>LPNX010220072.1:372758-426380 GCA_001517045.1 Pseudotsuga menziesii
AAGAAGGCGAAAAGGCTGGTACTCAACCACCTCATGAAATGTATAAATATTTGATATGTCAATGAAATAGTATCAATCGGGAGTTATTACCAACAGGCGTATTTAAATTTCTATATGTGAATGCATCCTTATTTCGCAAAGTCTTCAATTATTGATTATCTTTTAATTCTCTTGATAGCAACGTGGATTGCTTTGTCTTATGTGTCGAATTCATAATAAACAAACACATTTAATCACAATAACTCCTAAACAACACCCATCCGCATCCGCAACCTTTTAAAACACTTTAACAACTTAAGAGCCATAGAAACTCTTTTGTAGGGACTACCCCCCTTGGCTTCGTTAGGAGTTAGCCTAAATGGAGGAGCTAGGAGTAGGTGACAGTACCTAGCTCTATGGTTGCCCCCAAGGTCACACCTCTCCCACTTTCTTAAGTGAGGAGACAGCTTTTGGAAGATTTCTGCTGCTGGTGTGCAATCGGCGGACAACAGGCCATATCCCTAGCAAAGGTCGTGAAGAGCAGCAAGGAGGAGTAAAGGGGCAAACCTAGCCATCCCTGGGTTACAGTGGGGTTTCCAAAAGGGGTTGCACCAGGTCTGATAGACAAAATCAGTGTGCTGTCAAGAACTGCAGAGATGTGAGGGGTTGTGAAACTGGATGATGTAGGTTGTTTGAGCTTAGAAGTGGAGCTCAATGCAGTTATTTCAGTGGAAAATAGGGGGCACTCTAGGTCAGGCAAGTGTTGGAGATCCCTTCCTGAAGGCTCTGAGGTTTGGGGTGGCCAAGAAATGCGGGAGAATTCCAATCCCGCATTCCAATGCAAAGGTGTCAGAGACAACTTCAGAGAGGCTGGACTCAGATTTAGTCATAGGGAAACCTAGCCCAAACTCTTCATCACAATGCTCAGATATATCATTAACAGAAAGAGCACCTTCAGTAGGTAAGGAAAGAGTTCTGACTAACCTTTGCAGCTTATTGGCCCTTCGATACAAACTCTCTGGATCAAAAATCTCTTGGAAATATTCAACATCAAGATTGCTCCTAGTGTTGGTTCTTCTTGCCAATATTTCCCAATGGAGTCACCTTCCAAATACTTTGAATGGGGTTGCAAAAGCATGTATAACCGGCATGTGTCTATGACTGGCTGCTCAACTAGGTCGTAGAACTAGAACAATGTCATTTCACCGAGGAGATAATAGCAATTAGTCATCGGCAACGACACCAAGATGTTATCACCCAATAATTTTCCTATGGTTGTGGTAGGAGAATCACTAGGGTAACCATTTCAAACCAATCTTTAGACTGTATTCTAGCCTATACAGTCAGAGAGGGCTCTCTCTTTGTCACAGGGTTATTCACATACACATATAGCTTTAAACAAGCATTCAAAAGGCTAGATTTCTGAGGGGAAGGGTTGTTTGGATTTTAAAGAGTGTAAGACAGTCAGATTTTAAATACCATTGGGCAATGGAGTCAAAACCTGAAACATCCAAGGACTTTACAGCAAATAATGACCAGTGATAAACTTCGTAGTTTGAGGCAAAATAGGTGTAAGTATTCAACAAAATATGTTTCAGAGATGGCAGGGGGAAATGAGAAGAAGCCCAATGAGACAGGAGCACCTATCTATGGATGAATCCCCTGAAACACCTTTAGCAGAAAAAACAATGAAGGCTAATAACTGAAATGGAGCACCTAACAGAGGATGAATTCCAAGACATTTACCATGAACACATAACAAACACGCTATCTGATGCAAGGAACGCTTAATAGAGAACAAATTCCTTGCATACAACTAGAAACGCATTAGCATAAACTATACATACATGAAAATGAAGCAAACAAGGGAAACTAGACTGAACAATGAACACCGTGATGAATCTCAGACATTCAAGGCATACTATGAATTAATGCTCCCAAGAAAATTTGCATAGCTACAAAACCAAGCACAGAGGCTTCAAAATGAATGTCGAACCCCCTGTTCCTCTACTAAGGCTATATTTATAGAGTAATATGCTCTTGAGACCATCCTCAAAACAGAGCCAAAATCAGTTATGATATGGGAATCAAAATCGTACACACTAAATCCTAATAAATTATGAGTGAGCAGATTCGCCATGATCACAAACAGATCAAGAAAATATGTTGGGATGCGCGTGGTGGATAAAAAATGGAAAACTTAACATCTGGTACTCAGGCTCGCTTGATGAAAATGACTGTTCGGAGCATATCCAAACGGCCTACAACAATTTTATTCATCCTTGCATCTTCAACTTGCAAAATTACATTTTAACCGTCGATCAGGATTGGAACTTAATCTGAGCCGCCGAAAGATAAAGCCTGTACCCGATTTCGCAATTTTCCAACTTGACTTATCCCTTGCTAGTTCTCCTTGTGAAATCATCTTAGGTCGTGCAACAAGAATCTTCTCAGATCTCCACCGTTCATCCTTGACGTGCCTACCAAATTTTGCAGATTTGGAAATTTTGTTTGTCCTCGCATGTTAGATCAGCGAAATTCATCTCCTTCGTTGATCTTACTCCACCATCAATCTTAACCGTTGAAAAATGCAGTCCCTACAACATTTCGTTGAATCTAGGAGTTCATTCCTCCTTGCACTTTCAATCTGCGAAATCAACCACAGTCGTTGATCTAGATCCAGCTTTAATATGAGTCGTTGGAACATGTGGCCCCTACGTAATTCCGCAAATCTTCATCCCGACTTTTTTCATGCTAGCTCACAATGCGGAATTATTTCCATCCTTTGATCAAAATCTTCTTTAAATCTCTGTCGTTCAAACTTTAAGAGCCTACCACATTCCGCAGATTTCAAATGTTTATTTATCCGAGCATGTTGGATTTGCAGAATCGTTCTCCGCCATAGATCTATTCTCCGATAAGATCTCCTCCGTCGAAATATGCACACCTTTAAGCAATTTCGCAAATTGGAAAAGTTAGTTTCCGCGAGCATGTTAGATCAGCGGAATTCATCTCCTCTGTTGATCTTACCCCATCCTCAATACTGACCATTGAAAAATGCATGCCCTACAACATTCCGCAAATACGAAAAGTTTATTTTTTCGTGCAAGTTGAACTAGCGAAATTAATTCCACCGTGGATCTTATTCCTTCCTAGATCTGCACCATTGGAATGTGTGGGCTCCAGGCTATTTCATAGATTTGACAAATTTATTCCTCTTTGCCTGGTAAAACAGCAGAATTTTTCAGGACCGTAGAACTATCTTCATCAATTCATCCAATGGCTAATTTTTCCTGCAAGTTAACCTATCTCCGTCCTTATCAAAATTCCTTAAGCTTGTACATCTTATCTTAGCGGAATTATTAACAGCCATTGATCTTCGCCGCTATGCAATTAAACCCTTCATTATTGTCACTATATAACTTGGAACAAACTTTCTCACTTGCACACATTTGCAAGGTTCAAATCTATTATTTTTTTCAATTATTTTGCATTTCCAACTTAGAAATGATCCTTCAAAATACCTGCAGAACCTCATTAACATCCTTCAAGGTCCTATGATGAGAAAATTTTCAGACCTTATTCCTCCTTTCACTAGCCTAATCCCTTGCCAACTACTTAGCCCAAAAATAGTGCTAACACATCTGTAAAATTCTTCAAATTTTAGCACAGACGTGAACAAGAGGCAAGGGAAAAATCGGCACTCTTCAACCCTCAATTAGCAACCATCATTAATTTTGGGCATTCTTTATGCATCAAACGATTGCTTGACAGGTCTCCTTTAATTTTAATTTTGATTTTAACTTTTAAATTTTTTAATTTTAACTAGTGAAGGAAGGTGCACTAAGAAAATTAGGGTATTTTTAATTTTAATTTTTAACCGGTTAAGGAGGGCAAGGTAATAAGAGACCGGTTTAGTCACATTTGAAGGAGATCAATGATCACACTTGTTAGGAGTCAAGACTGGTTCAACTTCAGTCTCCACTGAAAGACGGCGCACCTTCAGGGTTTAAAACTTTAATGATTTAATCCATGGAAAAAAATGAATGAACTTTGAAGAAATAAACGCAAGGGGTTTGAAATTGTAAAATTTTAATGGTTAATCAATGCACAATGCACGTGCCTTGAGGGTGGAGGCTTGGACCGTCGTTCCCTTCCACAAGATCGGTTGGCATCATTCTCCTCCACGAACCAACGATCTTTCTCCTTCACAGATCGACGTTATCACTACTCAAAACCCTTGCTCTCCTCCAAGACTGTCTGCAGCTCAAATGATGGAGAAAAACACCAAAAAAGGTGAGTTTGGTTGACCCTGTGGGACAGCCAATGTCCAGTTATCAACTTGTGATTTTGCTGAAAAATCGCGATTTTAACTTGGGAAAAATTATCGAAACATCGTGGCAATGTTTGGCTATATTATAGCCTAGGAGCTAGACTTGCAATGTTGGCAACTTGGCAAGAAATCGTCGATATTTGTAACACTAGTTTCTAGGCACTACCCGAACCTACTGCCTAGACCCCTTTTGGGCTGCCCAAGCTTGTTGTTTACTACCCAAAACTTCTACAGTCTACACGATTACTACCCAAAAAAATCTAGGCAACCCTAGCCATGCTGAGGTTGCCCGAAGGGTTGCCTGAAGTCTCTTCGAAGCTACGGAAAATTCTGAAGGCTTTGTGACCCATGGGAATAAGACCCATGTGTGCAAACTGAAGAAAGCCTTGTATGGGCTCAAACAGGCTCCAAGAGTCTGGTATGCAAGGATGAATGGATTCCTCCACAGCTTGGGGTTTTCCAAAAGTACAGCAGACTCCAACTTGTACTTTAAGGTTGTTCATAATCATATCTTGATCCTTGTCCTATATGTGGATGACTTGTTTTTAACAGGTGAGGAACAGCAAATAGCACAGTGTAAGAAGGAGCTTACCTCTGAGTTTGAAATGAAGGATCTCGGTTTGATGCATTATTTTCTTGGCTTAGAGGTCTAGCAAAAGCCAAGCAAGATCTTACTAACACAAGGGAAGTATGCAGTGGACATCTTGCAGAGATTTGGGATGCAAGACTGCAAGTCCATGAGCGTTCCCATGACTACCATTTGACAAAGTTGCAAGACTCAACCTCCAGTTCACAAGATGTGGACTCTACTCTGTATCGACAGCTCATTGGATCCTTGATGTATCTCGTACACACGAGACCAGATATTTGTTACACAGTGAATGCCCTGAGTCAGTTGATGTCCGATCCAAAGCCCATACACTGGGTAGCTGCCAAACATGTACTTAGATATGTGCTAGGTACTATCACTTATGGGCTCAGGTATACTTCCAGTAGTGGAATATTGTCAACAAGATGGGCTGATTCAAATTGGGATGGCAGTGCAGTAGACCCGAAAAGCACCTCTAGTTACTGCTTCAATATGGGATCTGCAATGATCTCTTGATCTAGCAAGAAACAGGGTTCTATAGCTCAAAGTATAGCTAAGGCAGAATATATTGTTGCAAGTGATGCTTGCAAGGAAGTAGTTTGGCTCACGAAACTTCTATCTGATCTGTTCGGTGGAAAGCTTGACTCAACGATCATCCATTGTGATAATCAAAGTTGCATAAATCTTTCAAAGAATTCTGTGTTTGATGATAGATCGAAGCACATTGAAATAAAGTATCATATCATCAGAGACCTAGTACAAAGAGGTACTCTGAAGTTGCAGTAAATTCGTACAGATGAACAGATCGCAAATATCCTGACCAAGCCCCTGACAATAGCAAAGTTCGTGTACATTCGTGACAAGCTTAGCATGGCAGAGAATACCACTCTCGTTGAGAGAGACTGTTGATTTTTCCTGAGTAGCATCGAGAGCCATTCTCTTAGATGGGGACATCTAGTCTAGGACCAGGATGTGGAACCAGTCCAACACTGGGGTACTCAACCTTCAGTTGAGTAGCCACTCTGTTGAATGGAGACATCTGGTCAGGGGCCAGGATGTGGAACCAGTCCAACACTGGGGGACTCAGCCTAGAGCTAAGTGACCACTCTGTTGAATGGAGACATCTGGTCAGGGACCAGGATGTGGAACCAATCCAACACTGGGGGACTCGGGCTAGAGCTGAGTAGCCATTCTTTTAATGGAGGCACCTGGTCAGTTACCAGGAATTTAACCTAATCCGGGACCAGGAACTCAGCCTGGGGCTGAGGGCCATTCTATGACAGAATGGAAGCGCTTGGTCTGTTACCAAGTATTTGACCTTGGGTCAAATTATGCAGCCTATGGCTGATGCACCTGGTTTGTTACCAGGATATCACTATAAGCCCTGAACCGGGTTTGGGAATGTGAGACACTCTGACCCTTGATCTATGGGCTTTGTGATCTTCTCCAAGGCTTAGCTACCCTTGGTTAAGACACCTAGTACCTGATCTTGGTGTCACACAAAATTTGAGATAAAAGCATTAGTAATTCTCTCTGTTTATGATGATGTACTTTGAGTGGTGATGAAGGACCACTTTGACCACTTGTTTTGACCACAGGGCACTTGAAGAAGGCTCAAGTAAAAGTCAAAAATACATAAGGACCCTTAGTACCACTAAGGAGTCAAAGTGAAAGTGCAAAAAGATCTTTAGTACCACTAAAGGCAAAAGTCAAAGTAATAAAATAATATTATTTTGTTCT
This sequence comes from Pseudotsuga menziesii, assembly GCA_001517045.1. Lineage (NCBI taxonomy): Eukaryota > Viridiplantae > Streptophyta > Pinopsida > Pinales > Pinaceae > Pseudotsuga > Pseudotsuga menziesii. The sequence continues at coordinate 379,400 of LPNX010220072.1, forward strand.
TTTTAAGTTTCACTCCACATACAGGTGCTTCAAAGGCTATAAAAGAAGATCAATCCATTTCATTTTGTCACACACACTTGCTCATAATCTTGCAACTACTCAAGGAAGATTTTCGCTAGTTGTTTGAGAAAAGGATATCTTTGTGGTTATGCCATAGAATGGAAGATTCTAGCTAGGGCACCCACACTTATTTTGTACAACCCTAAGCTAGGGTTTCTTTGTCTGCTCCACTCTCTCTCCATCGGCTAGGGCACCATCTTTAGCAACTTGGGCAGGTTCACCTTCGGGAAACCTACTCACCCTCGGGCAGCAGCACACATTCACGGGCAACTTCACCATCTTCAGCAAGCAGCGTCCCTCCATCTCGGGCTGCCTTGGACTCTTCTCTGGTAGGCCCAGACCCTTCACGAGCAGTCTCAGGCAACCCGGATCTCTCACGGGCTACCTCCTTACGGCTGCTACCAAGCCCGGGCAGCAGCAAAAAGTTGTCGGACTATGGCAGCAGGCCCGGGCAACAATAGCAGACTGCTAGGTAGCAGCAGTGGGTTGTCGAAAAGGAGCAGTTGGCCATCAGGTCAGCAGAGCAGGCTCGGGCAGGCAGATCCGAGCTCAAGCAGACAAATACAGGCTCGAGCAGGTAGATCCAGACTTCGAGCAGGCAATTCAGGCAAGCAGCAGGCCAATCGTACAGATTTGGGTAGGGAAGGTACTATCTGAGCAGGCCGTACAGGTCTAGGCAGAGATCTGAAGTTTTGGGCAGCTGGGAGAAATTAGGGCTTCAAGCCCTAACTTGGAATTTTACTGAAAAGTCATTTTTTTGTGAATTTTTGGATCTATGAATCAAACCTATTAGGGTTTGAATAATTAATGAAGAACATTCATCTCAAAATTCTGAGAAACTCGAGTTATCACATTGAAGAGATGAATTACTAACTCTTTTGGGGTTTTTGTCCTTTAAAGGTTTTCGAAGTGAAAAACTCTTGTGTTCAGTGTTTTGATGTGTTGATGTTGCTACTGCACTTGTCTATTATTATCTGATAGTCTACAAATTTTTTTGAAGTATTCATGCTAATGCTAAAATTCAACATGGTATCAGAGCTTAGCATGTGAAGACTCGGTAAAAGGTAGATTACTATTATCTTCCTAGACCTTGGGATATTTTTTGCAAACTTGACAACTGACTAGTAGCAGAGATGGCTACCAACATCTTCAGGCAGAAGAAAAGCTTCAAGGTTCGGCCAACTACAATTCTTGGAAAGCTAGGCTTACAGCCATACTAGAGGAAAATGACCTTGATGACATGGTGTTCAACACCATAGAAGAACCAACATCTAATGCTGGCATAATTGCTTACAAGACGAAGCAGGCTAAGGCTAGGAGGATCATCTATGATTCTGTCAAAGAAACCTTGATGCCCAACATCACAGCATTAAAGACTGCCAAAGAATGCTTTGACACCTTGACCAACCTGTATGAGAAGAAGCCTCCCAGTCAAAAAAAGAGTTCTGAAGAAAAGGCTTCACACCTTGAAGATGAACAAGGATGAAGGGGTTGGACCCTTCTTCACAAAGATCGCACAGGTAAGAGATCAACTTACTGCTATTGGTATTGTTGTAGATGACGATGATCTTGTGCAGACTGTAGTCGATGGTCTCCCAAAAGCTTGGGAAACATTCCTAGCATCTGTAAGTGGACATGAGAATCAGCAAAACTTTGAAAGACTTTGGCATGATTGCTTGGAAGAAGAAGGAAGGACTTCCGGCAAGGAAACTAGGAAAGGAAAACTTGCACTTCCAACCTACCGCGAAGACAAAGAAGTTCAAGAAGCCCTCCCCTCAACAAAAGAAGGGAAAGAAACCACCAGGTAAACACATTGATGTTTCTAAAGTGGAATGCTATAATTGTCACAAGTTTGGGCACTTTGCTAGAGATTGCAGGCAGCCCAAGAGGAAAATCAAAAGAAGATTCCAAGCTTTTGTTGCAGAAGAAAAAGAACATCAAGGCCGCCAAAGAAGACAAACCAAGAAGAGAATACTACCTGATCTTTGCCCTCTCTGGATCCATCACTGACAGTGCTAACTCTTGGTTAGTGAATAGTTGTGCCTCCAGACATATGACAGGAAATCATAGAGCACTCACCAGTTACAGAAAGAAAAAGTTCACTACACAAGTGGAACTTGGATATGACTCCACTACAAGATTGAAGGAGTTGGCTCAACTTCACTTCAACTTGATTCAGGTACAGTTTTACATATTGATGATGTCTTACATGTTCTTGGTTTGAAGAAGAACCTCCTCTCTATTGCTGGCTTAGAGGACAAGGGCTACAGAGTCCTCTTCATGGACAAGAAAGTCCTACTATGGGCAAAGAATGAGAAACTAAGCTCAGTTGTACAGATTGGGGTTCGAAAGGGAGGTCTTTATAAGGCTTCCGAAAATTCCACTCATGCTTTGGCTCATCACACAGCTGATCCATGTGAGTTGTGGCATCGAAGGTTCAAACACCTTCATTATATAGCTCTTCCAGGCTTACAAAAGATGGTCTCAAGTATTGCAAAGGTCCCTTCCAAACATGATGGGATTTGCAAAGGTTGTGCTCTAGGTAAGAACACTAAGAAATCCTTCTCTAGAAGCAATAACAGATCTAAAGGTATATTGGATTTTATTCACTCTGACATTTGTGGGCCTGTGTCTTCACCCTCCTTGAGTGGGTGCTTGTATTATCTCTTGTTCATATATGATCATTCTCGGAAGTCATGGATTTACATCCTCAAAGCCAAAAGTGAAACTTTTGACAAGATCAAAGAGTTCAAGGCTCTGAATGAAAATCAAACAGGAAGACACATCTGTAACTTGAGATCAAATAACGGAGGTGAGTATGAATCTAATGAGTTTGATGATTTTTGCCGAGAAGCAAGAATCAAGAAAGAGTTGACAGTATCGTACAACCCTCAACAAAATGGGGTTGCAAAAAGGAAGAATAGAACTATCTGTGAAGCTGCTAAAGCCATGTTTACTGATCTAGATCTTCCTTTATCCTTGTGGGCTAAAGCTGCATGTACTGTTGTGTACATCCAAAATAAAAGCCCTCATGCTATCTTGGGGGAGAATACTCCAAAAGAAGTCTTCACCAGCAAGAAACCTGTATTTTTGGCACTCCGGTTTACATTCATGTGCCAAAAGAAAAGAGGGCTAAGCTAGAGCCTTCCGGAAAGAAACGTATATTTGTCGAATATAGTGACAGCTCGAAGGCCTGCGACATCTATGTTCCTAGACAGAGGTACATTGAAGTCAGTAGAGATGTGATCTTCCATGAGGAAGTTGTGGTTCGTCAAACACAAGAGCTTTCAAAAGAAGATGAAGGACCTCCTCTCAAGATTCCAGATTCAAAAGTTCAGAGGGAGGAAGAGGAATTTGAGGATCAAATTCCTAATGCACCTAAGGAAACTGAAAGTCCACCAGAAGAACTGCTTGAAGTTCCTCCTTCCAAGAAACAGTACAAGAAGTTGAGAAGCATAAAGCTCCTCCTGGAACTTTCAGAGAATGCATAATGCCTCTGAAGTATTGCGGTCTTATGAGCTAGCTCATCAATGTTGAACCTTCCACGTACAAAGAAGCAGCAAGTCAACAAGTATGGGTTGATGCCATGATTGAAGAGTACAGTTCAATCATAAAGAATGATGTATGGGAAGTTGTTCCCAACCCGACAAGAAAGTCAGTGGTAACATCCAGATGGCTTTACAAAATCAAGCATGTTGTTGATGGCAGTGTGGAGAAGTACAAAGCCAGATTCGTAGCTAGTGGCTTCATTCAAAAAGAAGGCATTGACTATGATGAGACATTTGTTCCTGTTGCCAGGTATACTACTATCAGGACCATCATTTCTCTTGTTGCGGTATTCGGATGGAAGTTACATCAAATGGATGTAAAAACAACCTTCCTCAATGGCAAGATTAATGAGGAAGTCTACATTGAACAACCTAAAGGCTTTGTGACCCATGGGAATAAGACACATGTGTGCAAACTAAAAAAAAACCTTGTATGGGCTCAAACATGCTCCAAGACTCCGGTATGCAAGGATGGATGGATTCCTCCACAGATTGGGATTTTCCAAAAGTACAGTTGACTCCAACTTGTACTTTAAGGTTGTTCATAATCATATCTTGATCCTTGTCCTATATGTGGATGACTTGTTCCTTACACGTGAGGAACGGTTGATAGCACAGTGTAAGAGGGAGCTTACCTCTAAATTTGAAGTGAAGGATCTCAGTTTGATGCATTATTTTCGTGGCTTAGAGGTCTGGCAAAAGACAGGCGAGATCTTGCTGACACAAGGGAAGTATGCAATGGACATCTTGCAGAGATTTGAGATGCAAGACTGCAAGTCCATGATTGTGCCCATGACTACCAACTTGACAAAGTTGCGAGACTCAGCCACCAGTTCACAAGATGTGGACTCTACTCTGTCTCGACAGCTCATTGGATCCTTGATGTATCTCGTACACACGAGACCAGATATATGTTACAAAGTAAATGCTATTGGTTTGTTCATGTCCGATCCAAAGCACATACACTGGGTAGCTGCCAAACATGTACTTAGATATGTACGAGCTACTATCACTTATGGCCTCAGGTATACTTCTAATAGTGGAGTATCGTTAACAGGATATGCTGATTCAGATTGGGTTGGCAGTGCAGTGGACCGGAAAAGCACCTCTGGTTACTGTTTCAGTATGCGATCTGCAATGATCTCTTGGTCCAGCAAGAAACAGGGTTCCATAGCTCAGAGTACAGTTGAGGCAGAATATATTACTGCAAGTCATGCCTGCAAGGAAGAAATTTGGCTCAGGAAACTTCTATCTGATCTGTTTAGTGCAAAGCTTGACTCAACGATCATCCATTGTGATAATCAAAGTTGCATTAAGCTTTCAGAGAATCCGGTGTTTCATGATAGATCGAAACACATTGAAATGAAGTATCATTTCATCAAAGACCTAATATAAAGAAGTACTTTGAAGTTGCAGTACATTCGTACAGATGAACAAATCGCAGATATCCTAACCAAGCCCCTGACAACAACAAAGTTCCTGTACTTTCGTGACAAGCTTGGCATGGCAAAGAATACCTCTCTCGCTGAGAGGGAGTGTTGATTTTTCCTCAACAGCATCGAGAGCGATGCTCTTACGAGAATGGGGACATCTGGTCCGGGACAAGGATGTCAAACCAGTCCAGGACTGGGGGACTCAACCTTGAGTTGAGTAGCCACTCTGTTGAATGGAGACATTTGGTCAAGGACAAAGATGTGGAACCAATCCAGCACTGGGGGACTCAGCCTACAGCTGAGTGACCATTCTGTTGAATGGAGACATCTGGTCAGGGACCAGGATGTGGAACCAGTCCAATACTGGGGGACTCGGGCTAGCGCTGAGTAGCCATTCTTTTAATGGAGGCACCTGGTCAGTTACCAGGAATTTAACCTAGTCCAGGACTAGGAACTCTGCCTGGGGCTGAGGGCCATTCTCCGACAAAATGGAAGCGCTTGGTCTGTTACCAAGTATTTGACCTTGGGTCAAATTATGCAGCCTATGGTTGAGGCACCTGGTTTGTTACCAAGATATCACTATAAGCCCCAGACCAAGTCTAGGCATGTGAGACACTCTGACCCTCAATTTGTGGGCTTTGTGATCTTCTCCAAGGCTTAGCTACCCTTGGTTAAGACACCTAGTACCCGATCTTGGTGTCACACAGAGTGTGAGATAAGAGCATTAGTAATTCTCTATGTTTATGATCATGTACTTTGAGTTGGGATGAAGGACCACCTTGACCATCTGTTTTGACCACAGGGCACTTGAAGAAGGCTAAAGTAAAAGTCAAAAATACATAAGGGCCCTTAGTACCACTAAGGAGTCAAAGTGAAAGTGCAAAAAGACCTTTAGTTCCACAAAAGGTAAAAGTCAAAGAAATAAAAGAATAAAACAATATTATTTTGTTCTTTTAAGTTTTGGTCCACTTACTGGTGCTTCAAAGGCTATAAAAGAAAATCAATCCATTTCATTTTGTCACACACACTTGCTCATCATCTTGCGGCTGCTCAAGGAATATTTTCATTGGTTGTTTGAGAGAAGGATATCTTTGTGGTCATGCCCTCACATGGAAGATTCTAGCTAGGACACCCACACTTATTTTGTACAACCCTAAGGTAGGGTTTCTTTCTGTCTGCTCCACTCTCTCTCCACCAGCTAGGGCAACATCTTCAGCAGCTTGGATAGGTTCACCTTCGAATAGCCCTACTCACCCTCGAGCAGTAGCACACGTCCACGAGCAGCAGTGCACACCCACAGGCAGCTTCACCATAGCAAGCAGCCTCCCTCCATCTTGGGCTGCCTCGAACTCCTCTCGATTAGGCCCATACCCTTCACGAGCAGTCTCAGGCAGCGCGAATCTCTCACGGGCTACCTCCTTGTGGTTGCGACCAGGCCCGGGCAGCAGCAGTAAGTTGTGGAACTATAGCAGCGAGCCCGCGCAACAATAACAAACTGTCGGGCAGCAGCAGTGGGCTGCCGAACAGGAGCAGCAAGCCATCCGAGCAGTAGAGCAGGCTCGATCAGGCAGATCCAGGCTCAGGCAGGCAGATCCGAGCTCAAGCAGGTAGATCTAAACTTCGGGCAAGTAGTTCGGGCAGGCAGCAGGGCAGCCTTGCAAATCTAGCCAGGTACGGTACGATCTGAGCAGGCTGTACAACTCTAGGCAAAGATCTAAAGTTTTGGGCAGCTGAGAGAAATTAGGGCTTCAAGCCCTAACTTGGATTTTTACTGAAAAATCATTTTTTTGTGAATTTTTGGATCAAACCTATTAGGGTTTGAAAAATTACTAAAGAATATTCATCTCAAAATTCTAAGAAACTCAAGCCATCTCATTGAAGAGATGAATTATTAATGCTTTTGGCCTTTTTGTCCTTTAAAGGTTTCCCCAATGAAAAACTCTCGTGCTCTGTGTTTTGATGTGTTGATGTTGCTACTACACTTGTCTATTGTTATCTAATAGTCTCCAAAAATTTTAAAGCATTCATGCTAATGCTAAACTTCAACTCTAACTCCTCATGGTTGAAGAGTTTTGAATTTTTAAAGTGTAATGATGAATTAATAAAATATCATAAAATAAATTTCTCTCCATGAAGGTCGGCCCAGAATCCCTTTTTTTCTCAACGTTATATCCCATGTCACAAGGTTCAAGTTCGACGACCTTCAGGTTCGATTCAGGTTCGAATTTTGGGATGGGGTTCAACATAAGGTTCGTGTATATACATTTTTCAATATATATATAAACTCTATTATAAATTATAATATAAAACATTTAAAAATAAATTGTTATTAAAAATTATAATGTAAAACATTTAAAAATAAACTATAATATAAAACATTAAAAAATAAACTATAATATACAACATTAAAAAATAAACTATATTTAAAAATTATAATATAAAACAATTAAAAAAAAACTTTAAATAAAAATTATAGAATAGAACATTTAAAATTAAACTATAATTAAAAATTATAATATAAACATTCAAAAATAAACTACATTTAAAAATTATAATGTAAAACATTAAAAAATCGATTGTCGATCAAATGCGAACTCCTTGAACCTTCAACCTGATGCTGTGGAAAATGGAACCTGCCACCGTGGATTATGGAAACTATCGCCTAGATCTCGAGAGTCGTGGGCCGTAGCAGTCTGGCAAAGTCGTGGAAGAGCCAACAAACTTTGCCTCACACAGCCGCCTCTATCTCTTGTCGAGTCACGACTACACTAGCTCGAGTCGCTCGGTAGGTTGGTCGATATGTCTGTCGCAGACTCACAGGTTTGAAAATCCAGCACAAACAACACGTAGGGATTGCCAAAACATTTGCTTTGTTGAAACCCTAGCCGAAAAGTGAAAGACAACCGCCCAAACCTAGACGAACCTGAACAAATTTTCCAAAATTTTTAGGTCCGCCGAACTTCGAACCTAAAGGTTTAGGTTCGGCGAACCCTATGACATTGACTATATCTAAGCTTAGAATGTAGACTTACAAGTACTTTTTAGATCTAATCAAACAAGTAAACAAAAAGATATGACTTTTAGAACTTGATTTACTTGTAACTTTAAAAGAAAAAGAGGGTTGAGGAGAGAGATTTGTAATTTTGAGAAGAAGAGGAGGAAAGCTTTGCTCAAACTTGAATCTTTTTGAGACTTGAAGGTACTAATGGGCACAAGAAATTGTCGATTCTCAAGATTTGAAGAAGACAGCGATGCAACTTAGCTCTTCCCCTTGCTCCAAAGTTGCAACCTGAAAAGTTTATTCACACTTGCACAAACGGATCAAATCTAGTACATTCAACCAACGGAAACCAAAAGAACATGAATACAACTTAATAAACAATGCTACTCTCGAATATCAAGAAGCCAAATTGTAAGTAAATAACTTGAAGTATCAAATATTTACCCTATGTGTTGCAAAGAACCCTCTAAGCTAGATTGATTACCAATTTGATATAACGCATGAACAAACTAAAACAAGATTACCTCAACAAGCACACACCATTCACAGTTTAGACATCCACCAATGGACCTCCAAAGCCTCAATATTATTCAGAATGCAACAAAAATAATACATTTGCAGAGGTTCAAGACTCCATCCCAAATGAGGAAGAAAGCCTCGCTTAAATAGAAAAAATGAGAGCAAACACCAAGGGGGGGCGAATTTGCCAAGTGTTGGAGCTTTTTGAGATGATTGGGGGCGAACTAGAGTGAACTAGAGGTGGTAGGCGCCACCTCTCACAAGGTAGGTCACCCCCCCTCTTTTTGCGACACATAACCAACAAGAGGTGAGCTCGTTCATGGATAAATGTGCCCCTCTAAGGAGAAATTCGCCCCCTCCTAGATTTGATTGGAAACAAGCTAATTTGATCTTGATTTGGTCTCCAATTACTCCCAACATCAGCCTTTGTTAACTCATAACAGGTCTGGGACAAGTTCCCACTGATTTAGTGATGTGTTTTTTCTCCATATTTTCCCTTTTTCTAATTTTTTATTCACTTTTTGCCTTTCTTGGACACTTTTTCACTTAAGTGATAAATGATCACTTAAACTCGGAAAAAGTGGGTTTTGGGGTTAAGAGGGTACTCTAAGTTTGAAAACAAGCACCCCCATGAAAAATCCCCCCTCTAGACCACACTTTTATGACATTTTGAATTTTCCCAATTAAACTATTAAAAAATAACCCTAGTTTACGAGAAAAAATATTTTTTTCGAAAATTAAAAAACAAATTAAGAGGGACCTAGTACATGTTCATAATGACTCCAAACAATGTTTAGCATGCTTATATACATTGACACATGAACTTCAATAACCAATGGCCTAACCACCAAGACGACCATTCCAGCTTTGGAGGAGCGATGAAAAACTTGAAAATTATACATTGCTTATTCAGTATTGCATAATTGACAAAAGAAAAAACACCTTGGAATGGTCAGATTGATGTCTAAGTCCTAGGAAGCCAAGTCCTTTACAAAAAGTTTGCCATGCTAGATCATTTATTACAATATCCCTGCAGGGTATGAACATGCATTTATTAAAAAAGGAGCCCAAAAATGGACTTGATGAACCATAGAACTTCTGAGCATTGATAACAAACAAGGCACTTGTTCATGACTTCGACGGCTTACTGGAAATCCACTTAAGTGCACATCTGCTTACTGAAAATCTCTACCCTATAAGCTCCCCAGATTAGCTATATTTTAGGCCCATTTCAGCACGGCAATTTTGCATGCACTTTTTATTCAGCTTTTTGCACATCATTGAGTATATGAACAACAACTTAGTAGCAAAGAACCGTAGAATATCAGTTTGGGATATTACAGTGGTATCAGAGCATGTTCCTTACCAGCTGTGGGCTTGAACATGAAAAGTAAATGAATCCAGAAGAAGATACTTTTGTAACCTATAGGAGAAGGAAGAGTAGGTACACTGAGGAGCAAGAATTTAAGATATTCAGTTAGAGGATACCAATTTAGACATGGACCCAACAGGTATACACTCTGACAGAGGAAAAAGAACGAAAGAAGAGGAAGACAGGTTGGAATTCCGCAGCTTGGTAAGTGCATTGAATGACCTAGCTAAAGGGCAGAAGGAAGTATTGCATGCAATAAACAGATTGGCTCTCAAGCCAGAACCAGGTCATAGCAATATACCTCTTTCACCAGTAGATAGAGGATCTACTAGTAGTAGCAGGAAACATGCATACACTAATATGCAAAACACACCTCATATATATAACAAACCTTCCAGCAGACCTACTATGCCTCACTTCGTGGAGAACGCAGTAGCAGGACCAGTCATGCCAGCAAAACCTAGTAAACCATTTGGAGCTTACTTACAAGAGTACAGGGATTTGGGAGATGAGTTCCACGCAGCAATGTCATTTTCAAACTTCTGCAATATGAAAAGCAGGAACCGACAACGGAATTTTAACAGAGGGTTTACCCAGAATTATGAATTGCAGAAAACCTTGGGCAGATTAACAATCCCTAACTTTGATGGGACTCGCAGGGGTTCAACGAGAATATGGGTCCATTAGTTGGATACTTACTTCCAACTCAACCCTATGACGGAGACATATGTCATTAAATTGACCACCTTACATCATGACGGAGAGGCTCATGAGTGGTGGTACCATGGGCTAGTGACATTAGGCCACAACACCATTAGTTCCTACAGTGACTTCACACAGAGGCTTATGGAGCGATTTGACAAAAGGGACCCGGAGATACATTTTAGAGAGTTAGCTCAACTCAAAGAGACAGGTAGTGTCGAGGCCTTCATCTCAGAGTTTCAAAGAATAGTTGCTATGGCAACAGATGTGTCCGACAGCAGATTGATTATGTTATTTTCAGAGGCTTTGACGAAACCTTTACGAGGGTGGGTGAAAGCCTACAAACCATCCTCTACAGGATGCAATCAACAGAACCAGAGATCTACAAGACTCAATTCCTAAGAACAGGTTTCCACTTAAAACAAACTTCCCAATAAAAGACAAAGACAAAAAACCTTTTCAACAAGAATGGCCAAAGAAAACTTGGTTGGACGATGACATGAAGAAAGATTTGAAAAGGAAAAAATTATGTTTTAGTTGTCAAGAACCATGGGTTCCAGGCCACACGTGCGCAAGGAAGGCAAAGGCCCACTATATAGAACTATACTCCGACAGTTAAGGGGAGGAATCCAAACAGGAAACAGCTGAGGAATTTATGGCAGTAGAGGAGGAGTCACTTCAAGGAGAAACACCAGGAGGAGTTATTGCTACATTATCCAAAGTACCTAGGTTTCATACTCTCAAGGTCAAGGGAGTAGTACAGGGCCACAGGGTAGGTGTGTTAATTGATGGGGGGGCAACCCACAACTTTATTGATGCAGCATGGGTGGCTAAGCGGGGTATTCAAACAAAGAAATTTGAGGGATTCACCATAGCGGTAGCAGGTAATAATAGCATGGAGTGCAACCATTGGATTCCCAAACTAAATGTCACATTGGGGAACTACAATATGGCCGACTCATTTTATGTGGTGAATGTAGATGATACAAATGTTGTATTAGGGGTTCAATGGCTCTACTCGGTAGGAAAGTATACTATGGATTACAGGGCAATGGAAAACGGGTAGTCTTGAGGGGCATGAACACTTATCCCCCCAAACCAGTATCATCACAAAGAATAAAGGCCACACTCAGACAGGGAGACATAGAATGGTCAGTTGAATGCCTTGTCACTTTTAAAAAACCTCCCGATAACAACACCAAACATCCAGCAGATATTCAGGCACTATTACAGAAACATGAGAGGCTATTTAGAGATCTTCCAGCAGGTCAACCACCAGCCAGGGGATTTGAGCACATTATTGAGTTAGAGGAGGGGACACAGGCAGTCATCACCACTCCGTACAGACATCCCAAAAGGTACAAGGATGAGATCGAGAAAACAATCAAGAAATTACTTGAACTAGGATATATTAGGCCAAGTTCTAGTCCCTTTGCATCATCAATGGTTTTGGTTAAAAAGAAAGATGGCACCTTACGGATGTGTATTGATTACAGAGCACTCAACAAGAAGACCATCACAAACAGGTATCCCATCCCCAGGATTGATGAATTAATGGATGAGTTACAGGGGGCAAAATACTTTTCAAAAATTGATCTTCGATCAAGGTACCATCAAATCCGAGTAAGGGATCAGGATATTTCAAAGACAACCTTCCGTTGCCACTAAGGTCACTATGAGTTCTTATTCATGCCTTTTGGACTCACCAACGCCCCAAGGACTTTCCAATCTTGCATGAACCACACCTTCAAGGCTCAGTTACAGAAGTATTTAATGGTATTCTTTGATGATATTTTAATTTACAGTAAAACTTGGGAGGAACATTTGAAACACTTGGATAAGGTACTGAAAATTCTAGAAGAATAGTCGCTTTACGCAAAAATGTGTAAGTGTGAGTTTGGTATGAAGGAGATGTTGTATATAGGGCACATAATCAGCGCAGAGGGGGTACAGGTTCACATGGAAAAGATTAGAGCTATCTTGGACTGGCCTACACCGAAGACGGTAACAGAACTGAAGGGATTCTTAGGCCTTTGCACATATTACAAGAGATACATAAAGGGGTTCTCTCAATTTGCCGCACCACTCACCGATCTTACAAAGAAAGGGGCATTCACATGGACAGAAGTGGCACAGCAAACCTCTGAGAAAATAAAAACAATCATGAGTTCTTGTCCAATTTTGGCACTACCATATTTCTCACAGCCGTCCATAGTTGAGTGTGATGCTTCAGGAGAGGGGCTAGGGGCGGTATTGATGCAAAACCACCACACGATTGCATTCGAAAGCCGAAAACTTAAAGACTATGAACGCCACTACTCTATATATGATAAAGAGATGCTAGCCATCCTACATGCCTTAACAAAATTCAGATAGTATTTGGTGGCAAGCAGGTTTAAAATCAAGACAGATCACAACAACCTCAAATACTTCTTGGAGAAGAAAGAATTGAATGAGCGGCAACAGAAATGGGTCAGCAAGGTACAAGCATATGACTTCGAAATAGAATATGTTAAAGGAAAGAACAATGGTGTAGTTGATGCTTTATCCAGACGACCAACCTCATTATCAATCATGAGTATATCTACGGATTGGAGGTCTCTTCTCTTGGTAGAATATTCCAAAAACAAATTTGCTTGTGAATTATTTGATGGACAGATACAGGATGACGAGTACAGGGTAATTGACAACATCATCTATTACGAGAGTAGAATATACCTCGTTCCAGAGTCAGCTTTAAAGAGAAAGATTATACAAGCATCGCATGATTCACAATTATCGAGGCATCGGGGGTTCTTGAAAACTTACAGACAGATCAGAGAGAGGTTCTCATGGAAAGGCCTCAAGGAGGATGTAATACAACATGTTCGGGAAAGCAGTTTCTGCCAACAGAATAAAATCGAACACACTCATCTGGCAAGGTTACTTCATCCATTACCGATACCGAAGCAGAAATGGGAAAGCATCTCGATGGATTTCATTACAAGTTTACCAAAGGTACAAGGACGAGACTGCTTATATGTGGTAGTAGAATGGTTGACCAAATTTTCTCACTTCTTTGCTATTTCTTCCAACTATTCAGCATCACAGGTAGCCGACTTATTTTTCAGAGAGGTTTTCATACTCCATGGGCTACCCAAAACCATTGTTGGTGATCATGACAATACATTCACCAATGCTTTCTGACAGGAGTTGTTTAGGTTAGTGGGAACATAACTTGCTATGAGCACAAGCTATCATCCTCAGAGCGACGGGAAGACATAGATTGTCAACAAATAGATTGAGGGGTATCTGAGAAACTATGTAGCAAGACAACAAAGGACATGGATTAAATGGATACACCTAGGGGAGTACTGCTACAATACTACCCACCATATGTCTATTAAGGTGACACCTTTCAAGGCTCTATATGGCTATGAGGCACTGAACTTTGCAGACTTAGCTTTTGGAGACAGCATGACACCCAAGGCAAAAAATTGGGTACATGACAATCAAGATATTCTTAAGGTCCTAAAAGAGAATCTATAGGCAGCTCAAAATCAACAGAAGCTATATGCAGACCGACACAAGATTGAGCGGAGCTTTGAGGTAGGAGATGTGGTATATTTACGACTACAACCTTACAGACAATCGTCACTCAAGAAAAAATAGGGGGAAAAGCTAAAACCTCGCTTCTATGGTGCTTACAAGGTAATCAGGAAGGTTGGAGAGGTGGATTATGAACTAGAACTGCTAGAGGAAAGCAAAATTCACAATGTATTTCATGTCTCCAACCTCAAGAAAACATTAGGGCAACACATTGCTCCATCCATCGAGTTGCCTCCCTTAGATGATGAAGGGCTTTTGGTACTGATTCCAGAGAGGATCCTACAGGTTCGAGAAAGGAAACTCCAAAACAAGGTGATTCGAGAATACTTGGTGAAATGGAAAGAATTACCTATGGAGGATTCCACATGGGAGGGAGAGCAGGTATTGTAGCATCCTAGTTTGCAGTTGCTTGAGGACAAGCAATTTCAAGCGGGGAGGACTATAATGTCCTCTTATAATTAAGACCAAAACACCCGCTAACCTACTTAATTCCCGAGCTTCGAGCGGTTACTACATAAAAGGGAATTGACTAAGGACATTTGATTCTTAGAACAGAACGGGACACTCATTCAGTATTAAAGTCATCATTATGGTAAAGAAAGCCTTATTTCCTTAGGCTTAAAGTCAACATGAAATTAGAATTGCATGCATGCAAAAGTGAAGCGTAAACCCTAAAAGTACATGCTATTCTATTTAAAAAGGGCTATTGGACCAAAGAAGACATCTATGATTATTATTGTTGATTTCAGGTTTTTGAGTAGCAGCAGTTGGGGTTGAAGACGATGTCTTCAGCTAACAAGGGTTTCGACAGTGAAATCTATCTGCCCTAATCTCTTTCAGGGAAGGCCATCCAGGTCTACTATCGGCATTCACCGTATTCTTCCGTATTCAGTGATCCAGCACCCACAAAACATCTATCTGCAAGTTCACGTTTTGTAGCTGGGGGAATAGCTCGAAAACCCCAGAAGGATTCGTTGGGACCCTTGAGCACAGTTTTCCCTCCGCATGTCATCACCATTTCTCTCAGCAAGCTTAGCGCATAATACTAGGTGATCATCAACTCATTGCCAGCACATCTAGGGCATCCAACAGCAGATTCATGGAGAAGAGGAGACATCACCCTCTCAAAGCAAAATAATTCGCTAAGTACCTCACGGAGGACAAAACTTCTGCATGTGACCACCATTCTCTCCGACAGGTGAAGACCAACATCTCGGCAAAGTTTCAGCAGCATCAAGCACCTCCTCCTCCAAAAACGTCAACATCTTCCTGAAGGGGGCACACATGTATTTGGGCATCAAACTGAGGAAAGCATCACTACATCCCGGCACACCTTTCATGCATCATATCTTTGGAGTACTATTAGCTTATTTATAAGTGGTAAGTGTACATCTACTTACTGAAAATATCTACCCTATAATCTCTCCAAATTAGCTATATTTTAGTGCCATTTGGGCACGACAACTTTGCATGCACTTTTTATTCAGCGTTTTGCACATCATTGGGTATATGAACAACAACTTAGTAGCAAAGAACCGTAGAATATTAGTTTGGGATATTACAAACAAATAGCCAAATGAGAGAGGAGGGGGGTGCTACCTACACTGAAGAGAGAGTTGAGTTTGACCTTGAGTTCGTGAGATAGTTTAGGATTCTAATTGATTGAGTCCTTAAGGAGAGAACGTCGCCTCTCTAAACCCCCAACCTCTCTCTCCTCATTCGCCAATACAAACATTCCCTCGCCAACTCGTGAATCCCCATGGGATTCACGTGTCTTTATTCCTCACGTGCAAGTTCTCAACCAATTCATGTGTTATCTCAAACACAAATCATATGATAGGCCATATTTAAAATCTATCCAAGCTTTAACACGCCTCTACATGGATGAGGGGTCCACCACAAAGCAAATGCAATCTTTAATTTGATTTGGCGTGAACCTCATGTTAGCTTGATGTCACCCATCCATTTAAACCATTCACCACTTAAATTTATAACCAAAGTTTGGTTCCTTTACATGCTAAAGAGGGTCACATGCTTAAAAGGACCCACATGCCATGTCATTCCACCCATTAAACTAATCATTTTTCACTTTTCAAACCTTTGACTTTAGTGCCAAATTGATGCAATTTAGCATTAAAATGTCGTTTTGATGCTCCTTTAGCTAAATAATGCTCCACGAAGTGTTCTGGCCGCCCAAATCATATGAAAAGTGGCCTCTAGGGTAAAGAGGATGCTCTGGGTGTTAAAACAAACATCCCCATGCCAAAAACGAACTTTGAATCTGACTTTTATTACATTTTGAAATTTTTTAATTAAACCATTAAAAAATGGCTTAAAAACAAAAAACTATATATATATTTTTTATTTTTTTTCTCATAATCAAATGAAAATCTAGGGGGCCCTAGGACATGTCCATACAACTCAATTCGAATGCCTAACATGTTTATAAACACTGACACAAAGGCTCTAATAACCTCCTAAGGCCTAACTATTGAATTTTACAAGTTAGATGAATTTTAATAAAGGTAATAAACTTCAATACATGAACATATAAAAACTTAGGTAAAATTTAAACTGTAATAAAATTTAACAACATAACTTTCATCTTTTCTAACTTAACGCTCAACCGGTCACTACATTACCTTTAACGCTCCGCTGGTCACTGTGTTAATGTTGATCATTTAAATGTTTCATCAATTGGCATTAACAGGAGAATAATAAATTTAAAATAACATGTGCAGTAAAATAAATCTCAAATAAACTACAGAGAATAGCTAAGTTAAAGAATCATAACCATTAATTGAATCCGCCTTATACTCAGATAGTTCTGAGTTTGATCTTGTCACCGAAGGGACAAGTCAAACTGGGTAAACCATATCAGTACCTTAAGAGAGAGAGAGTAGGAGTAAACAGACCTCGGATCCTACAATCAATTTAGCAAATCATGCAAGTGACCATGGGTAAAGAAAGACACACTCAATCACCCACCCGTAAGAGACAGATCCTGCCCGTGAGAAATCACGCTGGGTAAATTTGCAGAGATAAAACTCAGCCAGTAAATAAACAAATTACAGAGGTAAGACTCAACAATCGCAGAAGTAAGACTTCAGCTAATAAATCGCAGAAGCAATGGCAGAGGTGAGACTCAACAATCTCAGAGGTAAGACTTAGTTGTAAATCGCAGAGGTGAGACTCAACAATCGCAAAGGGAAAACACACAAAGCCCGTAAAGGATAGAATTGCAGAGAGAGAACTCGCAGAGCAGCCTGTGAAGGATAAACACGCAAAGAGAAAAAATCACAGATAATTTGCAGACAGCCGACAGAGAGAAGGCTCGTGGAGGCGACCATGAGAAAGCCGCAGACAATGACAGCTCGTGGAGAAACCACAAGCAACCTGCAAACAGGGCAGGCAGAATCGTGGAGGCAGCCGTGAGAAAGCCGCAGGCAACCAAGAAGAAGAAAAAAACAGTCAACCGTTGCAAAAATAGAACTCCGCAAAAATATATGACATAAAAAAAAGCATCATCTATTTATAAGATTAAATGGTGTAAAAGATTCACGTTGAGGTCCACAATAACCATAAAGTGACCAAACCATAAAATAAAAAATGGACCAATAATATTAAATAATCCAAACCAAAAATTAAATAATATTAAATAATCCAAATCATAAAATAAAATGTTTGACCCTAACCGTATTATAAAATACTCAAAACAGTAATCATAAAGTAAAGGTCTTAAGATAAGACTAAATGGTTAAAAAAGTCTTTATTAGATTTTATTAATAAGACTATAAAACAATTAATTAAAGAAATTATAATAAAGTCATATAGTGAAAGTCCAAAGGTCCAATATAAAGTGAATAATCCAAAACCATAAGTGGGTTAAAGGTCCTTTAACAAAACATAAGGTAACCATAACAATACAAGGTCCAATAGTCTTTAATAAACCATTAGGTAAATACACTCCATAAAATAGGAGTCATCATAGTCAAATGCGCACACAAGTGAGAGTGTTAGGACCAAGTAAGAATAGGACCAAGAGTCAACAACCACAAGATCAAGGTGAACAATAAAGGTGGACAATCAATCAAATAGGATCAACAAGACTAAAGACTTTTCTCTCTCTCAAGGTACATAGTTTTATATATATTTTGATATCACTGTATAAGGGGGAAGATCCAAACAATGGTACAATGCTTTTGTCCTTAACACTGCTCCTAAGGGTTAGGTACTAGGGACATCGTCAAGTGGTGGCCAGTCCCTTGAGAAGCAACCTAGCAATAATCGATTAGGAGAGGGGACATCATTATCTTCCATTCTTAATGAATGCCTTTCAGCCTTAGGTTGAGTTTCAGTCTCACACTGAATCAAGTTGATCAATCCCTGGACCCTGACCAAGTCCTCCATTCTCTCGCAGAATGGTTCTCAGTACTAAGCTGGGTTTCAGTCTCACACTGAAAATTGATCAACTGCCTGCAGGAGTTTCTTGGACATCGCATCTCTGGTTCCAGACCAAAATATGTCTCTGCCTCTATCTGCAGGATCTACTTGGACATCACGTCCCTGGTCCTAGACCAGAATGGAGTAAGCTATCTACCCGACGATTTGCACCGGGGCCTACCCAATGCCGTCTAATGATAACTTACTCCGTTACTTTTAGGTAGCTCAACTCCACACAATCGTTTCAATCTCATCGCATGGTTCTATGAAATCCATTCTCCCGTTTCTGTTTTGTATGAAACCATTCTCCTGTTTCTGTTTTGTATGGACGCAATATGCAGCAAGAGGAATCCCCAACAGTTAACGATAACAGGGGCTTGAACGCTGGGAGGCTGAAAGCGTTGAGAATACTTGACCTATTCCCAAGTCATTGTTCAATTGCAGGCACCTTCAATGCATCGGCCTTGAAGACACGAACTTGACCCTTCTGGTGTGTCATTTGCAACGGACGCCATACCACAAACAAATGGTGTGGGAGTTGTCATAGCCCAAAAACCCACGTAACATTCGTTGTTTTTTGCAGGAAAACCGTAACCACAACAACTCCACCACTCAGAAATATTTACCAAAGTGTCATGGATTCTGAAATTTTCAGAGAATATACACTGTTTCATAAAACAAAAGCTACAAACAATATAAAAAAGTGACTTATCAAGTGACAACATTCTCAAGATAAAGGGAAATATTCTTGAATTCGTAAGTTACCAAAGCAAAACTTCCTGCATGAGTTATGGTGATACCTTGAGTTTTCATTTGTCTCAGGACATAAACCCCAAATCTATTATTTCAATTGTTAAAAAATTCTGAAATGGTTAACAGTAGTACGACAAGTTATAACAGTTAAAAATCGAAAGTACAATATCAATAGTATGACACTGAGCCACTGCCAGGTCTATATGCCCCAGTGGCACTCCAATTTAAAACAGATGAATATGGTTCACGTTCAATAATGTTGCCACCAGGAAGGTAGTCACTTGAGCTAATTCCACCAGCTCTGTTACCTACACCATAACCTACTTCTGGACCTTGGCCTACCCTGGACACTCCTCCATAACCTAAATGTTGATCTTGGCTTAGACTGGACACTGCTCCATAACAAGAATTTGGGGCACCTGCAACATAAATTCCACTATCTCCGCTGCCTCCAGGAACAAATGGTGTGGCAGTCCAGTTCGACAATGATCGAGATGGATCGAATGTGATGGCTTTCTTGAACGAGAGAAGAGCGTTCAAGTCCATCGTGAAATGTTGAGATTCCTCTTGCTGTATATAGAGTCCATTCAAAATAGAAACAGGAGAATGGATTTCATAGAAACCATGTTCCATTCCAAACAGAAATAGGAGAATGGATTTCATAAAAGCATGCAATGAAATTGAAACGATTTTGTGGAGTTGAGCTACGGAAAGGTAGGTAACGGAGTAAACTATCCCCTACAGCGTCCGTGGGCCCCGATGCAAATCGTCGGGTAGATAGCTTGCTCCGACCAGAATACCATAAAGGCACATAGGGGCCCTAGCCACATGCTAGGGGCTTTGCCATGGCACCAACCTACTTGGTCCTAGACCAAGAACCCCAAGAGACTACTAGGGGCCCTAGGGTACCTTCTAGGGTCTTACTCTATCCTAGTCAACTGACTAAGAAACCATTCTCTGAGAATGGGTCTCGCAGCTGCACTAACTTTAACACTAACCACCAAGACGACTACCCCAACTTTGGAGCTGTGAGTGTTGTTTGTTCAACAACCAATAATTACCGAGGGAAGAACACTCTAGACTAGTCGGCTTGATGCTTAAATCTGGGAACCTCAGCCTTTTATAAAAAAGATCATGCTAGCACATTTTTTACAATTTCTCCAAGGGGGTATGAATATGTGTTACAAAAAAATTCGAACAGGCTCCCAAAAAAAGCTTGGCGGACTTCTGAACCTTGAAAAATGAACAAGTATACTTGTTCTACTTTGTCGGCTCGCTTGAAAAATCCGCCAAGTACAACTTAGGTGTTAACAAGGGTAACTACAAGCTGTCTGGACTCAGAACCACTCTTATACGACTTACACTCATTAGGGATTGTTTTCTTGGAGAAGGCAGCATGTGAAGAAGGAAGAGATGGATGGAGTCAAGGCTCAAAATTAGCAGATGCTTTAAAGTTAGTTGGGGAAAAGGCTGAAGTGTGGTCTCATTATGTAAGACTGCTTAATCACAGTGCTATTGAGTTATCAGATCAGAAAGATATGATTAAATGGTCCAACAATAAGGTTACAGCGGAGTTACAGCTCAAACAGGATATTCTGCTAGGATGGAGGAAGCCCAAAGCAGAGAAAGAGTATGATGGTGGATTTTGGTCTGAACAGGATCTCACGAGGTTCCTTGCAAAAATGGAAATTAAGCTTGAGAAGCTAAAACTCAAGATTGTAAAGCTGGAGGCAACAGCTGGTTCAGGTTCCTCTTCCCGCCACGGCAGAAATGCATTTTAATCCTTGAAGTCTCTGAATTTTGTTTTTAGGCTCTTTCTATGCATAGGGCATAGTATCTAGCGAATAGTTTTCCTACTGCAATCTTCAAAATGTAACAATCCGAACCGTATGGATTGATGTTTTGGTTTTTTGATTGCCGCTTTCTTAGGGAATCTGCACTCTGTGGTTCCTCTTCAGTGGTTACATCACTGCTTTTATAAATATAACCGTTTCTGTCTAAAAAAAGGTTCAATAAAATATTAACTTGGTATAATGGTCAAAAAAGAAATTGGCATGTGACAGGATGGTACATCCTTCGCAAAAAGAATAATGAGACAGTTGACCATCTTTTTGTTCCTTGCCTTTTTTCAAGAGCAGTTTTAAACTTTTAAATGAGGTCCTGCAGATTTCAAGTGGTAGGATCAAATGGGATAAGAAATAGCTGGTGGAATTCCTTGGAAATTGGATGCCAGACAAATTTGAAAAGGATCATAGATCCTTACCATGCTATGTTATCTGTGGTCTCTGGTTAACTAGGAACGGTATGATTTCAAAGGAAACAAGTTAGTGCCAGCTCTGGTAGCATAAGATAAGGTTATCATATGGTAGAAACTGGAAGCCTCCAAAAGCCAAATCGCATAGAATTTCTAAAGAGCCTGTAATAGATTATGCTGTAGCCTGGAGTGTTTTTTATGGGGCGTGTCAAGGAATTCCAGGTATGTGTGGAGCTGGGACTATCCTTTTCACTGGATCTTCTCATTTTTTCTCTTCGAAATACCCTGCTGGTCAAGGAATAAACAACCTAGCTGATTTCTTTGCCCTTTGGATTCTTTTGAAAACAGCTGCAGAAAGAGGAGTTGTTCATCTTCAAGTGTTTGGAGACTCCAAGCTGCTATGGACTGGGCCAATAAAAAATGTAGAATTGACAATCTGCTTTTGAGTCCAATCATGAACAGGATATAAGAGGTAAAAATAAAATTTGAAGTATTATCTTTCTCTTGTAATTATAAAGAATACAACTCCAAAGAAGATAATTTTCGTAAGGAAGCTGTGTCTCTGCAGGAGGGAATCCTCTCTGAGCAAGAGGTCAGAGGCAGGATCCTCATCAAAAATTCTGAATCTCCTCTCCACTGATAGAGGAAAAAGTACAGTTTGTTAGAAGCATGCTGGAAAAAAAAGATATGGATAATTTTTGGCAGTTATGTTTTTTGTTTGTGATAACCTGAATGTAGTTTTTGATTGATACCAGAAGGATAGCTCCTTTGGGTGGCCATGGAAGACTGTAAAATTGTTTTCCAAAAACAGTTTGACGACAGTATTGGTAACCTGTTTTCTGGGCCTACTTGGCTGAACAATGTATATTTTGATTTCACTATTGAGATATCAAATATAATGGTTTTTTTCTTGGAAAAAAAAGGGCAAGGAAATGTGACCACTTTATGACAGCGTTTAGAACTCATCACAGCCATTACAAGTTCTAGTTGATGCATTTTTAGGGCGAACCAATGCACCAAGCACATTCCAAGTTATGATGAGTCAAGTTTTTAAGCCATATTTGATAATATTTATCTTTCCTTTTTTTATGATATTCTCATATACAGTTAGAAACATCAAGTAGAGAAAAAAACTATAAGCATTTTGTTAAAACTTCAATTCATGATATGCAAATCTGAACTCAAAGATCTAGCTGAAAGGTGAAACCTAAAATCTTACAAAGCACCAATCAAAACTCTTAAGTTTTACGATTCAGATCCGGTTATCAGACTCGAATAGTTTACTGCAACTATTATCTGAGAAACACTAAAACCCTAACAAATTACGCGGCGGAAAGAAACACATGAAATCACATGCATTTGACACTTGGATTTACCCTGGAAAACCCCAACTAGGGAAAAACCAGCAACAAGAGATTTTATTATTAATAAAACCCTAGGATCCCTTCCTGGGATAATGGCCCACTGAGGAATATACAAATCAGCAAATAGCCAAGCTTGAAAACCTCAAGATTAGCCCTTCGATCTTGCTAGTGGGCTGCTATCTTCCTTGCTGCCCCTTTGCTCTACTCCTCGAACTTTGCCCACACACTTGGATGGAAGTCCTTCTCCACCCACTTAGTGAGATCCCCTCACTCTGTGTGACTGTTATGTCTCATCCTCTCCTTAGGCTTCCTTTTATAACATCTCAATGACCAAAATACCTTGGGCCAATACAATGAGGCCTAAGTCACTTTTTAGTCATTAGCCAACATTAAGTTAATAATGTGCCTTTCCTAACTTAGACTTAGGAAAGAGTGTTATGGATATTAAATAATAATAAATATAATATAACACTAGTAATAAATAATTATCGTAATTATCTAAACGACACATCCTTTTATAAACGGTCATTAAGTGCCTAGGTTCTCTTATATATATCAATGTTACAAATATCGTGTCAGCGAATATATCCAAAAAGAAATTATCGGATTTATCGGCGAAAATGTCGGCAAACATCAGCAATATATCAGCAAAATAAAAAATACAAAAATACAAAAAATCACAATACATTTGAAAAAATCAGCAAATATTGCCATAAAATCGACAAATATCGCGAAAAATCGGCAAATATAGCGAAAAAATCGGCAAATATCACGAAAAAATCGGGAAAAATCGCCAAAAAAACGGGGAAAATATCGGGGCGATATATTGCCAGTGAGTTAACATCGCGATATATCGCAATGTTGCCGATATATCGGCGATGTTTGTAACACTAATATATATAGCTACACTTTATCTTTGTAATATCATCTATCTATTCAATTTATTCATATTCATATATTTATTGTTAACATGGAAGTCGGATTTGCTTCTTAATCTTAGAACCGGATTCGGTTTTTACATTGGTATCAGAGCTCAGATTCGGCTCTTTACTCATTCTCCTCCATTGCTACTCACTTCAGCACTCTCTGCTCCTACATACACTCCTCTCCAATTCTACTCTCATCCTCCTACAATCCCTATCTCTGCTACCCTCCTTCTCCCTGCGCCCCTCACACTGCTCTCTCCCTCTCACTACTCAA
Source organism: Pseudotsuga menziesii (assembly GCA_001517045.1). Classification (NCBI taxonomy): domain Eukaryota; kingdom Viridiplantae; phylum Streptophyta; class Pinopsida; order Pinales; family Pinaceae; genus Pseudotsuga; species Pseudotsuga menziesii. The sequence goes on from LPNX010220072.1 coordinate 403,637, forward strand.
CGTCTCCCTCACTCACTCCCATACTTCCAATTCTCCTCCCCTCGTCCATCATCATCTCCAATCCACACTCCACACCCACTTCCATCTGCCACTCCATCCACACGCCTCTACCTATCTTCAGTTGATCTAACTCCCACTGCAGCATCCAATGCCTCTCCACGCCAACCCACCCACACTCCCACACACTTCCTACTTCCCAACCTTGTGCTCCTCCTATTTGCTCGCTCCACTCCAATAACTCACCTCTCCGCCCAGCATTCCCATGACCTACCCTCACCTTCTTCGTTGCGCCTATCTTTCACCTACACCAGTCCCCACCTGCCACACACTCCCGCTCTACCCACGCTCTCTCTCTCTCATCCTCATCCTTATGTCTCCCACTTTCCACATGCGCCCATGCTTCATCTCCCCCATCGTCACTGCTCCACGCATCTCCTCACATACGCCTCCACTCTCCCCACTCTCGGCCACCACCTACCTCTCTCCATTCTCCACACCCTCGTTGTTGGATCCCACTTGGATAGAGTCACGGCCTCGACTTTCTTATGACATTACGCTTCCATAGATCACCATCTACCTCTACATTTGCATCCTTATTGTCATATATGTGGTGAATACTATAGTTGAAACCCACAGTCACTCATTGGAGATTGTACTACTTGATTATATCACAAAAGACTCTACTAGATTACAAAGATCTAGTCCACTATAGTGGGCCTAATGGTTAAGAACATGTGTTTCCTCCTAGGAGATCATAGGTTCAAATCCAGAGAGGGGTAAGGTATGTACACCTCTGTAGACTTTAGCAGTTACAACACTGCGCAGAGAGAGGAGGTCTCATACACCAAATTGCTGCCTGGCTTGGTTGTGATCTTAAAAATAGATTATTATTATTATTATTATTATTATTATTAATGTAGCTAGACTTTTGATGATTGCTCTAATTTTTAGTATAGTTGCCATTGTAATTTATTTACTCGAGCAATGTCATTATAATTCTTTATGTCGTTATATAGCAACAATGACCCTTAAAGCTTTAAGATTTGACCTCTAATATGATTGTAGAAAGAAAGTTGAAGGAGATGCATAGATTGTATTGTAAACTATTTGCAAAGACTTAGACCTATATCACAGTAATTCTTGAAGAGATTGTGCTGTAAAGATTGCTTTGTAATTTGCTTGTTACAGAATCTATTGCTTGCAAACTTTATTCTAGGAAGAAGATGCATTCGTTGGTTTCCATTGTTGGAATTGTGCTCAATGGCAAAGACAACTACCCAGAGTGGTCAAGGAAGATCAAGCATACCCTCATCTTCAATGACCTATGGGACGACATTTGTGAGGGACAAATTGTTGATGAAAAGGATGGTGCGACACTAATTACACCTAATCAACCTACAATAAACAAAGAGCTTGCCATATGGAAGAGCAAAGACAAGAAGGCATTTGCATTGATTGATGCAATAGTAAGTGAAGAGGTGAGTCGACATATCACGCCTACTAAAACTTGGTATGATGCTTTCAAGAAGTTAAAAGATTTGTATGACTCACATTCCAAATTGGAGCTACTTAAGTTCCTGTTGAAGCTCTTCAACCTAGAGTTGAAGGATAATGATCCCATGGTTGCAGCATCTAAGATTAGAGAAATCAAGCATTGATGCTACTGGTGTGAAAACAGACCTTGCTCTTACAGTCTTCATCCAGGTCCTCTACCCCACATACTCACACTATCTTGAATCACTTAAGCTAGTGTTGAATCACTTAAGCTAGTGGTAAGTTGGTAACTTGAAAGACCTCACTTTTGACACTTTGGTGGAGAAGATAGCTAAAAGAGATAAATCTTTTGGAAAGAAGACAACTCATCCCACTAGAGACCTTGTACCTTTCCCAAAATCAAATGATTCTTCTAAAGGAGAAGCAATAAGAGAGGACATGGAAGAAAAAAATTTAGAGATAGTGGGGGTAGAAACAATCACAACAAAAAACTTGATCTTCACTATGGTCGTTGTGGGAAGAATGGACATGATGCAGAACAATGTTGGGCTCCATCGGAGATGATCAAAGAGAAGCATAACCAAAAGAAAGAAGACAAAGGTAAAGCTCCTAAATCTACTCACTTTATTGTTGCACATTGTAATGTTAAAATATATGAAGTTTTGTTCAACACTTCATTTGCATATTGGAGGGATACTTGGCTGCTTAACACTAGTGCAACCTGCCATTCCATCCACATGTTCAATGGGATAGTTGAGGTAAGGACATCCTCTAACAACCAAGCAGTCGTGACCGAATATGAAGATGAGAAATTGGTAAAGCTGAACGAAACATGTACAAGATCTCAAAAATTTTCCTACCTCTCTCAACATGAAGAAGGTACAATGTCTTCCAATCTTTTATGGCATGTGAGATATGCACACATATGATCTGTGTTGCCCCATGCATGTTCCTTCCGCAAATGGTAATAAATATCTCATCACTTTTGTTGATGATTACACCAGAATGTGTTGGGTCTATTTACGAAAGCAAAAATCTGAGGCATATGAAACATTCAAAAATTTCCATGTATGGATTGAAAATGAAGCACAATCTCACATTGACACTCTTTATACAGATAATAGAAAAGAATACACTTCTAATGACTTTGAAAACTATCTTCATCAACATGGGATTAGGAATCAAACTATAATTCCATAAATCCTCGACAAAATGGTGTGGCGGAAAGAATGAACAGAACACTCTTGAATATGGTACAGTCTATGCTATTTTCAAAAATGTGAAACGGATGTTTCGAGGTGATGTAGTTTATTTGAGGAATAGATGTCCAACACATGCTTTGGCAAAAAAGACTCCATATGAAATGTGGTATGATCCATTCATTCGATGAGGCATCTAAGGGTCTTTGGTTCCACTTCTTATGCCTTAATTTTAAAGAAAGAAAGAAACAAGCTTGGTGCAAGGATTCAAAAATGCATCTTCTTATGGTACTCAAACACCAATAAGGCATATAGTCTTTACGACGAAGTAAACAAGTGTTTATATTTTTCTTGAAATGAGTAAAAGTGACAAGTTTATTGAGAGCCAACTTGAGTGTCTAGATAAATTTAGCCATGTAAAGACATTTCATGAAGTTGACAATGAGACTCCACATCTTGAAGGGGGGGTCCTTATCTTGGATCAATCTTTGGAATCTCCTTTTGCAACACCATCTCCCCCTCGTGAAGAAGTTCCTTACACTTCACTAGAACATGAGGTTCAAATGAATGATGTGATTTAAAGGATTGGAAGACTAAATCTTGAAGAGAATGAAGCACCACCATTTGAGCAACCTGGACCTTCACAAAGAGTTCCAAAGTGGGTCACAAAGACACTTAAAAGCATCCATCCTAATGAAGTTGAAATGACAAAGACCAAAAGTTTGACAAGGCAAGAAGATGGAGGAGATGCAGATAATTCAAATTCAAGTGATGTAGAAGATATCGATGTTTCGTATAATTGTGAATTGAATTTAACTGCTAACCTTAAACCCAAGTTGCCCGGAAACGTGAGTACGGGGACGGGTACTGTTCCAAGGACGAGGACGGGGACACCACTTTTTAAAACAAGGTACTTGGGTACATCGAGGGTACTATATATATATATATTATAAAAATAAAACATGTTAGTCACATCATACATGCATATTTCTAAATTCAATGATTCATATGAACATTCACATTGAAAATTTGAAACATAAAATAATAAATTTTAGAAAGCATAGACTCATAGTAGATATCAAGTAGAAGACTAGAAGTTATATAATTAATAATATAAAATATTATATCTATAACTCCATGTGTTCAAACTTCATTGTCATATTACATTCAAAATTTGCCTAACGACATTTCCAAACATGAAAAAGAAAGTTCAAAACAGTAAACAATGAAGAAGATAGTCAATTTGGCTTCCTCAAGCCATGTCATCAGCATCCTCAGCATCAATGTCATCAACATCACTAATATATATATATATATATTCCTGTAATAAATAAACGAAATATAAGCAAAAAAACATATAGACATATTCCTGTAACAAATAAATGGAATCTAAGTTGCTATGTAAAAGAGATTGGATTTCAGTTATGTGAGAGCACATGGACTATGGATGTGGGTGAAAACCTTGCAGAGGTCGTTTCTTTACTCGCATCAACTGAGAAAAAGATTTATTATTAATGGGAATTCTAAGAACACACAATAAATAATTGATGAGCTACAAATCAACATCCAAGCAAGTATTCAGACAAGAACATAGTTCAAGGCAAGTATTCAGAGAAGAACAAGTATTACGACTATGTTCTTGTCTGAATACTTGCTTGGATGTTGATTTGTAGCTCATCAATTATTTATTGTGTGTTCTTAGAATTCCCATTAATAATAAATCTTTTTCTCAGTTGATGCGAGTAAAGAAACGACCTCTGCATATATATATATCTTGTAATGGCCATTATAAATTATACAAAAAACTCCTCAATACAATCAGCAAGAATTATACCAAGACAATGAACAATCTAATCAAACCCCTATAGGAATTCAAAACTTAAATAATAATCTTCTACAAGTAAATATCAAAGTATTACCAAACTTGACCAACAACCGTATCCCTGGCGTACACAAACACGTGTTACGACGTAACAAAATGCATGCAAGTACCCGAATTTCATGCATGATGTCTCGGGTACATGAGGTTTGATTTGGGTACAACTGGGAACGTACCTTTCAAGTACCCAAGTATTAAGTACCCGATACAAGTACCCATGCAACACAGCCTTGAACCAACTTCCTTTGAAGAAGTTGTTGCTCATGATGAGTGGAAAGAAGCCATGCAGAATGAATATGATGCTCTCATCAAAACTGGGACGTGGAAGTTGGTGGACCCTCCATTTGGAACTAAACCAATGGATTGCAAGTGGGTCTACAAGAACAAGTACAAATCAGATGGCTCACTTGACAAGCATAAGGTGAAGCTTGTGGTGAAAGGTTTGCATAGAAAGAAAGCATGACTATCAAGAGACTTTCTCCCCTACAACAAAATGGGATACGATTTGCACACTATTTTCTTTGGCTACACATAATGGGTGGAAAGTTCATTAGATGGGTGTAAAGACTACTTTCTTGAATGGAAACTTGAAAGAGAATGTCTTCATGTCTCATCCAAAAGACTTTGTTGTGAAGGGGCAAGAACAAAAGGTATGCAAATCATCAAGTCATTGTATGGCCTAAAACAAGCACCTCATGCATGGTATGAAAAGTTAACCAAGCATCTTCTGAAATTAAATTTCAAACACTTTAATCTTGATAATGCAACATTGTTTGTAAAGAAAATGTTAGAGATAGAGGTATGTCGAGATGTACTCCATGTGGTTTTGTCTAGCATGGTCGTACATCATCAATATAGGCAGTAGTTTGGAGTGTGAGATGCACTCCAACGGGTGTCATGGATTAAATGATTGAAGACATGCAATGATTCAGTGACCTCTTCAATCAAATGTGTGGAGTGCAGTGGTGCACCAGTTTTGTTGGGTGAGATACATGATGCATGTGCATAAGAGATGCATCATGCATGTGTATGAGAGATGCATGTGCATGTGCATGGTGGCATGGTATGCATGGAGATGCATGTGCATGTGCATGGTGGCATGGTATGCATGGAGATGCATGTGCATGGGGGTTGCATGTGCATGCATGCAGTTTACATTGTTTTGATACACACTTTTTAACACACTAAAATGAAATTTTGCATGCAAGTCAAATTAGGGTTTCTGGGCCCTAATCTCCAGTAAAGTTTATAAAAGGACATTCGAAAGACAAAAGTCAGTGTTGCTTGAGAGAGTCAAATGATCAGGACAGCTAAGCGAATCACTTGAGTTGGGAGCGCGCATTCATACGGGACAGTTGGGCGGGTGCATTCATCTGGGATAGTTGGGGGCCGCAACCTGAGAGAGTGAGGCATTTCTTCTGAGACAAGAAAGGCTCTTCATTCCTATGGTGAGAGAGATTATATCATTGGGTCCCTTCAGTGTTTGAGGAGTTGAATAACTGAGTCGTGTTGCAGCAGCAGAGCAGCGCATTTCTCCAACTATACCACACATGTGAGTGTTGAGACTCACGCCTTGAGTCCAAGAGGGCCAAGAGAGTTAGAGGGGTTGTCTTTAGAGATTGAGGAGACCTCATAGAAACCTTAGTCAAAGATTGACTGAGGCAGAGAAAGCTAGAGCGCACCTCTGAGCAGAGAGGGCGCAATTGTACATCTGGGGGGCGTCACTCAGAGATTGAGGTTGCAAATCTTCATCCGATAGAGCAAAGTTGTGAAGAAGGACAGAGAGAGCACTCCTTCATAGGTTAGAGAGTCAATACTGCTTCCAGAGATTGGTAGTGGCAGTGATCAAAGATTCAAAGCTAGAGCAAACAGTTGGGGCGCATTTCCCAAGAGCAACAGTTGCAGCTGCATGCAGATCTAGTGCTTTGACCTGTCATGTTCTTATAGTATTTCTAAAAATTGAGTGTACTCTCTCTATATTAATTCCTCAAGCTCGATATAGAAGAAAGCCCCATAGATGTTGGTTTTCCCCATTGGGGTTTCAAGGGTAAATTTGAGTCTTATTGATGTGTGATTGTTATTCATGTGTTAAATTGTAGAGAGATCTATACTGCTTTTTGTTATAAGTATCTTGCATATTTGTTACCTTCTCTGGCAAAGAGAAGTTGGGCTTGTTTGTGGCTTATTGAGACTCGAAGTCGACGGAAATCTCAGATTTCCAAATCGAGTAGTTGTTGAATTTTATCATTAGCATGAATACTTTAAATTTTGCAGACTATCCGATAACAATAGACAAGTGCAGTAGCAACATCAACACATCAAGACACTGAACACAAGAGTTTTTCATTGGGGAAACCTTTAAAGGACAAAAACCCCAAAAGCATTAGTAATTCATCTTTGAAAATGAGATGACTGAGTTTTCAAAAATTCTCACACCCTAATGAGTTTGATCCACAGATAAAATTCACAAATGATGAATTTACAGTAAAAAACCAAATTAGGGCTTCAAGCCCTAATTCACTCAGCTGCCCAAAAAAACTTCTCTTCTTCCTAGATCTGTACAGATTAGGATGCACGAATTCCTGACAAGTTGCCCAAACTTTTGTCTGCTGCCCAGCTACTTCCCGGAGCCTGTTTTCTTGCCCATAATGTCTACCCAAGCCCTGTTGGTCTACCCGAGTTGTTGCCCGAATCCTATTCTTCCCTGCCTGAGCCCTACTGCTAGCCTGGAACCTTTCCCAAGACTTGTTGTTGCCCTGCCAAAGCTGTTGTTGCCCTGCCAAAGCTGTTGTTGCCTTGCCAGAGGCCTGCCCGGACCTGTTGTTGCTAGTCGAGACCTGCGTGAAAGCTAGACAGAGCTACCCGACCTCTTATCTAGGCTGCCCGAGGTCACGATGGAGTGTGGGCAGGTAAGGAAAAGTTGTCCATAAACCTGTTGAGGTAGCTTAAGGGTACTGTGGGCAGCCAAAACCATGTTTAGGGTTTTCTGTTGATGACCAAGGACTGAGGAGGCTGCCCTAAGCCTGCCCATGAAGAGAAGGGTGTTGCCTGTGAGGGAAGAGGGCTGCCCAAGAAGAGTGTTGAGGGTGTCGTGAGGGTTGTGAAGAAACCCTAGGTCATGGAGAGAAGAAGATGTTTTTGTTGTTCTTCGTGAGTGAAACCCTAGGTTAGAGTTTGCTGCAATAAGAATGGGTGCCCTAGCTAAAATCCTCCATGTTAGGGCATAACCATAAAATAGTCTTCTCTTCAACAACATCAGTGAAAGACTTCTTTGGAGCAGTTGTAGATGATGAGCAAATGTGTGTGACAAAATGAAATTGATCTTCTTTTATATCCTTTGAGTCACCTGTAAGTGGACCAAAACTCAAAAGAACAAAATAATTTTTTTTATTCTTTTATTACTTTGACTTTTACCTTTAGTGGTACTAAAAGTCTGTTTGCACTTTCACTTTGACTCCTTAGTGGTACTAAAAGTCTTTTTGCACTTTCACTTTGACTCCTTAGTGGTACTAAGGGTCCTTAAGTACTTTTTACTTTTACTTTAGCCTTCTTTAAGTGCCCTATGGTCAAAACAAGTTGTCAAGGTGGTCCTTTATCCCCACTCAAAGTACATCATCATAAGAGAGAGAATTACTAATGGTTTTATCTCACACTCTGTGTGACACCAAGATTGGTTACTAGGTGTCTTAACCAAGGGTGGCTAATATTTGAAGAAGATCACAAAGCCCACAAATCGAGGGTCAGAGTGTCTCACATGCCCAAACCCAGTCTAGGGCTTATAGTGATATCCTGGTAACAAACCAAGTGCCTTAGCCATAGGCTACATAATTTGACCGAAGGTCAATTACTTGGTAACAAACCAAGTCCCTCCATTCTCCCGGAGAATGGCCCTCGGCCCTGGTCTGAGTACCTAGTCTCGGACTAGGCTAAATTCCTGGTAACTAACCAGGTGCCTCCATTCAAAGAATGGCCAATCAGCTCTAAGCCGAGTCCCCCAGTGTTGGACTGGTTCCACATCCTGGCCCTTGACCAGATGTCTCTATTCAACAAAATGGCTACTCAACTCAAGATTGAGTCCCCCAATGCTGGACTAGTTCCACATCCTGGTCCCGGACCAGATGTCCCCATTCTCCTAAGAGAATGGCTCTCGATGCTGCTCAGGAAAAATCAGTGAGAGAGGTATTCTTTGCCATGCCAAGCTTGTCACGAAAGTACACGAACTTTGTAGTCGTTGCAGGCTTGGTCAGGATGTTTGCGATCTGTTCATCTATACGAATGTACTGCAACTTCAAAGTGCTTCTCTGTACTAGGTCTTTGATGAAATGATACTTCATTTCAATGTGTTTCGATCTGTCATGAAACACCAGGTTCTCTAAAATCTTAATGCAACTTTGATTATCGCAATGGATGATCGTTGAGTCAAACTTTCCACCGAACAGATCAGATAGAAGTTTCTTGATATCTATTCTCGTGTGTACGAGATACATCAAGGATCCAATGAGTTGTTTGTACAAAGTAGAGTCCACATCTTGTGAGCTGGAGGCTGAGTCTTGCAACTTTGTCAAGTTGGTAGTCATGGGCACGCCAAATCTCTGTAAGATGTCCAGTGCATACTTCCCTTGTGTTAGGAAGATCTCACCTGCCTTTTGTCAATCCTGTTAGCCAAGAAAATAATACATCAAACCGAGATCCTTCATTTCAAATTCAGAGGTAAGCTCCCTCTTACATTGATCTATCAGTTGTTCCTCACCTGTAAGGAACAAGTCCTCCACATATAGGACAAGGATCAAGATATGATTATGAACAACCTTAAAGTACAGGCTGGAGTCAGTTGTACTTTTGGAAAACCCCAAGTTGTGGAGGAATCCATCCATCATTGCATGCCAAACTCTCGGAGCCTGTTTGAGCCCATACAAGGCTTTCTTCAGTTTGCACACATGGGTCTTATTCCCATGAGTCGCAAAGCATTCAAGTTGTTCAATGTAGACTTCCTCATCAATCTTGCCATTGAGGGAGGTTGTCTTCGCATCCATTTGATGTAACTTCCATCCAAATACTGCAGCAAGAGAAATGATGGTTCTTATGGTAGTATACCTGGCAACATGAGCAAATGTCTCATCATAGTCAATGCCTTCTTTTTTAGTGAAGCCATGAGTTACGAATCTGGCTTTGTACTTTTCCACACTGCCATCAGCAGCATGCTTGATTTTGTAAAGCCATCTGGATGTTACCACTAACTTTCCTGTCGGTCTGGGAACAACTTCCCACACATCATTCTTCATGATTGAACTGTACTCTTCAATCATGGCATCAACCCATACCTATTGACTTCCTGGTTCTTTGTACTTGGAAGGTTCAGCACCAATGTGTTGGCTCATAAGACTGGAGAACTTCTGTGGTCTTATGCTCTCTCTGAAAGTCCCGGGTGGAGCTTCATGCTTCTCGACTTCTTGTATTGTTTCTCGGTACCAAGCAAGTCTCCTTTTGGAAGGAGGAACTTCAAGCAGTTCTTCTAGTGGACTTTCAGTATCCTCAAGTGCATCTAGAATTTGATCCTCAAATTCCTCTTCCTCCCTCTGAACTTCTGAATCTGGAATCTCAGGAGGAGGTACTTCATCTTCCTTTGAAAGCTCTTGTATTTGACGAAACACAGTTTCCTCATGGAAGATCACATCTCTGCTGACTTCAATGTACCTTTGTCCAGGTACATAGATCCGTTAGGCCTTCGAGTTGTAACTGTAGCCGACAAATATACCTTTCTTACCGGAAGGCTCTAGCTTAGCCCTCTTTTCTTTTGGCACATGAATGTAAACCAGAGTGCCAAATATCCTCATGTGGTCAACTGCAGGTTTCTTGTTGGTGAAGACTTCTTCTGGAGTCTTCTCCCCCAAGATAGCATGAGGGCTTCTGTTTTAGATGTGCACAGCAGTACATGCAGCTTCAACCCACAAGGATAAGGGAAGATCTGGATCAATAAGCATAGCTTTAGCAGCTTCACAGATAGTTTTGTTTTTCCTTTCTGCAACCCCATTCTGTTGAGGGTTGTACGGTATTGTCAGCTCTTTCTTGATTCCTGCCTCTCGGCAAAAATCATCAAACTCTTTAGACTCATACTCACCTCCGTTATCTGATCTTAAGATACGAAAGTGTTTGCCTGTCTGATTTTCAATCAAAGCCTTCAACTCTTTGAAACTGTCAAAAGTTTCACTTTTGGCCTTGAGGAAGTAAATCCATGACTTTCGAGAATGATCATCTATGAACAAGACATAATATAAACACCCACTCAAGGAGGGTGAAGCCATGGGTCCACAAATGTCAGAGTGAATCAAATCTAATATACCTTTAGATCTATTCTTGCTTCTGGACAAGGATTGCTTAGTGTCTTACCTAGAGCACATCCTTTGCAAATTCTATCATGTTTGAAAGAGACCTCTGGCATACCTGTGACCATCGTTTGTAGACCTGGAAGAGTTGTATAATGAAGGTATCCAACCTTCGATGCCACAGCTCACATCGATCAACTGTATGATGTACCAAAGCATGAATGGAATTTTCGAAAGCCTTATAAAGGCCTCCCTCTCGAACCCCAATATGTACAACTGAGCTTAGTTTTTTAATCTTTGCCCATAGTTGGACCTTCTTGTCCATGAAGAGGACTATGTAGCCCTTGTCTTCTAAGCCAGCAACAAAGAGAAGGTTCTTCTTCAAACCAGTAACATATAAGACATCATCAATATGTAAAACCGTACCTGAATCAAGTTGAAGTGAAGTTGAGCCAACTCCTTCAATCTTGTAAGTGGAGTCATCTCCAAGTTCCACTTGTGTAGTGAACTTCTTCTTTCTGTAGCTGGTGAGTGCTCCACGGTTACCTATCATATGTCTGGAGGCACCACTATCTATTAGCCAAGAGTTGGCATTGTTGGTGATGGATCCAGAGAGAGCAGAGATCAGGTAGTACTATCTTCTAGGTTTGTCTTCTTTGGTAGCCTTGGTGTTCTTCTTCTTCTTCTTCTTCTTCTGCAGCAAAAGCTTGGAATCTTTTTTTATTTTCCTCTTGGGCTATCTGCAATCTCTGGCAAAGTGCCCAAACTTGTGACAATTATAACATTCCACTTTTTAAACATCAGAGTGTTTACCTTGATGTTTCTTTCCCTTCTTTTGCTGAGGGGAGGGCTTCTTGAACTTCTTAGTCTTTGTTGTAAGTGCAAGGTTCTCTTCCTTAGTGCCAATTGCCTTGCCTGAAACTCTTCCTTCTTCTTCCAAGCAATCATGCCAAAGTCTATCAAAGCTTGGTTGATTCTCACGCCCACTCACTGATTCCATAAATGTTTCCCAAGAGTTTGGGAGACAATCGACTATAGTCTACACGAGGTCATCATCATCCACAGCAATACAAATGGTTGTAATTTTATCTCTTACCTGTGCAATCTTTGTGAAGAAGGGTCCAACTCCTTCATCCTTGTTCATCTTCAATGTTCGAAGCCTTATCTTCAAGACTCTCTTTTGACTGAGAGCCTTCTTTTCATATACGTTTGTTAAGGTGTCAAAGCATTCTTTAGCAGTCTTCAATGATGTGATGTTGGGCATCAACGTTTCTTTGACAGAATCATAGATGATCCTTCTAGCCTTAGCTTGTTTATTCTTGAAAGCAATCATGCCAGCATTAGATGTTGACTCTTCTATGACGTTGAATACTATGTCATCAAGGTCATTTTCCTCTAGTATGGTTGTAAGCCTAGCTTCCCAGGAATTGTAGTTGGCTAAACCTTGAAGCTTCTCTTCCAATCTGAAAATGTTGGTGGCCATCTCTGCCACTAGTCAAATGTTAAGTCTGCAAAATATCCCAAGGTCTAGGAAGACAACAGCAATCTCCTTTTACTAGGTTTTCACATGCTAAGCTCTAATACCATGTTGAATTTTAGCATTAGCATGAATACATTAAATTTTGCAGACTATCAGATAACAATAGACAAGTGCAGTAGCAACATCAACACATCAAAATGCTAAACACAAGAGTTTTTCATTGCGAAAACCTTTAAAGGACAAAAACCCCAAAAGCATTAGTAATTTATCTCTGAAAATGAGATGACTAAATTTTCAAAAATTCTCAAACCTTAATGATTTCGATCCACAGATTAAATTCACAAATGATGAATTTAAAGTAAAAAACCAAATTAGGGCTTTAGGCCCTATTTCACTCAGCTGCCCAAAAAAAACTTCTCTTGCTGCCCAGATCTGTAGGGATCAAGCTACCCGAATTCCTGACAAGCTGCCAGAACTTTTGTCTGTTGCCCAACTGCTGCCCGTAGCCTATTTTCCTGCCTGGAAAGTCTACCCGAGCCCTGTTGGTCTACCCGAGCTACTGCCCAGATCCTGTTCTTCCCTACCCGAGCCTTGCTACTAGCCCGAGACTTGTTGTTGCCCTGCCCGAGCTATTGTTGCCTTGCCCGAGGCCTGCCCAGACCTGTTGTTGCTAGCCGAGACCTGCCCGATAGCTAGACAGAGCTGCCCGAGGTCACGGTGGAGTGTGGGAAAGTAAGGAAAGTTTGCCCGTAACCCTGTTGAGGTAACCCGAGGGAACTGTGGGCAGCCAAAACCCTATTTAGGATTTTTTGTTGATGACCGAGGGCTGAGGAGGCTATCCTAAGCTTTCCCGTGAAGATAAGGGTGTTGCCCGTGAGGGAAGAGGGCTGTCAAAGAAGAGTGTTGAGGGTGTCGTGAGGGTTGTGAAGAAACCCTAAGTCGTGGAGTGTGAGAAGAAGATGTTGTTGTTCTTCGTGAGTGAAACCCTAGGTTAGGATTTGCTGCAATAAGAATGGGTGCACTAGCTAGAATCCTCCATGCTAGGGCATAACCATAAAATAGTCTTCTCTTCAACAACACTAGCGAAAGTCTTCTTTGGAGCAGTTGTAGATGATGAGCAAGTGTGTGTGACAAAATGAAATGGATTGATCTTCTTTAATATCCTTTGAGTCACCTGTAAGTTGACCAAAACTCAAAAGAACAAAATAATATTATTTTATTCTCTTATTACTTTGACTTTTACCTTTAGTGGTGCTAAAGGTCTTTTTGCACTTTCACTTTGACTCCTTAGTGGTACTAAGGGTCCTTAAGTATTTTTTACTTTTACTTTAGCCTTCTTTAAGTGCCCTATGGTCAAAACAAGTTGTCAAGGTGGTCCTTCATCCCCACTCAAAGTACATCATCATAAACAAAGAGAATTACTAATGCTTTTATCTCGAACTTTGTGTGACACCTAGATCGGGTACTAGGTGTCTTAACCAAGGGTAGCTAATCCTTGGAGAAGATCACAAAGCCCACAGATCAAGGGTCAGAGTGCCTCACATGCCCAGACCCAGTCTAGTGCTTATAGTGATATCTTGGTAACAAACCGGGTGCCTCAGCCATAGGCTACATAATTTGACCCAAGGTCAAATACTTGGTACCAGACCGAGCGCCTCCATTCTCCTGAAGAATGGCCCTCAGCCCTGCACTGAGTCCCTAGTCTCGAACTAGGTCAAATTCTTGATAACTGACCAAGTGCCTCCATTCAAAGAATGGCCACTCAGCTCTAGACTGAGACCCCCAGTGTTGGACTGGTTCCACATCCTGGTCCCTAACCAGATGTCTCCATTCAACAGAATGGCTACTCAACTCAAGGTTGAGTCCCCTAGTGCTGGACTGGTTCCACATCCTCGTCTCAAACCAGATGTCCCAATTCTCCTAAGAGAATGGCTCTCGATGCTGCTCAAGAAAAATCAATAGTAGTAACATCTAGCAAATCTAAAGAAAGTTCGAAGATCTATTGTATATCTTGTGGTGTATGTAAATGATCTATCCGTTGCATCCATAAAGAAAGAATTAAAGAAGAGCTTTGAAATGACAAATGTGGGACATCTTCACTACTACTTGGGAATTGAAGTGACTTATAATCCCAAGTACATATTCATCTCCTATAAGAAGTGCGTCAGATAGTTGTTGAACAAATTTGGCATGACAGAGTGCAACCCTCTCTCTACTCCAATGGAACAAAATTTGAAGCTCACATTAAAAGAAGGAAAGGAATTTGAGGACACAACCAATTACAAACAGCTTGTGGGTAGTCTTATCTACCTTACCACCACTAAACCAGATATTTCATTTATTGTTGGGATCCTTTACAAGTTTATGCAAAAATGTAATGTTCCCTTCCAACTAAACCACCCTGAGAACACCCGTTAACCTATCTTATTCCCATAGGTTCGAGCAGGTATTAAAGAAAAGGGAATAACTGAGGACTGATAGCACTAGGAGCATAAAAGTACATCAATTCAGTATTATTAAGTCATCAGTGTAGAAAGAAGGCCATCAGAGTTCATATCCTAAAGCATGCGGAGCATGCAGGCCCTGTTTAGTCAGTATTAAAGTCAACATCAAATTAGAATTGCATGCATGCAAAAGTGAAGCATAAACCCTAAAAGTGACATGCAAACCCTAAAAGCATATGAAGATCTATTTAAGAAGGAGGAGGGACCCTAAAGAAATACCTTTTGATTATTATTGATTTTGGAGCTCTTGAGTATCTGCACAACGTGCGGCCACGGCAGTTGGGGTTGAAGACGACGTCTTCAGCTAACGAGGTTTCGATAGTGAGATATCTGCCCTAGTTTCATTCAGGATAAACCATCCAGGTTTGTCACTGCATCTATTGCATTCATCATTATTCAGTGTTCAGTGTATGCCAAAAGATTATTTGCAGGTTCAGCCGTACACCTGGGCCATTTAGCTGGGAAACCGAAGTCATTCACCAGAACTCTGAATCACCATATTTCTTCCACATGTGGCCTGCATTTTCACTAACAGGATCACTCTACTGCCTTGAGTGATTATCAGCCACCGAATTGCTCACCTGGAGCAGCTAGCAGCGAAATACAGAGGTGTGGGAGCGTGAGCATCAGTCAAGGAGATCAATTCACTAGGGTATCTAGAGAGGTCCAAACTCCTGCATGTTCCGGCCATCCTCTCCAACACAGGTACACCTACACTCCGACGAACTTTAGCTAAAACTGACCATCCATTCCTCAAAAACGTCAAGCTTAGCTGATTCAAATTGTCGGGGGTATTACGGAGGAAAAAGAGGTCATCTCTTCATTAGTTCAGTTTATCTTTCATGCGTATTCTCTCTAGAGCAATTTCAGCCGGCTTATCAGTGGTAAGTGTTCATTCTATCCTGCAAACCCTAACCCTAAATTCAGCTATAATATAGGGAAATTTTGCATGGCAGTTTGCATGCCCGGTTATTTCAGTAATTTTGCATAGAACTAGAAAATATCAGTATTTGGGATATTACAAAAAACCTTATGAAGGGCAATGATCTGTTGTCAAAAGAGTTCTAAAATACTTGAAGGGGACTCAAGATTTTGAACTCAAGTATTCTAAGGTGGATGACTTCAAACTGATTGGCTGTTCTGATTTAGACTTTGATGGCAACAAAGAGAATGGAGTGTCTACTTCAGGCTACCACATGAGTCTTGGATCAGCAGTCATCTCCTGGGGATCACGCAAACAATTTATCCCAGCAGATTCCACAACAAAGGCAGAATTTGTGGCTGCGGCAAAAGAAACAAAGGAGATTATGTGGTTCAAAAAAATACTTGAAGATTTGCAAGAGAAACGGGTGAATTCTACTTCTTTACTGATTGACAACACTTTTGTAATCAAGTTAGCCATGAATCCTAGATTCCATGATTGATCCAAGCACAACAACACGAAATATCATCTGATTCGATATCATGTAGAGGCCAAGACAATTCCTTTGAGACATTGCTCTACAAATGAACAATCTGCAGACATCTTCACCAAAGCACTTTGAAGAGAAGCTTGAAAAATTCAAAAAGATGCTTGGACTCACAAACACCCCTTTGAATCAAGGAGGGGAATGTTGGATACCTAATCCTACAAGATTATGGTAAATTTGTAAACTTGTAAATATTTTTCAGTTTTTAAGAATAAACTGAAACGTAGAAGTCCAAAGGACCTCTTGGGAGATGAAACCCAAAGGTCGCTCTGCATGTATTTAAGGACACTCAAATTAATGGAAAATTCAGCTTGGAGTTATTTCTCAGGCTTGACAATATCAATTTTTATTATGTTTGTAACTACGTTCATATTAGGCCTAGGGTTTATATGGATATGGTCTGAAAGATATGGGCCTGGATTCGTATCCCATGGTGGAGATATGACAATTAAAAGCTTGATATAAATATGTATGTACTATGAGGCCAAGTGTTGCTTTTCGGAAGACATACAATTTCAAAAACAAAAAAATTGCCCAAGGACTGAGAAAAGATAAAGGAGAGTAATCTACTAAGGAAAAGTTTAGGTGAAGGACGAAATTTATTGATTTTATCATCCCGCAAAATGAAAGACTCTAATGTCTTATATAGCCATAATCAAAACACAAAAGGCTTTTGAAGACTACTAACAAGTTACAAAATCAACTGCAATCATGACATGCATTCTCATATATAAGACCAAAGTGGCGTGCAACTGTAAACCAGAACAGATGAGATGTACCATGTGGGGCGTTTGGAATGAATTGTCTGCATCCGTCATTTTGATTTCAGAATTCTCTTCAAATACCTAACGGTAAAGAAACACACATAAAATTAAAAAATATTTTCAAACATATTAAAAAGGAAGACCTCTGACACCATGCATCAACTTGGAGAGAAATGTCTGAGAATTTAAGCAGCAAATGAGAAAAACTGCAAAATGAAAATGTAAGGGACAAGAACCTTACAGTATTTGACATATGAATACCAATGCTACGCAGGAAGCTATCTTTCACTGCCAAGCACAATGACAATATGAGAAAGTGATAGTTCTAGAGCACCAAAGGATTGCATTTTTTACAGCGAAGCTGAGTCTTATTCTACAAGAAGAATACACAGTACACAAAGAAGATCCTCAGAAAGCAGAGTTTACCCTTTCCATCGAAATGAGAAGGGCAAGACTCTCCAATTTCCCTCCCATATCAAAGGACAAAATGCACTTCCTAATCCTGGTAATTATGCTTACTAGTAAACACACTAAGATCTATTCTTAATAGCAACTACACTCAAATCAAACAATCCTCTTTTAAACCATCACATCCAAACCTGCTGAACTGCTAAAACGGAAACCCATCGGAGTTGGGATGACAGCAGCTTGATCGTCTGCAGAAAGTGATGTGTGAGGCCCAACGGATCCCTGAAACCCATTTGATGCTCGCCATTCTCTCTCATCTACATAGCTACCAGCCACATCATTGTTTTGAGTCTTCCCCTCCAACTCAATAATCCCCTCTGCATTCTTTACCGCGATAGTGTTGGGGCAATACTCTTTCAGGAACTGCAGCAGTGGCATACTAAGCTGTTCCTTCAAAAACATTGAGCGTGCTAGTCTCAGCTGAATAAGAACATGTTCAATCTGTGCATCTCTAATTGCTTGGATAGCAGCAATTCGACGTTTTACTGAGATCATTACAAATCACGAAAAAGGAATGAAATGAGTGTATTGCAATCAGAGAGACACTTCGAAAAACTCAATCAAGCCATAAAAGAGAGATGGATTGACAAAATACTAAAATTGCATAAGAAAAACAAAAAAGATTTCACAAAATACTTGGTAAGGAAAATGGGCTAACAGAAAATGTAAAAACTCACAAAATATGAGCAAAACTCATTTAAAAACCATGCCACCTGAAAAACTTCTTAGATAACACCTACTTTCTGACTCTTAGAGTCTCATAGAGTGGCCAAGATCTTTTCCAAGGGGACGGAATATAATTGTAACTTCGGTTCAACAGAGTCTCGGTTACCAAACCATCCAAATGTCTATCTTAAATATAAGGTGAAATTGTATATGTGAGCTTATATGTATGGTAGGAATTGGAGTCAGTAGTTTGTTTTAAATATAAGGTGAACTTGGGTGTAAGTTAATTTTGGTCATAAATTTAATAAGAATTAAAAATATTTGAAGCGTTATTATTATGAATGTGTGATGGAGTAATGTTTTTAAAGAGTTTGTCCAATTCTGGATAGATTTAGATGGTTAATATATATATGAAAGTTTTGGATCTATAAATACTCTGATTTCTGTATGACTAAATTCCAGTAATTAAAAAAAAACTTGCTACAAGTATAAAATACTCCTTACGTTGCTTAGCAACATCTCATAAAATATTTATATATGAAAACCCTCTGCACAGATTTGAATATTATTTGGAAAGGTTGTTTTGTGCAATGGCATATTTGAAATGGTTATATCTAAATTTTATTCTATCATCTGTAGGTCACCAAGGCAGGCGCTTATTTACATGACAAGTAAAACAACAGAAGCATCCACTCCAATATAAGAATACACAATGTTAATTTTAATTGGAGAAAATTTTAATGTAGATTATTGCAAACATTTTTTTAGTTAAACAGGTTTAATGGTGACTAACTGCATGTTTTTACTATTATCGACATTCTTTCTATTATCTATTTATCAACTATTAGTTATTTTTTATATTTTTTTCTTTTTATGTCACATTCTTCACGTTATTTTCCATAAACTATTAGTTATACATTCATAAACTATGAATTATCCATACATTATTTAAACTATGAATTATCCATACATTATTTAAACTATGAGTTATCCATACATTGCTACCAATATTTTGTCTTATTTATTTATGCAAATATAATATAAAATTTTCTTGAATACACAAAATCTTTTTAATTTAAATTCTCCATCTCCATGTTTGGATTCTCTAAATAAGGAGATCCATGTTTGGATTCTCTAAATAATGAGAACTTAATCTGAAGTGACAAATTTTATAGTATTATATGCAAATATTGTTTAAAAAAGTAATATGAATAAACCCTGTGGATCATGTTTACGCCAAAACACGTTGGCGTTTGTGATAATACTTTGTAAATAAATTCATATTCTTTGTTGAAAATAGTTCCACCAAGTCGTAGAAGTATACAGGTTAACCCAGAGTAGCCGTGATTTTTTTTTTGAAAAAAAGGTTTATGTATTTGTAGAAGGTGGAATTAATTGAAGCTCTAAATCCAGTTATTGCCTCAAACTTCTTCACGTTGTTATGTAAATTCTATGGTTGCTCAAGGAGTTTGAGATCTATGGTTGCTCAAGGAGTTTGAGATCGGTTTCCCATAATTGATTTACTTATTATTTGGTGTGTCACTTCTTTCCCATTACTATAGATATTTAGATTACTTTAATCCTTATGTGGCGCGTTAGAGGACATAAAATTTGGACGTGCAGTTATTTTAGTATATAAGGATCACAAACATCTCTGATACACACGATTTCAGAACAAAGATAAAGAATGTTATTTCCTTTTATTGTGTTGGAGTTGAACACAGATCTCTTATAGTTTGTGTTTCAATTGGACTAAACTTTCATCTAATATAATACTAGCAACAACCATATTAATAAGATTAATATGTTTGAAATACACCAAGAGGTATATATTTGACATATTGATAATGTTTTTTTTACTAAAGACTGTGTCAATTACTTGTATCTAATAGTTAAGCTAATATAACAACCACTTAATTTATGGTTGTTAAGCTCATAGTTGAAGTTAGGCTCATAGTTGTATCATCATTCGAATTAAGGTAATAGTTAATTTAAAAGTTTATTTTTAAAGCTTAAACTAAGCCTTATGCACATTAACTCGACTCCCAATTGCCAGATGGATTTCAACTGTCACATAAGCTACACATTACATGGTTTAAGTGTAATCAAGGTCAAAGAGAGAATGAGATGATGCATGTTGAAAAGTTACCTAGGAAATGTTTGTCCACCTAGTGTTGCCTTGGGGTGGACAAAGACACTTAAATGTGACTCCTAGTCATTTTGTGCATTTAATAAAGTGAAATGCACTTTATATTTTTTAAAGTGACTTTATTAAAAGTTAAGTGGATATTTTTTTCCTATGTTCACATTTAAAAGTTAAGTGAGTGATTAAATAAAAAATGGGGTTGCTCAACTTTATTAAATGATATGAGTGCACTAAATATCATTTAGTTATTTTTTAATGGAGCATTGAATGTCAACATTTGATCTAGTCTAATCTTGACCATTAGATGGACAGGGGAAGTTACCATGAACAAAAAGGCTAGGGCAAGGCAAACGTTCATTCATTGTGTTCATCTTGCCAAAGAAATTTTGGAGAGATAATGAGAGAGAAAGGAGAGATAATTTCAGAGATTGAAACCCTAATTACATTTCCCAAGGCAAAAATCCGTACAGCAGGAGGAAAGTACAGTCCATACAGCAGCATTAAATTCAGCAGTCCGTACTCACATGTGCGAGCCGTACAGCAGCAAATCTGGGGAAAGATTTCGAACTAGCAGTTCTGAATTTATTGCACCGTACAATAGGGTCGTACAGCACAGAAATCGAGGCAGCAGGCACAGTTTGCAAGGCAGAAATTCTGGGCATGAATTTCTAAATCCGTACAAAAGCATATATTGCTCACACGTGCGAGCCGTACAGCAGTGAAAAGGCAGCAATATGTTCGTCATTTGTTTGGCACATTTTCCGAGATGGAAAAGAAATAAGTTGATTGTAATTTCATTGGCTGATTTTTGTCTGAAGAAATATATTCTCTCTTGACAGGGTTTTCCCCGTGGGGGTTTTTGCTTGGACCAATTTGGTCAAAAATTTCTGAGTTTTAATTTTTCATGTGTAAATGTCTGAAATTTTCTGAGTTTTACATTTACAGTTTGAAAAGAAAAATTTCTGAGTTTGTTTACAATTGAGAAAAAGTTTTCACATGTGTTTCAGTTTGGTTAATTTATGAAAAATTATGCATTGAAAGGGTTGGGCATTAAACAATGCAGAGAAGCCTAAAGTCTTGAAACCGGGTTGGGAAAACTTTCTAAAACTTTCAATGCATTCCCCTTCTAGGGTTTGAGAAAAATTTGTAAGTTCAATAAATGATTTCTGGAATCAAACTTGAACAAAATACTATATGCCACCATAGTTAGTTGGGTCTAGCTTAGATGGTTAGGGAGGAGAAATTTATCTTCCCCACTCAGGTTCAAATCTCACTTGTGAGTCTATGACATGTTTCTCTTTTCGTGAGCCAATTGTCTTGATGTTTGGAACTCAGACAGGAACTTTCGCGCAGATTTAGTGTCAAACAAGCATGAAATCATCCAAGTCAAATCTATTTTGTAATTCACATTATTAATAAAGTGAAAATCTTATATTTAGCTATTGAGTCTAATAAAGTGTATTTTTAATACATTAATGATTTAGACTAATCCCAACCGTATATCTCATCAAAATATTACAGTTGGTAGATTATGGTTTTAGCTAAAGTATAAAGGCGAGTCAAAGTAGAGGGTTAAAACACATTCATTCTTTGTTCAAACATAGTTTGGTCGAAAGGTGAAGAAACTCATCTAAGGAGTGAAGTTAGAGCACCGAAGAGGGAATTTGACCACTAGAAACTGTACAGTTGTATGTTTTGGCAGCTATGGAGGTTTCCTTGTAAGCTTTGATCTATTGATGAAAAATTGATTTGAAAGAGTAAATTGTAATGTCCTCTTCTACTTAAGCACCAAAAACACCTGCTAACCTATTTAATTCCCATATGTTCGAGCGGGTACTGCATGAAAAGGGAATTGACTTAGGACATATGATACCCTGAGCAGAAGAGAGCATTCATTCAGTATTAAGTCATGGGTATGGTAAAGAAAACCTTATTTATTCAGGCTTAAAGTCAACAAGAAATTAAAATTGCATGCATGCAAAAAGTAAAGCGCAAACCCTAAAAGTGACATGCAAACCCTAAAAGTACATGCTAAGCTATATAAGAAAGGTCATTGAACCAAAAGGATTATCTACCAACGTAAATCCAAATCCTAGGCTCTATCAAGCGCCGAGATGGCTCAAATCTCTGGAGGTGAGAACCTCTTCTTAGGTATCCATTGATTTGATTCAAACCAAAGGACACATCTTTTTATTTAAGGTCCACATATTATATTTTTATTATTAATATTTAATATTATTTATGGCCGACATAATATTTTTTATTATTTTTTATTTTGTTAGGAACGAACATTGCATCATTTCTCCACACATGGTTTTAAAACCATATGCAAGGCCCTCCTACAACCATGGG
>LPNX010220072.1:426636-473074 GCA_001517045.1 Pseudotsuga menziesii
AACCATGGGTTGTTTAGGAGGCCTTGCACATGGTTTAAAGACCATATGCAAAGCGTCCTAAACCATGTACAATAAAACCATGGGTTGTTTAGAATGTCTTGCACATGGTTTTAAAACCATGTGCAAGGCCAACATTTTTTTGCGGATAATTCAATTGTGTTTTTTTCTTGACCCACATATTTTTTTTACAGATAACTAAATTTTTACTTTTTTATTGTTTTGTTAGGTAGGAATATTACAACATCTCCCCCATATTACATTGTTTTATTTTCGCCTATTAAAAATTTTATTTTGTATTAATAAAAATAACGTTACGAAAGTGATATTATTTTTTATTTTGTGTTACAAAATCTCTCCCATAATGTTCACTATCACTATTATTTTTCGCCGACATGTTACAAACCTTACATCACTTCACAAGATCTCTCCCATAATATTCACTATCACTATTATTTTTTGCCGACATGTTACAAACGTCACTAACGTTACATCATGTTACAAGATCTCTCCCATAATATTCATTATCACTATTATTTTTTGCCAACATGTTACAAACGTTACATCATGTTACAAGATCTCCCCCATACTGGGCTGTAGAGCGCCTCTCGGCGCAATGATTATTATTATTGAGTTTGGTTTCTAGAGTGACAGCAGCAGGTGCCGCAGCAGCAAGTTGGGGTTGGAGACGAAGATCTTCAGCTAACAAGGGATTTCGGCAGCGAAATCTATCTTCCCTAATCACTTCAGGATAGATCATCTAGGTCTATCATCAATATTCATCATCATCTTATTCTTGGTTCAATCATTCAGCTATCAGAAAGAGATTTTATTGCAGGAGCACCCTTTTGCTACTGGGAAATAGCTGGAAATCCCAGATCCATTCACTAGCCTTCAGGATTCCAGTAAAGTCTCTGCATGATACCTCCATTCTCTTCAGCAAGAATACCTCACCATATTGAGTGATTCTTACTCTATTCCGGGCATATTGGGATCCTCCACCAGCAAAGACGTGAGATAGAGGGACGTCACCCTCTTTGTGGCAAAACAATTCGCTAGGTGCCTTAAAGGAGGCAAAACCTCTGCATGTGTCTTCTCATCTTTCAAGGAGGCCTAGACCATCACTCTTAGAAAGTTTCAGTAAGAGCGGACACTTCCTCCACCAAAAACGTCAATATCATCATAAGGAGGGCACTCATGTAGCTGGGCATCAACTTCAAGAGAGGAGCACTATTATCTTATCTTTCCAACATAACCTGCATGCATATTATCTATTGGCGGACTATCAGCATTATTATCAATGGTATGTGTATATCTTCTTACTAAAAGTCTTTGCCCTATTATCTCTCCCTATTAGTTATTTTTTAGGGCCGTTTGGCACGACACTTTTTGCATGCACATTTTATTCATCTTTCTAACACATTTTGAGTGTCTAAACAACAAACATAGTAGCAAAGTACAATAGAATATCAGTTGGGATATTACATAAATTGTGCATGTACTATGTTTATGCAAACCAGTGTTTATTTTCCTACTATAGGTATGAATAATGCTATGTGAAGAATTTACTTTCTACAATTAAAGTTTATTAAATTGAGAACATAAGAACGGCATTCACCTAGGGTTAGGAAAATTTACATGGTGTTGTTACCACCTAAGTTGTTCTTGGTAGATTTTTCAAGCGAGCCGACAAAGTGGAACAAATATACTTGTTCATTCTTCAAAGTTCAAAAGTCTGCCAGGCCTTTTTTGGGAGATTTTTCAAAAAAAATTGTAACATGTGTTCATACCCCCTTGGGGAAATTGTAAAAATGTGCTAGTATGGTCAATTTTATAAAAGCCTCGACTTCCTAGACTTAGACATCAAGCCGACTAGCCCAAAGTGTTTTTTTCCTCGGTAATTATTGGTTGTTGAACAAACGACTAATAATTTCTGAGTTTTTCACTCACACCTCCAAAGTTGGGGTAGTCGTCTTAGTGGTTAAGGCTTAGGAGGTTATTAAAGCCTCTGTGTCATTGTTTATAAACATGCTAGGCATTCGAATTGAGTCGTATGGACATGTGCTAGGTCCCTCTAGGTTTTTGTTCAATTTCAAGAAAATAAAATTTTCCCGCAAAATTAGGCCATTTTTTATGGTTTAATTAAAAAACTTCAAGATGTAATAAAAGATGGGTTCGGAGTCTGTTTTTGGAGTGTGGATGCTCGTTTTCACACTCAGGGCATCCTCTTTACCCCAGAAAAATCACTTTTCCTATGTTTCGAGCGGCTAAAACACCCCATGGAGCATTATTTCTCTAAAATTGCATTAAAACGTCGCTCTAATGTTAAAAGTGCAACAAATTAGCACTAAAGAACAAAGTTGAAAAAGTCAAAAATCAAATATTAAAGTATGGGGTGACATGGCAAATGGGTCCCCCATGAGCATGCGACCCTCTCCAAATGTGAAAGACTTAAACTTTGGTTATAAATCTTAAGTGGCGAATGGTCTTAATTGAAGTATGACGTCAAACTTATGAGCTTTCACGCCAACACCAAGTAAAGGTTGCGTTTGGGAGAAGATGTGAACCCCTCATCCATGTGGAGGTTTATTAAAACCTTGGATATGTTTTAATTGTGATATATCATATGATTTGACTTAGAAGAGATGTGCATGGGTTGGTAGAAGATTCACACGTGAGGATTGACACCAACCTCATGGAGATAGCGAGTGGTTGGGTGTGTTGGCACATGATGGATGGGTTGGTGGAGTTTGGTGGGAGAGGTGGCATTTGCCTCTCCAGTTCCACTCCCCTCTAACTCACTTTAACTCAGGTCAACTCAGTTCAACTGATCTCCTTCTGCCAGTGTAGGTAGCACCCCCCTCAGTCTCTCTCGGCTATTTAAGCGGGCATCCTTTCCTCATTTTCTCATGGTCAAAGGACCGAAGGAATGCTCAAGTGTTGTATTGTAATTGTAATACTCTTTGGAATAATAGAAAGACTTTGGAGGTCTCATGTGGTGTATGGCTCAAGTGTGTGGATGATCATTGTCTCATGTTGCTAAGGTGATCTATAGAATTTCTTTTATGCATTTGCTATTCCTTGTCAAATCTAGCCTCATTGAAGGATTAGTACTAATCGATAGGAGTGAGTGAAGTAGTTTCTTTGCTCTCTTAATTAATTTATGTCCAAGATTTAGAATTTGCACGTTGATTTGCTTATGGGTATGCTCTTCTTGTCTTTAGCATGAGTTTTTACAAGATTTGATAAGTCTCTTGGCAAGTGTGAAGGTGTTTTACAGGTGCTTCTCTTAGATTTGCGTGAGATCTTGCTTGCTTCTCTCACTCTCCAAAAACTCGTTGTTGAAGAAACATAGTCCCTCTGCTCTCCACCAATGGACTCCATAGCCTAAGCATTCCCAAGCTTGAGCTCTTTCCTTCTCTCTATCTCTCTCCCTCAATTTTAAATCAAACTTTCCCCTTTGGTTACGGTTACTCACATGCTTAAGTAGTTTAGTTTCTCTTTCAAAGAATATCTAAAGGTTGATCTTTTTAGGCATGTTTCTAGATCTAGAATTGTAAAGCATCATTCTTAGGATAGATCTAGTATTGTTAAGTACTTGTGCATATTTTTCAATCATTCAGTACATAACTATTTTATGCTTTTAACGTGTATTTAGCATGTTTGGTGTAGGATAGGTGGCTGGTTTTTGTCTTTTATTGACGAGGTAAGGAGAAGTGCTACCGGAAATTTGAAGATTTAGGCCATCCAAATCCTTCCAAAGCAACATTCCTCTTTCTTGCTTCATTTCTAAAAACCTGTAAGCCTTTGTATCCAAACCTGTAAGGGCCATTGGCATCCACCTAAAGCATTGTAAATACCGCAATAAAGATTTTGAGTAAGCTCTTCAAAGCCCACTCCCCATCCCCCTAGGGGGGATCCATGTCGATGTCATTTTTTTGTGTTTTGCTTGTTTAGTTTAGCTTTTGTTGCAGAGTTGTATACTTTGATCTGTATATTCATTTTATATCTTATTTGATCAAGAGTAATACAAATACTAACCCCACGACTTCCCGAGTTAACCGAAAGGGGAAAGAGATGTGTGGTAGGCTTAATTAGAAAACCATTGTTTCCTTCAATACCTTGTGTTAGATTTTTACTTCTCCCTTAAAATCAACCCCTCCTTGCTTTTCCGATTGAGGTTCATTTGAACTGAAAAATATTCTTGGAGGTTAATTTTTTATTTTTAACAAACAACACAACCTTTAAAATCTTTAAAATCAACAAGACTCTGTTGTGTATGCTCTGCATCGATGCGATTCGACCGAACAATTGGCTGCATCAAAAGCAACGTGGGTGACTAGCTTAATTAGTTTCGCTTTCAATTAACCTCCCAACAACGAAAAATCCAGCGTTGCGTTTTGTTTCGCGTGGGAAAATTGTGCAGAGGAAGAGGGAACAACTGAAAAGTGACTGCGAGACCCCGTCAGGCTACACTCTTGTTGGTGTAGTGTTGGACATCCCCCCGTGACTCTATTCAACCCACATTTTCTTGTGTGCTACCACACTTAGTGAGTCTGGACATATTCCCTATACCTTCGTGGTATATCGAGAATCCCCCTCCCTCATAATCCATCCATTAAATTCATAAACTTAAAATGGACCATGAACAATTGCAATACATTCATCACTCCAACAACACTCCATTTCAGACTCCATTTTTAGTGTTGCTCTACATCATACAATCATTTTGCTTAAAGTGAATCTTATGTAGATGGATTAATTTGTATTTCATGTTGTTATCTTAATCACTATTGCAATCTCTTGCGTCACTTTCATAAAAACTCCTAAACAGCTTACTCAATCATAAACTACCATCTAAAGCTTAGTCGACATTAGTAACTCATAGGGTCTACCCCCCTTGGCTTCGATTAAGAGTTGGCCTAAATGGAGGAGTCAAGAACAAGGTAACAGCCTTGACTCGAGACTTGCCCCCAAGGACACACCGAGTGGCTTGAAGATTTCTGCCACGTTTCCCCCTTGGGTGCATGAAAGGCGGCAACATGTATTAGAGCTACTTTGATTCAAAAGATCAGAAGAGTAGGAGTTTGTTTGCAGATTCGAGATGGCATCAACTAGCCTCAGGTTTGAAAACACGTTGGATGGTGCCTTGAATTTCCTATCATGGAAAGCAAGGTACCTCTTCTATTAGAAGAGAAAGATCTCTTGGATATCATCAAGGATGTGGTAACCTCACCAACAAATCCATAGCTTTTGGTAGCTCACAAGAAGAAAGAAGTGAGAGCAAAGTGAATGATCATGGATGCAATAAAGAATCATATGATCCCTCGCATATCAAAGAAGAAGATGGCAAAGGACATGTTTGATGCCTTGGTGAGCCTTTACCAGAGCGAGAACACTAACAGGAAGATGATATTGCATAACAAACTCAGATCTATTGAGATGATCATATCAAACACCGTCATTGATTACTTGATGAAGGTCACACAAATTTGCGACCAACTTGCAACAATTTTGAAGGCAAAGAGCTAGTCAACAAGGCACTAAATAGGTTCCCACCTTAATGGGAAACATTTGTCCAAGGTGTTTGTGCTAAAGAAAACCTTCCCTCCTAGGAAGAGTGTGGGACGACTGTATCTAGGAGGAAAATCGAATGGAGTCTTGGGCCAGCAGGCAAGGAAGTGATAATGACTATGCCCTTATTGGTCAAACAAAGATGGGAAAAGGTAAAGGACTCAACAAGGGGAAGATGACGAGTCAGGAGTCAACCTCACAACCAAGGAAGGACTTGAGTAAAATCCAATGCTTCATCTGTCATAAGAACAGCCATTATGCATCACAGTGTTAGAAGAAGAAGAAGAGTAAAGGGAAGCATTAGTAGAATCAGGTAGTAGACTCAATTGAAACTTAGATGAATGAGTTTGCCTCCAAATTTGAGAAGGATTTCTTGATGGTTTCTTGCTTCTCTTCTAGTACAATTCTAAAGAACGCGTGGTATGTGGATAGTGGAGTATCGAGGCATATGACATCAGCCCATAAACTTTTCAAGTCTAACAGAGCATGTCTTTGGAGTTCAATCCGAGCTTGGTGATGATTCCAAGTATCCAGGAGCAGAAGTTGGTACAATTCCTTTCCAACTCCAATCAAATAAATCTTTAGACTTTGATAATGTGTTAATTGTTCTAGGTATCGAAAAAAAATTGCTTTTAGTTTCAGCCATGGAAGATAAGAGCTATGCAATAGAGTTCAAGAACCAACATGTCTTGATAAGACCAAAGGAGTCTAGCCCAAGATCAACTCAAGTGATTGGGTTAGAGAAAGCAATTTATACACGTAACAAGTTGAACCTGTTTGAGCCCTAGTACATAATACAAATAACTTGTCTAAGTTATGGCACAAGAGAATGGGGCACTTGCAACACTGAGCACTGCCTATTCTGAGGGAGATCATCACAGGTCTTCTAGAGTTCAGCATTAAGCAGCAAGAAGTATGTAAAGAGTGTGCGCTTCGCAAGCATGTCAAGGTTGTTTTCCCAAGCAATGAGCACAGGTCTAAGGGGATCCTAGATCTAGTGCATTCGAATGTGTGTGGACCAATGTTAGTAGCATCAATCACATGAAGCATGTACTATGTTTCCTTCATTGATGACTTCTCTCACAAAACTTGGATCTACTTCTTAAAAACCAAGGATGAGGTCTTTAGCAGGTTTTAGGAGTTCAAATCTCTTGTGGGGAACCAAATAGGGAAGAAGATTAAAGTTTTGAGATCGAAAAATAGGGGTGAATATACCTCCAATGATTTCAAAGATTTCTGCAAGGATGCAGAAATCAAGAGGGAGTTCATTGTTTCGTACAACCCACAACAAAACAAGGTTGCAGAGCGAAAGAACCAATCCATCATAAGGGCTACTAATGCCATGATACATGACCAATATCTGTTAATGTTTCTATGGGCAGAAGCATGCAATGCAGCAGTCTACATCCAAAACAAGTGTCTACACAGGGATTTGGGAGACAAGACACCAAAGGAGGCATTCACTAGTGTGAAGCCAAAGGTGAGTCATTCTACATCTTTGGTTGTCCAACTTACATCGATATACCAATCAAGAAGAGGATCAAGTCAAAGCCCTCCAGCAAAACGGGTTTGTTTGTTAGTTACAATAAGACTTCAAAAACCTATAAGATCTATATTCCAGGGAGAGAAAGACAGTTGTAAGCAGGGATGCAAAGATTGAGGAAAACTTTGCATCCAAGAAGTCTCATGAGCCTATTCCAGTGGCAAAGTATGAGGAGCAAGAAGCTCCAAAGGTGAGCCAAGGTCACCAATGACTTAGAATTCAGGGCCACAACTTTCAAATGCAAAGGAGGACCTACTAACTCCTATCAGTTCCGTCAAGAGACTTCAATGGTTCCCACAGACATTAAGCGATGCTCAAGAGCATGCTGAGGCTTCTAGGAGCTCATTCAAGGAGAGCATACCTCCAAAAAAGTTTCCAAACTACATGGCATTAATTAGCAGCAGCATATCCTTCCAGTTTTCAACAGGCAATAGACCAACAAGTTTGGAGGGATGCCATGGTGGAGTACACCTCCATCATGAAGAATGATGATTGGGACATTGTGCCTAGACCGAACGGGAAATCAGTATTGACATCCAGATGGCTCTACAAGATCAAGCATGCACTAGATGGCAACATAAAGAAGTACAAAGCGAGGCTTATGGCAAGAAGGTTCTCCCAGAAGGAGGAAATGAAATACGAGGAGACCTTTGCTCCAATCACCAAGTACACTTCCATTAGAGCAATGATGTCTTTAGTTTCCATTAAGGAATGGAGGATATATCATATGGATGTGAAGACAACTTTCCTCAATGGGATAATTCCCATTGAGGAAGAAGTGTACATCAAGCAACTTTCAAGGCTTTCCGGTCAATGGGAAGGATGCTTACAGGCTAAAAGAGGCCTTTTATGGACTCAAGCAACCAATGCGAGCATGCTATTCCAAGATCGATGCATAATGGTAGAGTATGGATTTCACCAAAAGTGAAGCATACCCCAACTTATATTTCATATTTGTTGAGGTTGATCGACTCCTTTTGGTATTGTATGTAGATGACTTGTTTCTTACAAGTTCAAATAAGCTTATTGCAGGGTGCAAGGAAAATATGGCA
This sequence comes from Pseudotsuga menziesii, assembly GCA_001517045.1. Taxonomy (NCBI): domain Eukaryota; kingdom Viridiplantae; phylum Streptophyta; class Pinopsida; order Pinales; family Pinaceae; genus Pseudotsuga; species Pseudotsuga menziesii. The sequence goes on from LPNX010220072.1 coordinate 434,803, forward strand.
GTTGAGTCGAGATGAAAGACATTGGCATGATGTATTACTTCTTGGGGTTAGAGGTTTGACAAAGACCAGGAGAGATTTTTCTTGGTCAAGGTAGGTATGTAATCGAGATCTTGAAGAGATTTCAATGGCAGACTGCAAACTCATGGTGACAACTATGATCACTAATCTGAAAAAGGTCACTAGTTTAGATTCATATATGGTGGATCTCACGTTGCATGGGAAAATGATAGGTTCCTTGATGTATCTAGTTAACACTGGGCCAGATATATGTTTTGCAATGAACACCTTGAGCCAGTTCATGGTAGAGTCAAGGTTGGAGCATTGGGTAGTGTTGTCGCCCGAAACTGGCACGCGAGTGTTGAAGCCCAAAATGCGAGCGCGCCGACCCGGTGACAACTCGAGAGAGAGAGGCCAATGTCACCACACCCCTCTCTCCTCGCTTCAGGTTGGCTCTTCTCCAACTCTAGGGGGGTTTCCTTAAGGTAGGATCGCTAAAACAGGTGCAACCAAGGGCAAGGTGATCTGAAGAGGCTACCTTAGAGAAACGTTTGAAACAAAAAGGAAAATGATTGTGCTTGATGGACAGGAAAGGAAGGGAGAATCAGTCCTCGAGGGAAGACCAGTGTCAATGCCAAAAGGGAGAATGGAGTCAGAAGGGGAACTCAGGGAGGCCTTGCGGTTCACAGAAGCGAGACTAAGCTGGTATGTTCCATAATCGAAGGCAAGGAGAATGGAAGTATAACTGACTATTGTCCATTACTCCTAAGACCTTCAAAGACATATAACGCTGACAATCAAGTTGACAACAGCAAATGATTGCCCAATGGGCTAAATTATAGCCTTCTATGCTAGGCTCAATCTATAACTTATAAAGAAAACACAGAACCACGACAGAGATGCCCAAAATATCTAAAAAACCCAACATGACCTTTTCTATTCAACTCTGAGGAAAAATCCTTCCAGCCAAATTTCCATCCTGTACAATGAAAGAGCCCTGCTCTTTATAGGCCATAAAAGGCTCTTATTTCACCTTTTCTTTTCAAAAAAGTAGAATAAAATAAAATAATAAAAGAAAAATAAGAAAAAGTGGAATAAGATCCACTTTTCTCAACTAATGTTCGAGGAAACTATGAGATAGTTAAAGTGTAACTATCAATGTATTGAGAAAAAACCCACCTAAGTAAATGTTTGAACCAATAGATGGCCAACAGAACATGAATTTGAGCTGCTTCTACCACCGGGTGGACCAAGATGCCCAAATCAAGAATAAAATGAGTAGTCAGCAGCCGCGTGGATTTGCTCCATGAACCGACTGTCAATGAGAATCCCGAGCTGATGTGGAGTATCAGTTATATCTGAGTTTGTTTAAATCAGCAGTGCAAGAACGTTGGTGTGGGCTCGGCGATTTTGACTGCCATGAGTGAATGAATCAGCGTTCAACAGATACTCCAGAAACTTCACGTGGCCATCAACATGCCCGCAAGTAATTTCCGTATCAACTGCCAGACCAGAGATATGAAACCGGCTGCCAAAGCACCCGCTCCAAAACTCACGACCCGTCTCTCCGTGTTTCTTCAACCCGATACACTCCCAGCGATGGTGTTTTACTGGCTTCCCCATGATGAAAATTGCTGAAAGTCACGCCATGAATAACTCAGCGTGGCAATATTGGAAGAAAATGATGCGTTGCTGCTGGAGACCCACGTGGTCACCGTGAAGCCTTGAGTGGCTGTCGAACTGATACATTTTAAAGAGATCAGCTGTCACTAAGTGTCGTCGATTGCCACGAACATCGGAATCACTCCACGACTGGCCTGTTGTAATCTCTGCTAGATGGTGCTCTGTACGAGGGCCAACGCATAATTCGGGAACAGCAATGATGCTATTTCTGGAGCCGACAATGGAAGATGATGATGCTGCCAATCAAAAATGTAAGAAAGGGTCCAGCTTCCAATATAAAGTTCCTTTGAATTCCCGAACCATTATGCCGTAGTAAGAGATCCTCAATAGCTTTACATTCTAGAAGATTAGAAACACCATGAGCAGTGACGTTATAACAATCCTCCAAGTGAATGCTTGTCAATCCAAGCCATCCAGATGCAATTATATGTTGAGCACCTGATGTTAGAAGCTTGCAACCTGTAAGTGAAAGCCAACTGAGACTTCTAAAGTTTTCAGTTAGGATAATTAAGTCATCATCTGTCATCCATGGTGCCACCCTGTCTAGCGTTAGAGATTCCAAATTGGAGGCATTAACACTCAGACAATGTGTTGTTATTTCACCCATGCAATGCTGAAGCTTTAAAGTATGTATATATCTTAAATTTTGCAGGGCATTCACTATGCCCTCATCAGAAACCACCTGAAAGCAGACAGAGATGCACTCTAGTGAAGGACAAATCTCAGGCAACAACATCCATGCTTGTGAACTCAAAGATCCACCAATGCCCACTGTCAGGCTCTTTAATGATCTCAGTGTTGGCTTCAAAGTTTCTATAAAAAACCCAGATAACCCCCACCCAATTGATAATTCCTGTAAACTTGTTATTCTACCAAGTGCTTGAAACAGATCGCCATTTCCAAGAAATGACAATGGATCATCTACTTCTGGATAATCTGAATAACTAGACATTAGTTTAGAACCCCTTACTTTCAGAACTTTCAAGACAGTGTTCCTTGCAATAATATAGGCCAAAGCTCGTCCAGACACCTTTTTATATCAGCAGTCCATAAATTTGGTATAGTAGTTGGAGAGAGTGCACTTGTGAAGGAGCCAATTTTAAATGCCCCCTCTACACCCTATACTGATTCAATCGATTGATCTTCTGCACTTGATCTCCTCTGGTTTTGTTTTAGTCTTTTAGCATGTTGGTAAGAAATCCAGCTGACAGTTTTGTAATGTTTTGCAGACTGAAGGAGGCCCAAGCAGCAGCCTATGTGCAACAAAGACAAATTCATAATCTTCCCTGCTCTCTGGAGAACCATGTCAAGATGGGGTGGTAACAGGTAGCAACAAAACATGTGCTCAGATACTTGAGGGGCACAATGGAGTATGGGCTGAGATATTTTGGAGATGGTGAGGTGAAGTTGCGGGGATATACAGACTCATATTGGGCAGACAATGCATCAAACAGGAAGAGCACCTCAAGGTTTTACTTCAACTTGGGATCAACAATGATACCTTGGTTCAATCGAAAGCAAACTTCCGTAGCACTCAGCTCAACAAAGACAAAGTATATGGCAAGAAGTACAACTAGTTATGAGGCTATCTAGCATCACAAGTTACTACCAAGTTTATTTGATTAGGAGTTGGATCCCACAGTGATTTACTATGATAATTAGAGTTGGATCCCACAGTATTTTACTATGATAATTAGAGTTGTATCAAACTTTCTGAAAAGCTAGTTTATCATGATAGATACAAGCACATTGAGATCAAATATCACTTCATTCGAGACAGGATTTAAAAGAGTAGTGAAGCTTCGATATGAACCCACAAATCAACAGGTTGTTCATATTCTAACCAAACCCTTAACAAAGGGAAGTTTGAAGCATCCAGAGACAAACTTGGATTGGTGCAAAATTCCTTCCTGCTAAGAGAGAGTGTTGATGTTTGTAGCTCGAATAAGAACTTTCGCACAAGTTTAATGTCAAACATGCGTGAATTTATCCAAGTCAAATATATTACAAAGTGAAAGTCTTATATTTAACTATTGAGTCTATAAAGTGTATTTTCAATACAATAGTGATTTAGACTCATCTCAACCATACATCTCATCAAAATATTAGAGTTTTGGTATATTAGGGTTTCAGCTAAAGTATAAAAGCAAGTCAAGATAGAGGGTAAAGACGCATTCACTCTTTGCTTGAAGACAGTTTGGTTAGAAGGTGAAGAAATTCATCTGAGGAGCAAATTTAGAGTGTCGGAAAGGAGCTCGGTTCAACAACTAGGCAAATTTCAACAGGCAGGCAGCAGGTGCAACAGATCTGTATAGCCATACGAATCCGTACAGTTTTACAAAAAGTCTGTACAACCATACAGACAGTCATACATAAACGCAACAAGCAACGGCCGAGTTTTCAGTTTTTAATGGGCAAAATTTCCTAAATAAGAGTGCAGATTTTGCTCAGTTTGCGTTTAATGTACCGCTGCATGTTTTGGTAGTTGTGGAGATTTCATTGTAAGCTTTGATCTATTAATGAAAAGCTTATTTGAAAAAGTAAATTGTGTGTGTATTGTGCTTATGGATTTCGTGGTTCATTTTCCTGCTATATGTATGAATACTGCTATATGAATAATTTATTTTCTGCAAATTAAAATTTATTAACTTGAGAATGTAACGACGACATTCACCTAGAATTAGGAAAATTTACATATTGTTGTTGAGACTGAGTCTTGAATAATATCTTACCCTTGCTTACAGGGTGGAGGGTGCGGTGCTTCGTTACATGGAAAAGAAAATGTATTGTATGCCACGATTTGCCTAGAAGTCAATACAACCATATGCATGTTAGAGTATAAGGCTTAACTAATAAATTTATTAAGATGATAATTAATTTATAAAGTAGTTACTATGTAACAATAGCACAACTATCCATGCCCTTGCTCCTCTCTTCAATTTTGTTAGCTCGGCCAACATCCTCCAACAAATCCCCTTAGTCAAGGGGGGAAGCGGAATGAAAATAAGATCCCATTAGTCAATTGGAACATTGTAAAATGCCCAATGGATCGAGGAGGTCTTCAAATTTGGGATGTGAAACTAAATAATATAGCACTTAGGGCTAAGCTCATTTAGAAAATTGTCTCTTCAAAGAAAGATTGGGTAAAGCAGGTTCTTCATAAGAAATACCTAAAGGGGAGTAAGCTCAAAAGCCTAGACACCCCTCCCCAATCCCAATATGGAACTCAAATTTAGAAATTATGTGTAAAGGCTTGAGACTTTTTTCATCATAATTTGTTCTGGATCCCAAGAAATGGAAGATTTGCAAGAGCTTAAAGAATGGATGGTGAGCCAAGGAATCAAAAAATTAGGGGACAAATGTACCTGGCAAAGGTCAAATCTAAGATTATGGACAAGATGGATCTCGTTGTCCCCTAACAATCACCTTCTCCCGACCCTTCAATCGTTGTTCCAAAGGTTAAAAGGAAAGGCTCCAACAGATTCACTCAGGATCCTAGAGGATGGGGAAACAAGGATGGGATATACACTATTAAACAAGGATACCCCATGTTGCAACAAATGCAAGCAAACCCCAATCAGTCCATCCTTTGGAAAGGGGTATGGAAAAGCTACACTCTCCCGAAAAATCAATTTTTTTTGTTGGGCAAAAGCTCATGGTAAAATTCTCACAGGTTAAAACTTGAAATGAAGAGATTTTTCGAGGCCCTCCAAATCTGCTCTATGCCTAGCCAACGAATCCATATCTCGTCTCTTTTTGGATTGCCCTTTCTCCAAGAAGGTATGGGAAGAAGCTTTGGGTCCTCTCTTCCCATTCTTTTCTCCTAGGTTGTCCTTTGGATTCTTCTTCATATCATGGGAGAAGGCCCCTACTCTCTTCCATTAAATATAAAATTGTTGTTAAAATGGTTTTGGTTGGCTCTTCCAAAATTTGTTTGGCAAGAAACCAGTTAATCTTTCAAGGTTCCCAGTCCTCCCCTATGAAGGTGGCTAGGCGTGCCAAATCCCTAATGGTAGAATTCTTCCAAGAAAAGGGAAAAATCTCTCAAAGCAGGGCAATTGTCAAGAAGAACATGAATGGCTTGATTCTCTAAATATCAAAGATCCTAAGAATCGACTCTTCGTTCGCAAAGCAACCTAGAGTTGGGAGATCAAACTAGATGTAGATGAATTTAAAGATTGGAAGGATAAGAAAGGGAGACAAATATTGTTCTTTGACAGAGCAATGTTAGGTAATCCTAGGGCAGCAAGTGCGGGGGGGGCAGTCTTATTTGATCCCAGAGGAACTATGAAGGCATCATTCTCTTGGGGACTAGGACAAGAAACTAACAATATGGTGAAGATCCTTGCTCTATTCCAAGGGATTAAAATGTTAGCTAAAGAAGGAATAAATGACGCAATCATAAAAGGCAATTCAATGATTATAATCAATGTCTTCACGTATAGCAGGTCGTTCAAAAATATCAAAATGGATTGTACCCTCGAAAGAATTTGGAAAATTCTAGAAACTCTAGGGGACTAACAATTCTTTCGCATCCTCAGAGCAAACAACACAAAAGTAGACTAGCTAGAAAATCTTGCCTTGGCCCTCTCCAAAGGTTCTCTCCAACTCTCCAATGGAAGGTGCATTTTTGAACCAATTCCTTGGCTCATTAAATCAAAAGGATGAACTCTCAAGAGGGCATCATAAGGACATTAGGCCTAGTCCCATGAGATCACGAGGAAACCGAAGGCCAACCATAGAGGATGTGTCGACACTGTGGGCACGTGCTCATCTCTCCTCTGCATGATTGTATGACGTGAAAGGAGTGTTGATTTTTCCTAAGCAGCATCGAGAGCCATTCTCTTGGAGAATGGAGGCACCTGGTCAGTTACAAGGAACTTGACCCAGTCTAGAACTAGGGGATTCAACCTAGGGCTGAGAGCCATTCTTTGAATGGAGGTGTTATCACATATATAGCAACCAGGCTACCATATTCTATTTTTCAGATTCAGTACATTTTTCAGCCAGATCCCCTACATATGAGATGCTAAGATGAGCATTTATGATGGATCATTATTTATTTGATGGACTATAGTACTCTCCCATGCCAGGATTGAGTCTCAGGACACTCAGATTTGAGGACTGATGTAGCCATTTAGCCATGTGCAGAGTAGTTAGTAGTGCCCAGATTTGCATCAGTGTTTTCTCATTGGACAGATATTGATTCAGATGGATTATTTGCATGATCATGACTCAGCTTATATTATATCATGTTGTGGTTATTATTGCTCTTATACTCATTTTTGTGACATGTGTTAACATTTAGTATCATGATCTGGCGGTCATATAAATATGTGGACTTGGATGTATCTATATTATGTATTGATGTCCCTACTCAAAATTGGAAGTTCTTGATCTATACTGATTGGTTTTACCCTCCTTAAGGAGAATAGAGGTAGTCATTCCCACCATACTTTGGCTTGCTAGTGTTGGTTTCATTATTCATTTTCTCCACCCATCCATTACCTTCCAGTTGTGTTTCAGCCCGACTGACTAATTAACTTGTGGCATGGAGGACCTTTCCCTGCTAAAGCCTTTGTTGGACAAGCTTCCATGTTTATTTGTGTCTCGGCTCTGCGTTACCTAGGATGTGTTTGCTTACCTGAAACAAGTAGCGCTGCCATCAATACAATGTTCTTGGAAATAAAATGAATAACTTATAAAAAGCCCATTCATGAAGAGTAGTGTTTTTCGACATACGTGAATGCAAGGCTAGCCTAATGAAATTGGCTCTGAAAAATATTGCAATGAAATATCTTAAAACATTCATGAAAAGTAGTATTTTTCAACATACATGAATGCATAAAGCCTAAATGATAAAAATCCGTATAAAAATACGTGGACAAAGGCTATGGAAAATCAAAGGCCCAAAAAGCAATGGTTCCTAAAAGTTATATCTAAAGATTGTTGGCCTTACTTGTATTGAGTTGGATTGTGAGCATTTGTCAAAGTGAGTAAGCATCTCTGAAGTAGTTCACCCATTTGTGAGGCACTGCCATCCCCTTTGTTGTTGTTTGTCCGGCATATGGCTATAGTGAGTATCCCCTTTCCATATCCAAAGTGTCACAGCGTTGAGTGGGCAGTCATCCTTTGGCCTAACCTTATGAATTTTAGCCTTCACCCTTCACTAGCAAATTGACTACAACTATGAAGTGAGTATATCCTTGAAAGTCTGGTCTGAGTTATAATAAATAAAACCCTATATATGTATTTGGTTGATGTACCACCAGTGAAGTGATTGCTACTTGTTGTGATTGTTACTTAAATGATTTCTAGAGCATGTCTTAGCCTTTTAACACTTGCAGCAGATGGATGTCAGCCTGAGTTATATTATTGGTATCTGGTCATTTACAGGTTATTATTTTGTCTATTTGATATTTTAGATGATCAGGCAGAGACCTTGAGAAGGTATGAGTATATACCTTAGATGGATTAGGACTTTCTGAGTCCAGTGAGACAACTTGTTTTCAGTTCCAAGCACTTACAGATATGATTTCGCTCAGTGTACCTTTCTGGTACAGTTTTGCTTTACTAGATGACATGTTTGAGCAGGGAGATGATTTTGATGGATCTCCTAGGGCGTTGTATGGGGCATGGGGGGTCCAGCCACTTGTTTGTACCATAGTACCCCCCTCCTAGAGAGCCTAGTGGGCTCAGTTGGACAATGCAGGGACCCTAGGAGGCAAATTCTAGCATATCACGTTTCCTGAGGCAAATAAAAAATAATTAAAATGGCTTCTGAAGAATTCAATTTGGGCTACTGAGGCAAGGAAATGGCATGGGATGAGTTCTGATGATGAGGGTGATGTCTTCCACTTCTTCTCCAGCAGTTGCAGCACTTAGATGGGCCCACATCTATTTTTCAGGCATATTATATTATTTTCTGGAGCTTTTGAAGGCTCACGATTTCCTCAAGGAGGCACAATTTCATAATTAAAAAATTATATTATTTTAGTGTGCCATGGGGACACCCAGAGGGAGTTAGTTAACACTCCCTGGACCCACCATGTGCTTCATTTATTTTTTGTTGAGTGGAATCCCCTCTCCTAGGGTGATTTAGTCCACTTTTATATAATATTATTGAATTGATCCATGTATTGTATGTTGAGCTCATCTCAACCGTTGATTAGAACATTTGTATCTTTTAATCTTAGCCACTCATTTGAAAAGTGGTTAGGATTCTGGTTCTCTCGTTCCTATTTAAAGAAGATAGCTTCTCATTTGTAAGTGGTCTTTGACTCTTCAATTTGGATAACAGAAAAAATTTCTTGTGGATATTTCTTGGATCTCCTTTGCATCTGGTGTTCTTAGATGGTGATTGGAAAGTCTTTTGCTTCCTAGCATTCAAGAAATTGTTGCAAGATCTATATTTTTTTGGGAATATTTGTCTGGTCTACAGGAGGGCGACATCAGCTTGGCCGTTTTTGCAGGGGCTCCTCAACTCACTTGGATTGGCTTCGCTTGTATCAAGGGGTTTTCATTAGTGTCATTGTGATCTATGATTTCTTCTTGCAATTTTTCTGTAACATCTTGTTTTTTCTCATGATATAGAAAATCTGATATGGTTGACGCTTGCTATGCAGGAGAGAGGGCACATTGACTTCTTGGAGCAAAACATTGAACATAGAACTTGCTCAAAGCTTCTCAAATTGATCGAGATAGCAGGGATCATCATCATCAAAGCACCTACAAGGATTTCCAAGTAAGATCCACAGGTTAGTACCTTTCTTCCAGATCTCAATCCATTGGCATCTACTTTCTTCATTTTTACATTAAAATCCCATAAATAATAAAAAACCAAAAATATTTAAAATTAGACCGCTTGATCTCGAGCCAAACCGCTGCTGGGTTTTGTAGATCAAGTCATCCCCTCACCAAATCATCCCCAACACTGAGTTGAAAGTGACTGGTTTGCCTTAGATCTGAGAAACTGCCTTCCCAAACCCTAGTACTATCCACCTTTTTTCTGACTTTTTCCAGGATCTGATTTTTTCGGCAAAATACCTTGTTGGGTTTGTAGATCGGGCCATCCTCTCACCAAATCTCCTTCAACGCTGAGCTAGAAGTGGACAGGTTGCCTTAGATCTGAAAAATTGACCTCCCAAACCCTAGCACTAGCCATCTTGTTGTTGATTTTTCCCGTAAATCTTACTTTTCCAGCAAAGTACCTTTTTGGGTTTGTAGATCGGGGTATTTCCCAGGTGGGTTTCCTTCAACGCTAGGCAGATAGTGACTTTATTGTCCTAGATCTGACAGGCATTGATCTCCAACCCTAGCGCTACCCCCTCTTTGGCCTCTTTTTCTTGTAATCTGACTTTTCCTTGGTGACTTGGGTACTTTGACATTGTCATATCTTTCATTGAGTCGATCTATGGGTACTAGATAACCGCAATCCTGTCCTTGCCCTCCCTGCATTGGTTACGTTTCCCAAGGCAACGGATATCTCCACCTATTACTAGTACCTTAACCCCAGATCTAGTATTTACTTCATAGGTCACCTATGTCCCACTTTGGATCAAGCCTCATACTTCTTAAACCTTAATCCAAAGCCTTGGTTCACCTAGGGACATCATCCATAGATCTAGAGTTTCCATTACCTTGCACCTTACGTTCCTCAAGTCCATTTGATCTGATCTGGTGTCTAGGTTTGATCTCTCTTGTCGGGAGTAGATCCGGGTCTCCCCCTTTGTTGTCTTGGGATAAAAGATAACATAAAGTGAAGACTGCCTCGATTGGCATGACAACCATCTATTTGGGAGTCGAGGCAATCTTGGTTCCACCTCCTTAGTTGTTTGTCTCTGTACCGTTCATTCTGGATCCATCTCACATAGGCAACTACAAGGTTGGTGATAACAAGAGGCACCTGATCAGTTACCAGGAATTTGAACCAGTCTGGGACTGCGGGTCTCAGCCTAGAGCTGAGGGCCATTCACTGAATGGAGGCACCTAGTCAGTTACCAGGAAATTGACCCAGTCTAGGAATGGGAGTCTCAGCCTAGAGCTGAGGGCCATTCACTGAATGGAGGCACCTGGTTAGTTACCAGGAATTTGAACCAGTCTAGGACTGGGGGACTCAGCCTAGGGCTGAGGGCCATTCTTCGGGAGAATGGAGGCACTTGGTCAGTTACCAAGTATTTGACATTGAGTCATTTGATGCAGCCTAGGGCTTAGTCACCTGGTTAGTTACCAGGTCATCATCATAAGCCCTAGACCGGGTCTGGGCATGTGATGCACTCCTCTCCTTGATCTATGGGCTATGAGACCTTCTCCAAGGATTAGCTACCCCTGGTTGAGAGACCTAGCACCTAATCTCGGTGGCATGAGGAGATCAAGTTAAAGCATTTAGTAATTCTCCTTATTTATGAAGATGTACTTTGAGTGGTGTTGCAGCGGCAACATTTTCCCAAAATTCCAAAAAATTTCGGGACCCTCCTTTGCTTATATCAGCTTGATTTGCTTCGTTGTTTTGGCTTAATAATTCTTCACAGAGGTTTTTCCTGATGCTTGAAACAATCCACTACTTGTTTTTTTATTTTTCATTACCTTAGAAAGTGTTTTCAAGTTTATGAATCGGAAGAATATTTGCTTGCAGCCCCGCCGTTGCGGAAGGATAATCAACTTTGGCTTCGTTATTTTCTTCGATGCTTTTGGTTTAATCGGCTGATCTTTCGTTTTACGTCGGAACATGTTGCTACTTTGGTCTCCGTCGTTGCGGATGGCAGATCGCTAAGTCTTCCGATCGTCGCTTTGACCTGACGGACCCCGCTTTGTTATTTTCGTCGATCCGTAAGTTTACGGTCCCGCCGTTGCGGAAGAAAGAAACACTAACCTTGCCGATCTTTCATTGGTTTTCTCTTCCGATTCAAACCTTCCATAGCGGACGGTGATATCCTTTGTGCCTCTGCCGTTGCGGCTCCCGTTTCGCTATCGCTCCGATGCGCTATTGGTTTGTTTCCCAGTTATCCCTGCGGATAGATTAGTGGTTTGGTCACCCGACGTTGCGGAAGGAATTATCTTGCGTCCTCCGATCCAGAGTTGTCTGCCGTCCGATATTTTGTTCCCCGCCGCATGTGGTTGACTATACATAGGTAAGGAGTCGGGTTTGATTATTATTCTTTTACTATTGCCGTTTCAACTTGCCCACTGTCGCTCTCGTTGTGCTGTCATTCTCTCGAACTTGCAAGGACCCCATTGTCGGTACCCGCGTCCAGGTGGCTCAACTGTGGAAGCTTGACCGCCCTTCTTCCCGTCGTCCACGCAGCGTTGCCAGGTAGGCTCCTCATTGCATTATCCCGTTCCGTTCGAAGCTGTTGGTTGATTTTTTTTCTACGATTGGGGTTTTGCACAGCTTTTTTCCCTTGGCCCATTAGTTACCCGCCTATATATTGAGGATTTTTTGTAGTATTACTGTCCGCCGGGGGGGGTTTGACCCACCAGGTAGTTTTTCCCCCACTGCCGTTTGATTGCGACCCTGCATTTAGTAAATGGGGGTTTAGTGCAGACAGTCGTTACGCTGTCTGCACCAATCCGCCCTGTGTGATGATGCTTTGGTAGGGGCTGGTTTCATGGTTTTCCTGTGGCGCTTGGTGGTTGCTTCCCCCTTTTTTGTTTTCATGCTACCCGTATCCTTCAGACCAGTCGCGTTTCGCCGCGCTATTTCGCGCAAAATCGGTTCACGGCCGGTTTCAAACCCAAGCCGGTGGAGGGGGATATATCACTACATACAGTTATTGACCATAGTTTGCACAGACGACGTTTCTTCCTGAAAACGCACCGTGAGAACTCGCATATTTTCCACTGTCTTTCCCGCGCAGCGCGATGAGCATGGTGCCCGCAAATAGCCCGAGTTTCCTACATTTTTATGTAGATTTGCTCCCCACTCGATGTTATTGATAGAATTGTTTTAGTAGCAGATAGCGGTGTTGGCTTGCACACCTTTTACTTCATTTAACTAATTGCTATCAGGATAAACATAGTTAAAGTGAAATGCTGCACACGTTGTCTCAATGTTTGCAACGTAGTCAGGAATGTCTTAATGATGATAATTGCATGTATAACATGGAGATTCCGAATTCAATATGTCAAAGCAACAGAAGAAGAAGGCCCCTATGGTCGAAGAGGACCCTGAAGTAGAAGTTATTACCAAAACTGAATACATCTATGAAGACACCAAGTGTATATCCGGTGTAGAACCCGAATATCAATGGGGAGAGATATACAGGCTGATCACGCGCCGAGAGGTGCCCAACATGGGCTTGGAAGAAGAGGGCATTTATGCCAATATAGAGAGATCTTCACTGATGAAGATTGCCACCAGACCAGAGCTATTCCCATGCTCTGAAGTAATTGGTTGGATTCTGCCCCGAGCAAATGTCACCACAATGATCCTGGAGAATGTCAACAAACAGGGCTATGCTACCTATAGCCCTGGATATGTAGCCCTGGCCTACCACCTGCCAGAAGCACAAGTATTTTTGTCCGATGATTGGTTGAACAACATTAAAATGGACCTTGTGGAGACCCTTAAAAAAATGTTGTTATCTGGAAAACATTTCAAAACCAAGGCAACAGGAGAGTATGACACAGCAAGCTTAAGGGCCCCGTACAAGTTCATAGCTTTAATGCTTAACAGGATCTTTGGAAGAGCTCATGGCAGGTTCTTCAAATTAAAATGGATGCCAATTACTTTTTATGTTGTAACCCAGGGGACCATTTTCAACTGGGCCAACATTGTATCAAACAGTCTTTCAGCCTGCATGGCCTCGGCTTTGGGAGGAGTGTCCCAAAAGAGATATGAATTCTATATGACTTCCATACTTGTCGATTGTATATTGTGCAATAAACCTTTCCCTGGCCTCAGGTGCATCTGGGACAGGGAAAGGATGCATGTTTATGCTGCATACAAACCACTGTGGGCGCACAAGTACCACAGTCATTACCGAGAAATCTGTGAACAATTCATCATGCCATTGTATACGCTCATTTTTCTGAAGGAGTGTGATTGCATGTCAGAGGAGGCGTTGCAAGTCATTGAAGAATATGCCGACTATTATCTGACTGAAGATGGCCTCTACTTCAGAATGTTCGGAGGTTCCAGAGCACCCTCCCTGCTGCCCAAGTACGCCACCGACTACATCATTCACAAAGAGGCGGTCAGACAAGTCTTCCTGGATGGCATAGGAAGCTTTCTATTTGAACATAAGAAGGCTGCCTATCCCCCTTTGCCCTTCAAGTTAGGCAGTTACAAGTTCACCAGAGTGAAGAAAGCGGATGAGTTTGTCGAAGAGTTGGAAAGGTTTCATTTTGTTGAGATGCCTTTCCATAGAAATGACTCCCACAGTAAAGTAGTTGAACATTGCAAGGAAAACAACGTACATTTCGAATACACCCATCATTGGGATAGAGAAGAATCAGTCTTCCGCAATGCTCTGAACATGACAGCCTTAAGGAGAAGGTTCAAAAAGAAGATCTCCACCAAAGGTGGGAAAGGAGATGAACAAGCAAAAGCTGAGGAGGAAGCCAAGAGAAGAAATGAGGAAGCCCAAAGACTGGCCCAAGAAGCTGCAGGCTGGCTGCAAGGAGAAGAGGCAGAGAAAAGAAAAGCTGCACAAGAGGTAGCCCAAAAGGCAGAGGAGGACGCAAGAAAGGAAGAAGAAGAAAAGAAGAAGAAGCTTGAAGAGGAGCTTCAGAAACAGGAAGCAGAGAGGCTAAAGCTGACTCAGACAGAGACAGAACAGTCAGCCTCTGACACCGCTAGCGGCCAGACTCAGGACATGGAGAACCCCGAGGTTCAGGATCCAGAAATACCAGCTGTCAACATACCTGGACAGTCCATGGTCCCCACACTAAAGCTGGTCCCTTTTGTACAGAAGGTGGGTGAAGAAATACCTGATTTTAACACTATGTTCTATGATAGGGAGACGAAGAGAATAGTGAAGAGAACGGAAAGGAAGGTTGAAACTGGAAGTCTGCCCGGGAAAATGATAACGGATACGCCTGTTGTGTTTGGAACAGACCAAGATCCAAAATTCATCATTAGAGCCGGAGCTGCACTGATTCAAGCTTCAGAAGATAATGTGGACAAAATTATGACAGACTTGGAGCAATCCAAGAAGTCCTCTGCTCAACTGAAAGACACATTGAGAAATGAGAGAGAGGAAAGCAATAGGCTAAAGAGGAAATATGAGGACATGAAAAGGGAGATGAGGTCCTCAAAAGATGAACCGCAACTCCTCCAAGCAGAGAGACAAGCTAGTGAAGCTACACAAGAGCGTCTGGAGAAAGTGCAGCAAGAGTATCAAGAACTAAAGGTAGAGAAGGAACAGCTACTGGGAAAAATAGAAGACTTAGAGCTGCAAAAAACCACCTGGGAGGCAAACAAAAAGCAAGCTCAAGAACAAGAGAGGAAACTTCAAGAGCATATCTCTTCTCTAACAACCGCTTTAGAGGCAGCAAAAGAGCAGCAGGTCAATCTCCAACCCTTCAAAGAGCATGTACTGGCACAAAAGGCCAAGATGTTGCAGCTGCAAACCACCATAGAAGAAGAGAGATGCAAAGTTTTGCAAATAAACGGCCGGTTAGAGGAAATTCTGGAGACTTCCTCTTATTTCGTTGATAGATCTCAGGACGTCCTGGAAGTCCTGACAGCAAGAATGACAAGGCTGGAAAATAATGAAGAAACTCCAGCAGAGCTGCCATCAAAGGATCAACAGGCCCTCAAGCGGGATTATGACTTATTAGAATTTGCTATAAACACCGCAGAGGATTTCAAAAAGGCAGTTAAAAAGATGAAAGGAGCCTACACAGAGTTCTTCAGGAGGCTCTTGATTACCTATAACCAGTGCCAAGTAGAGGCAAAGCAGAGGCTAGATGTTTTCCTGGACCACAACTCATTTGTGGAGATGTTGCAGAAAAGGTATCAAGAGGAAGAAGCAAAATTACAGCATATTAAGGCCCTTGATGATCAAATCTTAAAAAGTGAAGTAGATCATTCCGCCATCAGTGTGCAGTTATTGGAGGATCAACTTCGCTTGAGTGCAGCCAAGATTGAGGCCATAAAGAATCAGGCAATGAAATTTGAGATAAACATCCAATTTTTGGAACCTTGTGCGTTTGAAGGAATCGCCTCTGAGGCTTTGGCATGGAAGAAATTTCTGGATACCCAAGTGGGGCCCTCTTCGTGAATAATCATTCACTTTTGTATGTAACGATTTTGTAAACATTAGAAGTGAAATTTTGGGGAGGCAAAGAGTTGGGAAGCCCAAAAGTCATTTTTGGGCAGCCCAACAGTCTCATCTTTTGTATAAATGTAAAAGACTTAGAGGAAGAAAGGGCTTTTTCCCAGTTAGACATGTAAAGCAATATTGTAAGAAGAACTACTTTTTTTTGCAATAAAGAATTATTGTTTGCCTATTGGAGAAAGATTGGTGGGACTTTCAAATGTTATGCTGTGGATTGCGGAAAGATGAACTATTTTGTTTTTCCAGCTTTCGTCCATTAACTGTGAGATCGTTCCGACTCTTAGAGCCTATGTTCTTGTTTGAATGATTTCTGGTTTATTCTGTGGATTTACCACCATGAGTAATGTATGTTGTTCATAAACAATTGGCTATCTGATTGTCTAAATATCTCTAATCATTCACGTGTTGTAGGAAGGAATATCAGCTATCTGTAATTTCTCTTTATAATGCATGCACAATACACATTACTCATAAATAAGTTACAATTTTGCTCCCCGGGGATAGATAGATAGGTAGATAGTTAGTTTATTTTATTACTGCATATGTGATCGAGATGCTTGTGAGTTCTAAGACGAGAGGTAAGAACCTGCGCATCACGTTGTGACTGCTCCTTGCATCCTTATCACCCTGCATGGTTAATTAGACACTTGCATGTCATACTTAAGTAAAAAATACAAAAATACACGGTGGACCGGGCCGCAACCGGTACAACCTTTGTTTTTGTTACTTTGACCTACGGTAGCCGGACCGCAAACCGGACGGATTCCCCATACCAAACAGTCACGGGCTAGTTGGGAATGTTGATTGGGGAGAATCCCTTGTTGTTGTTGCCTGCGAATTTCCAAGCCCCAACAAGTGGGCATGAAGGACCCTAGATACCATTTGCTTTGACCACAAAATACTTGGAGGACCATCTAACCCTAGGTATTGGTCCATGAGAAAGACCAAGTGGCACAAGTCAAAATACAAGAAGACCTTTTGTACCACAAAAAGATTAAAGTCAAAGTGTCAAAGAAGAAAAAGATTCAAACCCTAATGTCAACTCCTATTTATGTGGGACCGACTCAAATGTTTGAAAGCCTATAAATAAATGTCATTTGCAAATCATTTTACACACAACAACTTCATCATCTTGACTACTCTCTCTCGTGGACTGAGGAAAATTTATGACTGGGCTTCCTTGCTACTATTGAAACGAAATTTTGTGGTTGGGTTCTTTATTTGTTTGCCTCTGTCCTAGTGTGGCGGCCTAGCCCACTAGGGCTTCTCCATCTGCAGGTTACAGTTCATGGTGGTATTCACGATCTGCTCCAGCAAGCTTGTGTTCACGGGCTACAGCAGTAGCATCCTCCTAGGTGGTCACGGCAGTAGCCAAAGAGGTTTCCAACCCTTGCTAGCACACAGGTGGCAGCAGACCACTATTAGTGTTCTAGGGCAGTAAGTTGATGGTCACCAGCATACCATTGATGGTAGTTTAAGGCCACAACAAAAGGCTGCCCAACCTTCGCTGTTGTAACAGCAGCAGCAACACAACAGTTCGGGCAGCAGTCAAACTGCAATTTCGAGCAGCAATCAAACTGCAATTTCGGGCAGCAGTCAAACAGTCAACTCAAGCAACAGTCAAACAATTTTCGGGCAACAGGTTGATGGTCACAAGTGGTTAGGGTTTTTACTCACCCTCCACGTGGCAGCATATGGTAGCAGCAGCAAGCCTGTTAGGGATTCATTGTTCTTCAAATTTTTCTTATACATTCATCTCAAAATTCTGAGATCAATTCTTTTCATGAACAAACTCAGTCATCTCATTTAAGGGATGAATTACTAATGCTTTGGGGGTTTTGTCCTTTAAAGGTTTCACCATGAAAAATCATGTGTTCAATTGTGTGATGCTTGGTTGACTACTGCAATTGTCTTACTACTGTTTACTTTTCAAGCTTTATCTATATTACAGTCTGCAAATTTTTAAAGAATGACATGCACATGTTAAAATTCAAGAAGGAGAGGACGTCGAGTTGTCTAGGGAAGACAGACACGCGGCTCCTCAATTAGACATTAAAAGCTTCACCTGAGTTGTATCCTCCACTGCTTGGGCTCATTATGGAATGGGATGGTGATTTAACTTCAACGAGACAAGCTCACCCCTGGGTACATTCAAACTCAATCTTCTAACACTTCACCAACTACAATGCTAATCATGCAGATTCATGGAGTTTGTATTCTTAATCAGCTCATGTAATATCCCAAACTGATATTTTTTGCTAATGTGTTGACTTGTTGAGGTATTTGTTGCTTGTTTAGGGTTTTTTTACTCTCGCAATTTATAGAAATAGACTTGCATGTGTTGCATTCTATTGCATGAATCCCAAAATAAGGAAATTCAAATAAACAAAGGTAAATAATCTTGAAATCAAAGCAAGTACATACCCTTGATCAGTACTTGAGCAGTGGAGTAAGATAGGAGAGACATGCATGCCATGCACTGGGTCTAGGTCAAAAAACATGTTGCGCCTCCAAATCAATCCGCCCATGCAAGGAAAGACATCCCTCTTGTTCTTCAAATCAGCTATAACTGCTCCGAAAAGATGAGATTGGTTCCCATAAGCAACAATAAGGCTTATAATGATCTTCTGAGAAGGATGAATGAAACATGCAGATCATATGACAGCTTCCAATCAAGATATGAGTTACTCCCTTGTTGTACAATTCGCCCATGCAATAATACACCCTCCTTTGATGATAGATCTTCAATAACTAGCCCTGAAAGGATGGAGATGTTATCACTAAGCTGCAGAATGATCAATAGTGGATCTCTAAAGGATTTGACTAATTCTTCAATCTCTGGAATAGCTAGATAATTCACCCTTGAATAGATATGATGGAAACCCTTGCGCCCTTGTTGAAATAATCACCCTTGCACCCTAGTAGAATCTCTTCTTTGGTAAATACTATGAAATCAGTGAAGTACTGAGATAAATTAGGATGATCTATCCCCAGAAGTGATTAGGGTAGATAGATTTCACTACCGAAAACACTTGTTAGCCAAGAACTGTGCCCTCAACCTCAACTTCGCTCTTCAAGCTCTTGAACCTATTTTTCAAAAGCGAATAATAACATGCATGAATAGGGATTTGATTTGCCTTCTTTTATCAAGTTGAGAATGCATGCTTCTTTTATGGAGTTGAGAATGCATGCAACTTAAATGATGCATGTCGCATGCAAGTTGAGTTATGCCCCACATGCTCTGCATGTCAGTTGATAATTGCTATGGTGGCCCTTTTATCTGCTGATGACTCGATATCACTGCTTAAGATATCCGTTTATTCCAAGTGGCATCAGTCCTCGTTCAATTTTCTACTTGTTAATACCCGCTCGAACCTATGTGAATTAAATAAGTTAGTGGGATGATTGTAGGTGCTTAAGTGGAATAGGACATTACAGCTCAAACCCTAGAGCAAGGTTCTTCATTATGAAATTGTGCAAGAAGAGGTGCTCTTTGTAAGAATCCAATCTAGTGAGTGCAGGTTTGGTGGTTTGGTTTAGCAAATGATTGTTTGTAGTGTAACCCTCCTATAGTGGCTTGGCCCTCACTACTTCAGCGTCAGAATAGCTAGTGATGGATGGACGAACGAGGAAGATTGTTATGCAGCTAATGGTCTTCGTAGATTGAAAGCAAGTCACAGGAACCTCAAACAAAAGGTGCACCACCTTCGTCGAGACTTAAGGGATCGAGACAGGAGGATGGAAAATTGGCAAGACACATAGGATCAAGCTTGTGCTATGGAGAGAGGGAATGTGCAATACCAATTGGCCATCCTGGGAATCAACATGGAAAAACAAAAAGCTAGGAACACAGAGTTGGAGGCTCGAATTATTCGGTTGGAAGAGGCTTTGTGGGTGCTGCAACAAAAATAGAATGAAAAGGAGGCCACTGAAAAATCTGCCACCCGCCCGCCAGATGTGAAGCTCAAGGCCCAGGTTCCCCAAAAAATTACCTATGTTTATTTATGTTCTGTCAATGTAGTTTTTTGCTAGACCAGTTTGTCAGACTTTATAGTTTTCAGTATAAGTGTATCAAGTTTAGGATCAATCAGGACTTTCCTAAATTTAGCCAGTCAAAGACAAGAATTGTTTTGAAAATTAAAGCCAAAGGCCAATTTTGTATTGTGAAGCTATGTAATACCAAGGGACTTCTCCCTCCCCTTTAATATAAAACTTTCTATCCATTTCCATCAAAAACAAAAACAATAGCACAACTACCTTGCCAATGACATAAAAGGAAATCAGCACCATTGTGTTATTGGGACTTCTTTGTAATAAAAGCATATCATTTATATGAGTTCGTTGGGGTAATTTTTTAATCATGTATGCATCTGTCTTATATGCCTAAAAATCTAATTTGGTATTAGAGCTATGGTGAAGGAGAGAGATGTCCTGGTACTATGCAAAGAGAAAGGCGTGAGAGTGAGTGAAGTTGCCAAATTGGTTGATAAAGAGCCTCCACTCTGCTGTAGATGACAATTTTGATAGAGCCACCGATTGGCAATAGAGAGCAATCATAACAGCAGAGCACATCCGCCCAGCACCAAAGCCTTACGAAGGTATTTTCTATAAGACTAGCAATAGGTAGAAGTTTTACCTCCATACTGAAAATTCTCCAATGGAAACTCCTCTAGAAAGTTTAATGGTCTTGATTTCCACACATGGAAGGTGAAAATTCAAATGCAGTTGATGAATAAAAATTTATGGGGTGTAGTGAAAGGCACAAAATTGGAATCCACAAATGCTAAAAAATTGATAGCGCTTCTACTATAGAAAAATAGGCATACATTTATTAATTGCAAACTTCATGCCAATAATCTTATCGAAGGGAAGTTTAAAGAATCAGCAAATATAGCCTTTACTAAAGATCCACCGGATATTGACAGTGATGATCATCTCGTTGAAGAGGCATCTGTCCCATTTTAAGAGGCCCACTCTTTGACAACAGAAAGAGATGCAGTGGATGATAGATAGTTGTTCAGTAATCTGAGATGCTCGTGGATCTAGGAAGTTCGGCATCATAACTTTGCGAGGGTTATGAGATATTGCAAGTGCTACTGGTGTCATTGGTGCTGGGAAACTTGGATCATAGCTAGGAGGCTATACTATATAGCTTTTGGAGGAATAGGGAGCAACTTGAAGGAATCTTACTAGTCCAAGAATTGTTTGTCAAAGAGAATCAATTGAAGAATTTTTTTTAGCTGATGTTTTTTAATTGTACTGTAAGCCTTGGGAGTGGGTATTAGACTACAATACTTACCTAATAAAATTATTTAAATGATAATTAGTTAGTAAGTAGTTACTATATAATGATAGCACAACTACCTTGCCGATGACATAAATGGAAATCAACATCATGGTATTATTGTGACTTCTTTGTAAAATAAGTATATCAGTTACATGAGTCTGTTGAGGTAGTTTTTTAATCATGTCTTCATCTTTCTTATATGCCTAAAAATCTAATTATCAATGCATCGGAAACCTTTGTAATTGTCACTGTCAAAAACAACTATGCTGCCAATGGGGTATTGACTCGGTGTTGAGGTGAACAGAGTATTAAGCCATCCACCAGGGTTCCATTCCCACTTGCATTTGCCCCAGCCAAATGGCTTGAGTTTCAAAAGAATTGGCATGTCCTACCCAAATGGCACGACTTTCATAAGAGATTGACCTGCCCTACCCGAATGGCATGAGTTCCAAAAAGGATTGACCTGCACCACCTGAATGGCGTGAGTTTCAGAAGGATAAGGATGGGTGTAAGTCCCACGCAATTTTGACAAAACATGTAGCCACGATTTGAAGAATGGCACCTAGGCTAAAGGACGACTCCTCTAGGGTGCATCCCTTTAGGTTTTATTGGAAAAGAAAAAGATTCAAGAATTAGAATAGCAGGTTCTCAAAGAACAAACCTTCACGGTGGTTTAACTCAGAAAGCTCCCTCCGATCTGCCAATTCCGCGGACTCAGCATGAAGACCGTCATCGTGGCATTCTTTTTCTTGGGGAATGGGAGATAGTTCTTTTTTTCCCTTGTTTAATCTGCGTCGCTTCACGCCTTTCCGATTGTCGGAGTCCTTAAACTGGCTGTCATTACTGTGATCATTTTTTTCTTCATCGTTTTGAGGAACAGACAATGGTTCCTGCTCCTTTGTCTCATCAGTTCGCTTTCCCCTTTTAACTCCTCTCCTTGTGCTGATTACCATTATTACTATTGCTGATATGATTCTGCGCCTCCTGAAGCATCATCAATCATACCCTCCATTATTGCCAAGGGCTAACCACATCGCACTAGAAAATTATTTCCCGCCATACATACAATCAACCGGGAACACAGGCAGTAAACAGCAGGAAAGGCGACTTCCAACTAGCTATTATATATCTAAAGCTTGCACGAAAGTAAGGAGTTCGAAACTTTTTTAACACAGGGTGCTGGTTATTTACCTTGTTCAAAATTCGTAGGATATAGTATCCATGAAATTTCAGTGGCAAACCACGCATTGAGTCACTATTCAAATCGTGGTGTGCGCATTCAAATTGTGTGGTGAGACCACATAGCCCGCCATTCTTCCAAAACGACATCTAACATAGGGCTATGCATTCATGTAGATTGATTGTGTCAAACTTTATTATTTATTCAAACCATGGATGAATTTAAGGAATCATATTTATTTAAAAATGTATAAATGTTGGCGAATCTCATCAATTTTTAAAACGTCAACTATAAAATGTTTTGCGATATTTTTCAAAAAATATTTTAATTTTCAAGGATTTTAAATCATTTATACAATAATTGGCTATTTTTAGGGTGAAAAAAGTTTACCATGTCAAAATTGGGCGAAAAATGACTTAAAAAATGCAAAATGGCCAATTTTTTGGGATAAAAACCCCTAAAAATAGCCCATGCACTAAATTTAACCCCTAAAATTATCCTTGAAATTTCAAACCCTTTTGAAGATTAAAAATTCAAAAAGTATGAACCTCTAATTTTAAACTATCTTTTCAAAAATTAAAAAAGTATGAATTTGGATATCTAAGTTAGTACATATCTATTTTAAACTGGAATATCTATTTTAAACTGGAATTTGAATTTGAGAGGGATTCAATTTTTTTTATATTTTTTTTAATCTTAAACTTAAAAAAATTGTTTTTTTTCATAGATTTTTTTGTTATAGATTTAGGTTTAAGTTTTAAATTTTTTGTTTTATATGTTCATATGGATTTTTTTAATTATTTTGGGTATATGAAATTTTCAATTATTTTTTATTTTTTGTAAAATATATTATATTACATTATCTCACATGAAAACATCTCCCTTATACATGGAGTAGAACACCTTGCTCTTCTCATTGCAAAGATCATTGATGACTCGTCTCCTAATTTTAAGCTAATCAAGCTAATATAATTGGTCTCAATAATATTAAAGTTTTTTAAAAAATGATATGTGTAAGCTAAATGTTCTACATTTTGAATCATTTTGAAAAATCATGATTTCAACAAAGATTCACATTGGATTTTTTTTTTAAATTACTCAAAAAGTTCAAAATCTAAAACTATTAACTAACTCCAGTATCATATTAGTATGATAATTTTTTTATATAATGTCAATAATATTGGTTTTTATAAAATGTTAATAATATTGCAAGAAAATGTTGTCATATCATTAGCACTAGTTTAAATGGTTTTGTATCAAAGTTTACAATGCATTAGCAAATTGGCACCTTAAAAAAATATAACTCGTTTGGTCTCTCGTAGTGGTTAGGGTTTCCATATGTGAAGTCTATCTTATAAAGCATATATGTCAGAGGCCTAAAAGTCCAACCTGGGTTCGAAGCCTCGTTTCCTTTTATGGGTCGTGCAACACTGCCCAAACTTCGCTACTAGGAGTGTGGCCAGCCTAGAGGAAGCCTGTCATGCTATGCTTCTAACTTAATCCTTATATGTGTGTGTGTTTAACTTAGCGATATCAAATACAGATATAGAAAATCCCACGGAAACAATATGCACAAAACATTAACAAAAGTATGTAGCTAGCAACACCATAATCAAGTGCACCCAAAATTGTATATATAATATAAGAGTCTTGGTTACAACATTGGGAGGATGCACAACCTAACCACCCAAAGCATGCCCTCAACAACAACAAGCTTAAGTTCATTATCCAAACACTATCTCCAAACAAGTCCAGACCGAACCTTATCGCAACCCATAGGTCTATCTCATGTGTCACCTAGCACAAGACTCTATTGCAAGTTACAGCATGGTGTGCTTTGTCGCAACCATCTGCACCCTTATCCTTCTTCCCACTTCGTCTTCTTTCCAAGCTATGTGTTCCTAAGAGGAGTGTGCACCTCCTAAAGTGTGTTGAGTTGTGTGCTTTGCCTTGCAATGCACTTCATATATATACATGCGTTGAGATGTGAAGGGGCGTGTCCCTTCCCACATGCCCCTTGACTGTCACCTCTTTACTTGTTGGGTCAACTTGTCTCCTTTACACTAGCGCTCAAGTGTGCGTCATGTACCACCTTCTAGGCTTCCAAGTCGAAGTGTAGGCTCACACCTTGCCTTCTAGGATTCCAACTCGTCTTCCCTTGTGGACTTCCAACTCATCTTCCCTTATAGGTTTTGGTTGACTTCCTTCTTGTCTTAACCTTCATGCTAAGCGTGGGTTGTTGTCCACCCTCACGTGCTCCCAAGTCGTGTTGATTTGTTTTGCTATGCAATGTCTGAAGTCATGGCCTCAACCTATCGGTGCGATGGGCTTCCTACTCTATCTACTCAACCCTCTCTCATGTCAAGTGTGCTCCCATGGGCGTGGTTACGCCTTGCCTTATCCAAGCAAGGTCATCCAACCTTCTAAGATCATGCTCAACCGAACAATGGTCTTCATGGATGGATAATGCACCTGACTTGCACTCCACCTCTGGTCATGTTGTTAATTGATGGCCTTCCACATGGGTGTGAGAGGCACTCAAGGTTCCCTTCACTCCAAGAGTGTGGCATATTCCCTTGCTCCAAGTTGTTACCATCCTCGACAACATCTACAATAGCATCTATTGTCCTTGAATCCATTTGCCAACGTCGTCACTGCCATATGTTGCCAGTGATTGCAACATATGCCATCACTGCCATAATCGAGTCTTCTAAAGAAGTATCCAACATTGTCATGTGATTGCATTTTTCCAAACCTGTTGTGGCATTAGTACTCTTGGTCTGTCTTGTCATGCTTTTGTACACGGATGCCCCCCCATGCCTCAAATTGATCAAGTGATCAATCTAACCCTCGTGTCCAATCTCATGAGAATGTACTATGTCATGTCTAAAATAGTCACTTCATTTAGTCCTTCAGTCACCTTGTATGATCATATAGGACTAAGTAAGGTCATCACTTTTGCCTTAAAGTTATCCAAGGTATCAATACTTAGCTCCTAACTTCCTACAAAGATGCTTCCACCACTTGCCCAAATTTTGCATCATACAACCTTACTTTTGCATCAATACCTAGCCTTTTTTCCATGCCTCCATACACCCACATTCCAGTAATCATTGCAACCCATGCCAACTTTCCAAGGGGAGTACCTCCTCATGCAACTGATCTTCTTCCATTCACATTTTAGATTGTCTACAAAAAATTTCTCAGATAAGAAGGTAAGGTCTCCTTTCTTGCCTCAAGCCAACACAAAGGGATCGATGTCTCCTTCATCATTCGTTGATTCCCCCTTACTTGATTCTAGGCTCTGCAAAACTTCAAGGTGAGCAACATGTCACTTTTAACCTTCCAGGCTTTGTGAAGTACAATTATGAACAACTTGTGTGAAGCTCTAGGAGCTTACTCCTCCACCACACTACCACATCTTGTAACTAAGAGATTGGTTGGGTCAAGTGTCCTATGCACTGTTAGGTCCCGACACTAACCTATTCTTATTCAAGAGTGAGCATCCTACTGGCCTCCCTCCTCATTGTCTAGTATTGGTGCCAAGTGGACCACATGTTGATGTGTGACTTTGTTGTTCATCTTCGCAAGTTTATTGAAGCAATCCTACCTTGCGCGCAATTCCTTTTGCTTCCAACACAACAACCACATTGTCCTTGAAAATAAGGATCCCTTTCCCTCCTTCAACCATCGAGCCACTGTCACAACCCATCACCTCCACTAACTTCAATGTGGAGAAGCGGTAGTTGGTCCTCACGACTACTACCCTCAATAACCTATCCAAAATATGGCCAGTATCATGAAAAAGCTAAAGAGTTCCACGTCTCTC
This sequence comes from Pseudotsuga menziesii, assembly GCA_001517045.1. Lineage (NCBI taxonomy): Eukaryota > Viridiplantae > Streptophyta > Pinopsida > Pinales > Pinaceae > Pseudotsuga > Pseudotsuga menziesii. The sequence goes on from LPNX010220072.1 coordinate 461,061, forward strand.
ATGAGACATGCTTGCACCACTACTCGATCATATCCTCAACCAAACAGTTTCATCCTATCAATCATCCTTAAAGGAAGTATCCACGATATCCTAAGTCCCATACCAAAGGTAAGCGACCATTTCCTAGGTTAACTTGTTTTCCCACTCTCTAAGTTCCCATACACCTAAATACGCTTCTTCACATTAATCGGTTCTTCTTTCCATTTTGATACTCTCTTGGTATGACACATCCTTCGTCATGGTCAAATATCTATTTCCTTCATCAATTCAATTGGAATCGTATTTCCTTGCTCCACCCTAGCAAGTGTTCCCTTCTTCGAAATTGTTATATGTTGTTTTCCCAATGAAAGGTTTGGGATTCTTCCTTAAGCTTATCAAGCCAACACCTTTGACTCAACACTTCCCCCACTTATTTTCCTAGTGAACAATGACTATCTAAAACAACCCCCATTCAAGACGGGGATGTCTAGCAAGGTTGATTATCGTGGCAAGTTTTCCCCTTCCAATAAACAAGTCGTCTCTCCTTCTATGTAATGATTTATGGGTCAAGCACTTTCACTAGCGCCCAATGCTCCGTTGCTTGCTTTGCAGGAAATGGGCCATTCTTGGTACTTAACAATTAGAAAAGGATAGTATGTGGTTTTCAAGGCCAACTCCGTCAAATACCATAAATCATAGTCTTGAATCATCATAAGACTCGTCATTACATGTGGTAGTTCCTTCATGAACTTTTCCAACCAATGTTTCGTCCATGTTTCGACTTCAACTTCTTTACTTTCGAGAGCTTCCATTCGCAACATATAACTCTTCACTTAGTGGCTTGGGATTTCTTGAGCCCAAGCTCCAGCTTGCATGCCAACCTACTCTAGTTGTGTCTCCTAGTATGGGCACTCTTCATGAATCTCCTCAACCTAGCATACATGTTCCATGGCTATAACCTTCGTCGTTGACTACAGTGGTTCTTCCCAAACACCTTTCACAATCAGTTTTGACGAGAATGTCAAGTAATTTTCTGGTGTCACCTGCTATTTCAAGTGCCTCCAACTTTAACATTTTTCAATATTTCAACAACTTTTGAGTCCAAGTCCTTCTTCGCAATTGGTTATATTCTACCTTGCATTCATGCTCTTGGAATAGATGGTGGATCTCATGTTCCCATTGTTCCAAAAGTATGTCATCGCAACTTCCCGTCCCACCTTCCATGACTTGTCCGCTTCTCGATCCATCGAGATCTCTTCAACCCATCAGGTGGTTTGCATGGCCACACCAAGCATACATCCATGATATGTTGATGATGCTCCCAACAATCTACCGAAGTCTTATCCCGATGTGTTGTCAATTCACTTTTGATAGTATACTTGAGGCCCCTCTTGACATGTTGTCGATGGCACTCTAGGTAGTCCACCAAAGACTTATCTTGGCGTGTTGTCGATGGCACTCCCGACATACTACCCAAGAATCTATTGTGACACCATTCGTCACAGACCTAGAAGTCCAACCTAAGTCTGAAGCCTCATTTCCTCTTCTACATCATGCAACATTGCCTAGACTCCGCTACTAGGTTCATGGCCATCCTAGAGGAAGCCTTCTAAACACACCTCTTACTTAATCTTCATATGTGTATGTGTGCGTTTAACTTATCCATATCCAATACATTTACAAGAAACACCAATAAAACAATACACGCAAAAGATTAAAAAAAGTATGTAGCCATAAACACCACAATGTGGTGCACCCAAAACTATATATATAATACAAATAATATTGGCTACAACACATGGAAGATGCCACAACTCGACAACTCACCCAAATCATGTCCTCAATGGCAACAAGCTCAAGTTCACTATCCAAACTCAGTCTCTAAACAAGTCTAAAACGAACCATGTCAGAACCCGCAAGTCCACCTCCTGCGACACCTCTCACAAGACTATATCGCATGTTACATCATGTTGTGTTATGTCGAAAACATTTGCACCCATATCCTTCTTCCCACTTCATCTTCCTTCGAAGTTGTGTTCCTCAAAGAAGTGTGAACCTCCTTGTGTGAAAGAGCAAAGTGTGTTGAGCTATGTGGTTTTCCTTGCAATACACCTCTTATATATACACACATTGAGATGTGAAGGCGTGTGTCCCTTCACATGTGCCACTCCACTCCCAACTCTTTACTTGTTGGCTAACTTGTCTCCTTTGCACTGGCGCTTAAATGTGGGTCATGTCCTACCTTCCAAGATTCCAAGTCTTGGTGTGGGATCACACCCTGCATTCTGGGCTTCGAACAGGTCTTCCCTTATGAGCTTTGGTCAACATCCTTCTCATATTAACCGTCATGCCAAGCGTGGGTCATTATCCACTCTCACAGACTCCCAAGTTGTGTTGGTTTGTTCACTATGCAACATTTCAAGTCATGGCTTTGACCTGTCAATGTGATGGCATTCCTACCCAATCTACTCGACCCTCTCTCATGTCAAGTGTACTCCCATGGATGTGGGTATGCCTTGTTGTCAAAGCAAGGGCATCCACCCTTCTAAGTTCATGCTCAACCGAATGATGATCTTCGTCGACAGGTGATGCGCCTGACTCACACCCTACCTTTGATCATGTCGCCATCTTATGGGATTCCACATGGTCGTGAGAGGCACCCGAGGTTTCCTTCACTCCAAGGGTGTGACAATATCTTTGATCATGAACATCATGAATAAATTGAGCCAAGTAGAATGTGAGATTAGCAAAGCTACATGATCACCAGGCTGGATTGAACCTCACCATGAAAGAAGAATGAATGAGGAAGAATCATTTCAGTGTTAGAATTGTCAAACAATCATGGTGAAATTATTCAGGCAAGAGGTAAAAATTTGATAGCATAACATTAATCTGATAATCCTTAACATGTATGTAATACATCCATGATACAATGAAGAGAATTGGAATCCTCTATAAGTTATTCGAATTCCATGTATCGGACTGACTCCAAAGATCACTAACTGTAGGAAAATCACCACTAGAGACTCACTAGTGTAACTCTGGACAACTAAATTAGTTCACAATCAGTTAACTGACCAAGGTAGGTGAGAAAAGGTGCATGACCTCCTTAAATCATACAAATGTCGTGCTAGGCTAACTGAAGATTAACTAGATGTGGCCCATCGGAGCACAACTCAACACTGACTAGGGTGAACTGATGGAGGGACTCCCATGATTCAATGTGGGCTCCTAAAATGTAGGGATTAGTCTCTAGAGCTCCTAAACTCATGCAAAGTGGTGCATCAAGTGGCAGGTGGGCCCCAGATCACTTATCCATGGTACTAATGAAGTTGTAATATCCCAACCGATATTCTACTGTGTTTTGGTAGTATGCTTGATGTTTAGATGCTCAAACATTACAGAAGTGGCAACATGTTCCTTATCTAGGAAACTGACATTTAGACTATGGTGGACAAGGGAGGATTACAATAATCCTAACACCCCCCTTAATCCAAAATTGGACAACCTGGGCCCTGGCAACTGATACCAAAGGTCACCCATACAATCTAATGCAAAAAAGTAATTTCTCACTAAACCGAGGAAATGGGGAAAACCTCATGGGAACCCCACCCCGTAAATGAACAATGAACCAGGAACTAAAAACTGAATCAAACCTTCACACCAAGAAGAGATATGAGATACACAAATCTCTTTTCAATGAAATATTTTGTCAATATGTTTGCACCCTACTCCTATGTAATGCAGTAATGTAGAATGATAGTCTTACTATGCATTAGTTCTCGAATGCAGTGCATATGGACTTCTATGTGTTTGGTCCGTTGCTTCTGTACTATATCATGGGAAATTTTAATTGCACTTTGATTATCACAAAAAATAACTGATGAAGGATCCAGACTGCCTGAATAGCTACATTTACAACCCATGTAGCCAAACTGCCTGAATAGCTACATTTACAACCCCTCAATACTATGTTTCTGCTGAAGAGAGAGAAAGAGTTGCTTGATAAATAGATTGGTCCAGACCCCAACATAAACACAAATCCTAAACCAGATTTTTTGTCAGTATTGTCTCCAGCCTGGTCTGAATCAGTAAAACTAATCAGATCTACCTGAGCACCAACATAATAATGAATCCTAAACTCTCTAGTATGCTGCACATAATTCAAGATGCACTTCATTGCCTTCCAATGTAGCTCATGTGGCTCCTGCCTGAACCTAGCAACAAAATCACAACATACGACAAGTTTGGTCTTGAATGAGTAAGGTACAATAAGCTACCAATCAGTTGTCTGTAGAGAGTGCTATCAACCAATGGTGTAGAAACACCTTCTTCCAATCTAATGCCAGATAGGAAAGGGAAAGATGTTGCTTTGAAATCACTCATATGGAACCTCTTGAGTAAGTCACCTGCGTATATAGATTGAGTAATCATGATCCCCAAAGCTTTTTGATTCACTTCAAGGCCAATAAACTGCCTTAGCAGCCAAAGATCTATCATGGATAATGCCTTGCTCAACGTTGATTTGATATCCCTCAATCCAACAGTTGAACCACTGGTAATGGGCAAGTCATCCACATATAGGATAATCAATAGTAAGAAACCTCCCTTATGTTGCATGTAGACATTGAAATCAAAATTGCACCTTTCAAATTTTTGTGACAGTAAGAAGGCATCCATCTTGGCATACCAAGCCCTTAGGGATTGCTTGAGCCCATGCAAAGATTTCCTTAGTTTACAAAACAAGGAGGAATCTTCAGTGTACCCCTTAGGTTGTCTCATGTAGATCTCTTCTTCTAGGTCACCATGGGGGAAGGCACTCTTCACATCCATGTGATGTACCTCCTGTTTCTTCAAAGCTACAATGGCCAAAACCAACCTTATGAAATCCATTCTTGCAATAGGGGTGAATGTCTCATTGTAGTTGAACCCATGAACCTGTGAGTACCCCTTTGCAACTAACCAAGCCTTGTACTTGGTAGTAGATCCATCTACTTATAGTCTGATTTCGTAGATCCATTTGTACTAGACAAGATTTCTCCCTAGAGGTAAGGGGACACGCTTCCATGTCTTGTTGTTTTGTAGTGAATCATACTCATCATCCATGGATGTCTGCCACCTTGGATCATGGAAAGTCTCTTTGTAGGACCAAGGATCGTACCATAGCATCATGTATCACCTCTTTGAGAGAAGTGGATTAGTATGACAAAGTGCAAGGTTCTCATCCTGAAATTGGGATATGGTCTTCCTTCTATTAGATGGATCCTCAACACTGTTCCTAGCAACTTCAATGAGTTTTTGGTCCCATTTAGGCCTTGGATTGGGAGCAAGAGTTGGATCTGGATTTGGATTTGCTTTATCTTCATTCTCAACATCAAGATCTCCTTCCTCTTACTCCTCATATTTCGACTCTAAATCTGAAATATCAACAGAAACAACATCATGTGCAATTGGAATAGATTGAGCATTTATACTCTATCTTCAGCTAGTTGCAGTTCATGCAACGAATCTTCATTGAATTTGACACTTCGCTCTATGAAGCATCTTTTGGATGCAATCTCCATCAACTTGTAAACTTTTGCATCATTGCAGATTACATTCGCTACTTTGAGATCGAAAGGATTTCCTCTTATCAGATGGAAGTCTAGACCGTGCTTTGGAGACAAAAACCCTCAGATGTGAGACATTAGGATTATGTCCCATCAGTGCTTCGAATGGAGTGACCCCAACTACTGACTTGTGAGGTACTTTATTATGTATGTATGAAACACAATTCACTGCTTTAGCCCACATATATGATGGAATATCTCTTGCTTCAAGAAGGCATGTAGCCATCTCCTTCAATGATTGGATCTTCCTCTCAACCACACCATTTTGTTGTGGTGTGCATGGAACTGAATGTTGCATATGAATACCTTCTAAAGTACACAGCTGTTGAAACTCTCTTTTTATCTACTCTCCTCCATTATTTGTTCTGAGTGTTTTGATATTCTTCCCAAGAGTGTTATCAGCTAGAGCTTTGAAAACTTTGAAGGTTTCAAATACCTCAAACTTTTGCTTAAGAAAGTAGATCCAACAATACTTTGAGTAGTCATCATTGAAGGTAAAAAAGTATTTGGAACCATTCATGAATTTTGTAGGCATTAGTACAGAGACATCACTATGTACCAAATCAAGTGTAAAGGCATCTCTTCTTACCTTCTCAACTTCATACCCTTGCTCTGGGTGCTTTCCTACTAAGCAACCATCTCTTCATTGTGCGACTGCTAGCGATATTTGAAATTCAGATGGACAAATCTTCATGCCAAATTATTATTATTTCATTAGCATGAGTCAATGGGGCACTTTGGTATGAGTAAGGAAGAAAATGTGAGAATACATATGCCTTGAGGGCATGATTTGCATCTCCTTTCACTATCGGGTTTCCAATAGAGTTTTTTGAGATCTCCATTGGGTCAAACTCAAATATGACTCGCTTTGGTGAGCTTGTATGGGTCATTTGATATACAGACAACATATTTGCTGCTAAGGAGGACACATAGAGGACATTTTCGAACACTCCATGATCAAATTAAATTGAAATCTTTCCCAACAACTGGGATTTGAGATTAATTTCTCATGTGTATGTTAGGGCCATCAGAGAGATCCATAGAAGAGAACAATTCCTGTGAAGCAACCATGTGGTTGGAGGCTCTGGAATCAATGAGAAAAGATTGTGACTGAGAGAAATTTTCCTGCAATGCATGGAATCTCTCATGATATTCAGTCTTGTTTCCAGGATCATGCTTTATTGTGTCTCCAGGGGGGGAAATATTGTGTTGTTCAAGGAGTCTTGACATCTGATCTATAGTTTTATTCATACATAGGTTCTCTCGATAGTTCCCTCTCTTGCAATATAGACATTTTGTTTGTTTAAACCTTGTGTGCTTTTCCTTCTTAGAACCAGGGGCTCCATTTGAAGGATTTTGCTTCTACTTTGGTTTGGTTTCAGTGTTATTTTTGTCCTTTTCCTTTTGTATCCATTTATCTTGCGCATTCTTGGTCTCCCCGGCCAAAAGAGATTGATTCTTGGAGGCTTTGAGAGCTCCCATTTGAATCAATGTGTCTTGTTCTTGAATAAGGAATTCAGTGAATAGATAAAGTGAGGGAATTCACCAATTTGGGGTAGTTAGTATCCCAGAGTGGAAGGTGTACACAAATACTGAAAATTATGGGCCTGTCTTGCTCATAATGGAGAGCACCAATTTCTCATCCTTCTTGCCAATTCCACTCTTATTGCACTGCATGACCAAAGAATTTAACTTGGAGAAGAATTGTTGGACTGTTTTGAAATTGTTGGGTTGAAGAGCAATCAATTCATTATCCAAAATGTAGCTTCTAAACTCATCCTATTTTCCAAACACTAATTCGAGCTTCTGCCATAGTTCCCTTGGTGTTTCAATCCATCAAGGTGGAGGAGTAACTCCCTCTAGTTATGAATGCACATGAGACCAAAGGCTTCATCCAATTTTATTAGGTACTTGGTGGATCTGCATATCTGACCTCCAATCCATATAACTGAATGGTGTGAGGATCCTTAGTGGAAAGGCTGCTGAATTCTCCATTTTGTAGCTTCAGAAGCAACACAATTCTTTTAAATTAATCAATTTACCTGCATAAAACCTTCAATTCGAAGGCAAAGCAATTCAATCACTCTCTACTTTGGCATGTGCACATTATTTGGGTGCTTCACACGTGTCTATACTTATCTGGATAAATTTAGAGGGAGCAAGGCAAAGATACCAAGAATTATGTTGAACCCAGTTACTTCTAGTGCATCAATGGAAGTTTTCGAGGATTGAAAATGTCCTAAGCACCCGCTCTGATACCATGTAAAATTAGCAAAGCTACAGGATCATCAGGCTGGATTGAACCTCACTGTGAAAGAAGAATGAACGAGGAAGACGAATTTTAGTGCTAGAATTGTCAAACAATCATTGTGAAATTGTTCAGGCAAGAGGCAAAAATATGACAACATAACATTAATTTGATAATCCTTAACATGTATGTAATACATCCATGATACAATCAAGATAATTTGAATCCTCTAGGAGTGATTCGAATTCCATGACTTGGATTGACTCCAGAGATCACTAACTATGGGAAAATCACCACTAGAGACTCACTAGTGTAACTTTGGACAACTAACTAAGTTCACAATCAATTAACTAACCAAGGCAGGTGAGAAAAAGCTCCTAACCTCCTTAAATCATGCAAATGTGGTGCTAGGATAACTAAAGATGAACTGGATGTGTCCCATCGGAGCACAACTCGACACTGATTAGGGTGAACTGATGGTGGGACTCCCATGACTCAATGTGGGTTCCTAAAATGTAGGGATTGATCTTTGGAGATCCTAAACTCATGTAAAGTGGCGCATCAAGCGGTATGTGGGCCCGCGATAACTTCTCCATGGAACTAATGAAGTGGCAACATGTTCCTAACCTAGGAATATGACATTTAGACTATGGTGGACAGAGGAGGATTACAATAATCCTAACATAGAAATCATTGTTTTGTAAAAAAATTCACATCCAAAGCAATTTGCATTATTTTAAACCATTTATGATAAGTATGTAGCATGCAATATTTCCATTTAGGTAGTCACATACACCAACCCACCAAGGGTTACCTAATGTGGTCCACCTGCGTGTCATTTGCATGCATAACTTGCCTCGTGATGATACAATATCTCTCAACTACTTCTCTAATGCGATGGATTGCCTTCTTAAAGCCCTTCCCAGTTTATGTTGCATGTGGGACCTCACTATGATGTCTATTTCTTGGTTGAAGTACCTTAGATCCATCTCCCACCTTTGGTTTCTATCCTTTAGCCATTTGTTTGACTTACTTCGACCCCTTGGAACACCCAATAAGGAATTTTGTAACATCGTGGGTCCAGTTAGGGGTGCCAACCCCATGGTTGGGTCCATGGTCACTTAGGATGCCTTAAATTGGGTCAATAGTCACCAAAATCCATTTGGACTTCCATTTCATGGAGTCAAATTTAGTGAAGCTTCCTAAACCTATCTAATCTCTTAAGACTAAATATAGCACATGTTTCTTTGGGGTATTGTAACTATCTATCCTACAAGTCACATCACAAAGGGTCATTTGGGACCTCAAAAACCACAAAATTGCTATACTAAATCCATTGCATTCAGTTTCCTTCTAACTCGGGTACCATGACAACTAATCCAATGTTCTCTTACACCTTGAGGTCACTCCTTTGCCTAGTTTAACATTCAATTCCTCTTTGTAAATACCTCTTCAATACAATTGATTGTTTCTATATGGAAAATATTAATGCGTTGATACAATCTCAAATGAGTGTCCTATGTCCTTCCACTTATCTTACATCTGTAGGGTTTCTTGTACCTATCATCTCCATCATCTCTACAAGGACCCCTTTTCCTTGGTTGAAACATTGCAACTTTAATTGGTCCATCATAGAGCATCTTCATTGGCATAGTTCCATGCTTACCTTGGAAGTTTCAACCTTGCTACCTCAAGGGAGGTATCATTCAATCTAAGGACGCTAGGTATCTTTGGATATTCCATTGGTTTATTTTTACCTTAGTAGATTAATGAAATCTACATATACATACATATACACACATACATATATGTCTTTGTATTGGAGATCAAGGCAAGCCTTTTCTTGAAATGATTTGGAGATAAGTGTGTAGGTCATTCGACGACATGGAACACCCTTACAAGAATATCATAACTCTCAACTTCAATCCCGGTGTTAGCACCTATATTGAACAAAAGCAATATAAGATCATGGGGGGGGATAAGATTGTGCTGTTTAAATACTTTGGTTTAAAGATATGATACAAAGGTGACATGATGGTCTAAAAGAGCAGCCAAGTTAACAAAAATCCTAGGCTATGATCGAAAGAAGGAGCCAATACATGGCTAATACTCCCTCTGCCTTTCAAAACATGCGAGGAAGATAGCAGAAGTTCGGGCCTTTAGCCGCCTGCACAAATCAAGGGTTACAAATTGATTCGGGGATGATCTGCGATTCATAACCAATCCGCCGGGAGAAAGTGCAAGTTAGTTAAAGAAATGGGAGTTGGCGGAATCACATATATTCCTCTCGATCCGACGGTGGAGGGACGGAATCGGATCACATCGGCGGCTGGGGTTGATTTCGCAGCCGGAACCTGCGCGACGGATAAACACCAGAGCTTCCAGCGGAAGGGATGCGTGGAGGTAAATCCGACGGCCGAGGATTAAAGACAGCGTGGATCGACGGCTATTTTGGTTTCCGGGAGATGAACATGCACGCGGGATAACCTTTGAGCCACCCGGCGGAACTCATTATATGCTGCCCGATCCAACGGTTGGAGATCGGAGGGTAATAGATCAACGGCTAACAATGATCCCGGAGGTCGAACTAGCACGGCGGATAATCCCGGAGTGCCCAACGGAATTGGGTACACGACTGAAGATCCGACGGTGCGTAGTTGAAGGGATATCGCATCAACGGCTGGGAGCAATTCCGCTGATCAAAGTTGCTCGACGGATAAAGCGAAGGAGCCCAGCGGAATTGGATGGGTGCCACGTGATCCAACGACCCGCCTGTAAAGGAAGATCAGATCGACGGCTGTAGATGTTTCCGGGACCCAGAGTTGCACGGTACATAAAGTCAGACGGCTCAGCGGAATGTGGGACGTGGCGTTTGATCCAACGGTGAGGGGTGGAAGTACGTCACATCGACGGTCACGAGCGACCCCAGAATGGAGACTCACACGGTGCTTAACGCCAAGATGCCCGGCGGAAAAGCACACGTGGTGTACGATCCGAAGGCCAGGAATTTGCACAGGAGAGATCAACGGTCGGAAATGAACTCGGAGGAGAAAGATGCACGACTGTTAGAAATAAGTAGCGGTTGCGGAAATGAATGCTTCCCACGTGTCTAATCGGGGGTGTCCTATAAAGGCAAAATTGACCTCTCCAGCGATTATTTTATTGCTTGGGACCCGACGAAAAGGACCTGTTGATTTGGGCGCTTCCAGTTGTCAGCACCAGGCGCATTCCGAACACACGCCTCCACAGTGAGCCAGGTAGGACCTTAATCCTGTAATTCCTTCGCTCAATTATCATTATAAATTAAGAAATGGATCAACAGGGCGAAGCCTCTGTGTCTGGTCGGGTCCCGGATGAAAGGGAAGAATTCTTGGTAGATAGACACAGGGGTGTCTGCGATCCTTTCTTGTCTACAGGAAGTGTGTCAGGCAGCAAAGAGAGGCTGTGGTCTTGTTTCTCGCAAGGGAATGACGTTCTGAATGTATGCGAGTCTTTTTTGTACTTTTTTGCCCTGGAGCAGACCCTCCACTTCCCTGAATTTGCCGGATGGTGCGCAGTAAATTATTCTCCCTCTCAGAGAGTCATTGTGAGTCGGTCCGCGTCGAAGATACTATGTAAAATTGATGCTTCGGCCATTAGGGAAAATCTTAGTTTGCCCGAAAGTTACCCTGTGAACCGTGAGTCTGTAAATGAGTCTGTCCTTGCCGAGTTTTTTAAAAGTTGCAACGATGACGCTCGCTCTCGATTCCTGTCAAGTATCCTAAAGGAAGGTCAGTCCCTTGAAGGCCTTACCTTGCCCTACCCCTTGCACATTTTTAGAATTGAAGTGCAGTGGGTAATGTCTTTGGTTTGTCAAGTGTTAGGTCTAGATGACGATTGTCGTATAGGTGATGTTATCCTTGGATTCCTGCTAAAAGTAAATTCTTTAAGTCCCGAGTCCTAGTCAGTTCCTGTGCTTAATTTAGACGAATATCTGGCCAAAGCGATCCACCTCCAGTTGACTGAATTTCCCAAGGTCCAGTTTTTTAGGTTTCAAACACACCTGCTTAACATGTTATTATGTTCTAATGTTACATAATTGAAGTTCATAAGTACTCTATCCTCTTCTGATTTGCCAAAGCAAATCAACCTGATCGAATTTGCCAATTCGATCATGTCCGAAATATACAGGATGATGT
>LPNX010220072.1:474058-543083 GCA_001517045.1 Pseudotsuga menziesii
AAGAAAATCCATCAGGAAATGATGGAATACAAAGGGAAGGCCGTCGAGCTACAAGAGGAAAAATGCAGATGGGAGGTCGAAAGGGAGAAACTGCTGTCGCAAATATCCGTGTTGAAAAAGGACCAAAATGACGAGAAGGAAATCATGGAGGAGCTGATGAGTCAAACCCCCATTGGTGAGGATCTCTCCATTGTGAAAACAGACAAACCACTGGATAAATTCTCTGCTGATGACCTGTTGGTGTCCATGTCCCAGGTAAGTTTAAAAGACGAGGAAATCCGAAAGTTGACGACTGAGAATGAAAAGGTAAAGGCCGAATTAATCAAAATAAGTGAAAGCAAAAGACAGATCTTGCAGGAAAAGAATCAATTGCAGAGGAAGCTCGAGGAGCTAAAGGAAAAATGCATTGGGAAGGTCCCCCTTCAAGGGGCGAAGCATATTATTTGGGATACCCTTACTATAGAGATTACTAAGTTCTGACATTACTTGAGTTTTATTGATGATTTGTGTACAGTGACAGAGTTGGCTCAGCAAAAACTGAAGCTCGTGAATGAACACATGGCGAGAAGACCCCTCTCCACAGCCCAAAATACATTAAATTTCCTGAACTCACTATCGTACCAAAAGCTGCACGACATGGGCATAAAAGACCGAATCTCAATAGTGCTGTCTGCGAAGAAGATCATCCAAAAGCACCGGTTGATGAAGACTGTCCAAGACAAGTCCGATGAGTTGGTCGTGCAAGTCAAAGAGTTCAGACATGAGTTTAGAGAGTTGTTCGAAGACGGATTGCCATCTTTCTGGGACGAAGAAGGTCAGTTGCGCTCACCGGAACATTATCATCAGCTGCTTGTCCGGGCTCGCATGGATCACTCGAAATTTAATAACTTGGAAAAAATCCTGTCAGGACAAACTATTGTGGACATATTAGCGGAAGATTTCAAAGTCTTACAGAAGTTCACCGTCATCAGAGCCAGGTTACCCAAGAAATCTCATGAAACATATATGGAGCTCGAGGTGACCATCCGAGAGATGATGGAGTGCGACACCCCAAGTTCGGAGCAGTGGAAAGCCTTCGAGAGGTTTGGGAAAACAAAGTATATCGTTCCCTCCTAAGAACAGGTGTCATGGTACCGAAGAGCTGACGGGGCAAAGACATGGAGCTGATGGCGCAAAGGCATGGAGCTGTTGAGCGAAGACGTGGAGCTGTTGAGGCGAAGACGTGGGAGCTGTTAGGCCCAAGTTTGTTATTCAGTTGATTCATACTTTGTGATTGGTTAGGAATGGAATTGTAACAACTTCCTAGTGGTGTAGGATTTCGATTACAAACTCTAATTTACGCCGGTCATTCTGTTATTGATCTGCTGGAGGCAGACTTATTGTTTGATCTATAAATTTGTATCTCTTTTATGAGATGGGGGTTGGAACCCATCAGATGAAGTAATTTGTGGAGAAAATATCTGTCTTATTTTTTACCAAAATGAATGCATGAGAGTTCTTTTTCAGAGATTCATGTATCATTGACATTGCAGTCCGTGCTTTCTTTCTCTGTGTGATTTGTAATTTTCCCTGTGTAACGCTCCATTCTGTTTTTTCTGTCGTATCTGGAACGTAGTGTTTGATGTTTAGAATTCATATGCTTATGCTCTATTCATCGTTTCAGGTATTATATGATCTTTTCTACTAAAGTTGATATGGAATTCGTCTTAGACGCTCTGTATTGATGGGCTGTTCCCTCATTTCTTCTATTTTCACCCTGACAAATGAAATGACTGCAATTATGTGATTATCTTGCCTTTGAAAAATCCTGTGTATGCATTTTGGGAATCTTTTTATATGTATATGACTCCGTTGCCCAATGGATATGTGATTGTTTCAACCAAAAAAATAAACCTTTAAATATTATTACCGTTTGGTCTTGCAATTTGTAAAGTTCATGTTGAGAGATCCCTCTCTGGGAGAGAATACCAATATCTTCCTAAAGTGGTTTTGCTGTTACCTCGGGGTGTACCTTTTACAACCTGGGTACATTCTGAGTGCTAACACCCGGTAGCTTCACTATCTACAAAAACAAAAAATTGGGTGGGTTCTCTTCCTTCTTATCTTTTATTTCCAACACTAACATTTTTAGCTCATCAAAATAATCGTTGGTAATAAACCTTAGTTAGTAAGCACTCTTTTATCTCCAACACCTCTGCAAAGACTTATTTGGCTAGCTTGGCTACAGCCTTGCAGATTTGATTGGTCCATCATAGGGAGTCTTCATTGGCATAGTTCCATTTGTACAATGGCAATTTCAACCCTACAACTGTTATACCAAAATCGTGTCACCATCATGTGATAAGACATTTGACATACCTACTTGCCCTGAATCCCAGCTTCTGGAGTGGAAACTTATATGATTTGTCAATCTTTTTCATACAAATTCCCAGCACCGCGCTTGCCCCTTTATCCAAAAGCGGTACCCTTGTTTGCACCTCCCATCCCCTGTTGCCCACAAGTGGTGCCACCGCGCTTGCCCCTTTATCCAAAAGCGGTACCCTTGTTTGCACCGCCCATCCCCTGTTGCCCACAAGTGGTGCCACCGCTTATGGCCCTTAGTCCATAAGCGGTTATTACCAGAACCGCTCTGTCATTGAAGCAGAAACGCAATACCCTGGGTAAAAATAGAAAAAGAGAAGTTTCTCGAGGCTTCTAGATGATAAGCCTCGAGATATCCCTTATCCCTACTGTTGTGTGTCTGTTGAGCTCGAGATCCCCCATCCTAGGATCTTGGAGGCCACCTCACCCCCTAATCTCTCAACCATCGCTATCCATCTAGCCTTATAAATACAAGCTTATGGCCATGGTTGAGGGGGAGAACTCTTAAGGTATTGTTATGTTGTTGGATTGATCACTTGGTCCATACCATTGGAGAGCATAGAGAGAGCTAAAGTCAGAGCTTATGGGGATGAGAATGCTTGGTTTCATGGAGATGCATGTCAACACTAAGCTTGGTTGTAAACTTCTTCATATTTCTTTAATGCAAGTTGATTTATGTCCCACATATATTGTTGTTGTTTGATTTCACATGCATGTTGTTGGATTCCTTAGTCACTAACATAGATTAGTAGATTATATTTTGGTTGCTTTGATCTGTTTTGTGTTGAGCTGATTGTAGGTACACAGGGTGACTATAAAAGCAGCATTCCAGGTATCTACGGCGTCTAGGGAGAGTCTTCAACCTCTGTCCTCTATTTGTTCTGGATTTGAACCATTCAAACCAGTGGAACACCTTGCTGTTCATAGGAGGTGAAATATTCCTGCTAACAAATCTGGCGACTCCACTGGGGAATAGTTGTGTATCAGTTGTTCTGATCTTCCTTAGTCTGCAACTCTTGTCCGAATCCAGGCTCCTTCTTCAAGTCTCTTCAGTCAGATCTACTTTCTGACTTATTCCGTTTGGGTTTGAAACCTCCAGATCTGTTCAGATCTGAGTCATTTCGGTCTTTTATGCTCTGTTTTCATACTCAATTCAACAGTATTTGCCCTAATCTAGTCTTTTTTCTAACTTGATCCATTGTTCTTCTTGTGTTTTGGTCATCTACAGGGAACCGCGCCTATGCTGTGGACGAGAAGTGGTGCCACCGCCTGAACAAAGTGGGCACTACGTGATGCCACCACCTGTAACTTGTTGACGAGAAGCAGTGCTGTGTTGGAAATGCTCTGTCAACACTTGAGAAGTGCGGTGCCAGGTAGGCATCATTCCAAAGCCTTTTTTCCTCATTTTTCTTTGCAAAAATTTGAGTTTTGTTGCTTTCAGTTCTGCTTATCAGACTTGTGTTATTGAATTTGATGCTTGTGGCTTGATAATTGTATGGTTTAAGATTGATTTGAGTGGATTTTCAAAAGTTTGATTAGGTCTTTTGATTGTTCATCCGCTTCTATGCTTGTTGGTTGTGCTTACAAAAGGATTTCTTGTTTTCTAAAAAGCTTAGGGTGTTATTAAAATCTCTTTTTGTTTCTGTTGCATAGACTAAAAGAAGAACACTAGATTAGCTTCTAGGTTTGATTTCTTATTTGCATAATAAACTGCTTTTTCCTTCCTTTAAAAAATAAATTTTTTGATTGAGACTAGGATATCATCATTGCACGTTGGACATTGGTTTTCTGATTGGCTTTACAAGCTTTCAGGACCTTTATGATCTTTCGTCTCTCATGCATTTAGAACTATCCCGATCAAAAAAAAAATGGTAGTTTTAAGTTAGATTTGCTTATGTTTTGAGAAAATTGAAAAAATAGAGTGCATTTGCATATAGGTGTGCTTCTTGTTTTTCTTTTAGGAAAAGAGATTCTTCCCCTTCTTTTTGCTTTCGGAAAAGAGAAATCAGTTTGGTAAAGTGATTGCTTGTCTTTGATTTGATGTTCATGACTATTGTGTGGAAGTATTTTTGGTTTTGAAACAAAAGGAAAACACTCTCTTTCCCTCCCGTAAGTAGGCATACTGAACGGTAAAGTGAATATTTTGCACTAGCATACTGCATGGTTTTACTTTTCTGTCTAAACATCATGCATTCACCTAACTGTACAAGTTAAAATTAACGGTAGTTGTAGGTTAAAATTTACGTAGTAACTTGAGTGATAGGTTAGAGACGTGTTCCGGCATCGTTAAGCGTAGGAGCTGTCGTTATTTGTCAGCATTACATCCCGGGACTCTCGCGGTTCTTCCACGTACCGTCGGTATATCAAACGGCCTTTCACGTACCTTTGAGGTATATAGAAAGGTACTTCACGTACTCAATTGTATATCGGAAGGGCCCTTGTGTATGGTTATGCATTAGACAGCACTACTACCGATTCGAGCTCCCACGTACCTTCAGTATATCGGGAGACCCCACTAGGGTACCTTATTTATCTGAGAAAAGCCCTTTGGTCGTCTTGTTTGGAGCCATACATCAAAAGCAACATTCAGGGAGATATACTATGCACGTACCCTCGAGGTATATCGCGAGTGGCGCCTTCTTGACAATCCTAGTGAGAGACCTGAATTTTGAACTCCTCCTATCATTTTAAGTGTGCTTGTTTTGACCTATAGTTTGTGTAGGGAAATTCTTTTTGGTGTGTTTTCTAGATTTTGCAGACCCTAGGTTAGTTAGGAACTGTACAAACTGGCTGAGTTAAGACAGTCCAGAAGAGTACGGGACTTGCCACCTGATTTTATTCCTAGTTCAGGAGAAAATCCTATGGAAGTTATCGACCAAGGAGCTGCTACCACCTCCCAAATGGGAGATAACGTGGTTGTGAAAAGTGGAGTACCATATTCATCACACTCGCCTCCCTTAGTCCAACAGCCTTCTCGGGGAGATTCCTCGTTCCATTCTCCCATGGAAGGACGTGTTGATGATACTGCTCGCCCGGATTTTGGTCCCAATGCTCCATTTTGGGACACCCCTATAGGTCAGGCCATTGCCTCATTTGGCACCCGTGTAGACTCTTCTGAGATTGAATAAGAACGTAGGCAATACCATGCTACCATTCTCCGTGCAAAGGAGATTGATAAGCAAATTGATGACATTTTAGGCCCAACAGTATTACGGCCCACATTTGTTCCTAGGGGATATCGTTCACTTGTCGAATATATGAGACCCATTGAACCGATTATAGATCGTCCATTGACACCCCGCAACCTAGGTCAAGATACCACCCGTACCACCTCTCATGTTATATATGTGCCTAATCTTCTGAGGTATTTCGCACCTGAGATTCAATCTTCAATTCCTGTTTTGTCTACACCTTCTAGTGCCGGGGGGAAACCCCTGGCACGACTTACGTTATCAGACACCAGAATTGTTCCTAGTCAAGGACAGACCTCTAACATAGAATCATCTACAGTTTATGTCCCTCCCACACATACTAATGTGGTGAATCCCCCATCCAGTTCAGGTCAACCCTCTGGGGCACAACCTGTAACCATTCAATCGTCTGGAGGTTATGGTTATCAAATACCCATAGGTAATATTAATCATCCACCCAATCCTACAGGAATTCCATACCCTAGTAATGCTTTTACGAAATGGGGGCAACCCAACTGGTCTTACATGCCAGCTATGGGGAGGATACCTATACATATTGCGGGAGGTGCCGGAGGACCGCCCTATGGAGGTCCTCCCCCTTAGGGGCCTAATGGTCCTGGAGGATCTAGAAACTTTCCTCCTTATGGTCCTGGTGGCCCTGGTGGTCCTGGGGGACTTGGTGGATTTACCCCTTTTGGCCTTGGAGGGTCTGGTGGCCCTCCTCCTAGTGGTTTCGGTGGCTCTGGAGGTTTACCTCCTCCTGGTGGCCCTGGAGGGTCTGGTGGTCCTAGTGGTCCCGATGGTCCTGGTGGTCCCGGTGGCCCTATTGGTCCTCCTCATGGAGGCCCTGGCGGTCCTAACGGTCCTGATCCCGGAAATCAACCCCCTGCGGGTGGATCTTCTGGTAGTTCTTCATCACAACAACCTGTTTTTCAGTCCACTTATGGTCCTACTGGTAATTATATGCCATATCAATATTACCAGTATGTCCAGCCCAACCGACAGTTACCTTTCCTAGCAACTTTGGACTTACCTGATTTGTCCAAGTTGATTAATGATCCCATTCGACACAATCCCTCGTGGCCACCCATTCCGGTAAAGTTACCATGAAACATTCTGAAATTTAATGGGAAGCAAGGAGGCGATCTGAAGAACCATATGATGACATTCCATTTGTGGTGTTCTTCAAACTCCCTCATGGATGACTCCGTTCGGTTACAACTCTTTCGACAAACTTTGACCGGTACGGCTGCGAAGTGGTACATCGAACTCCCACAACATTCGTTTGTGGATTTTGGCTTGTTGGCAACAGTGTTTCTTACACACTTTCAGCTCCCTATTCGTTATGAAACGAGTACTGATCTTTTAACCTCTCTGCGACATAACACCTCCACCCACATATCTGATCATATTCATGAGTGGAGAAGGGAAAGAAGGCTTATTAAGGCCCCTATTCCAGATCAGTTACTAGCTGATTGGTTCACCAAATCCTTGTTTCCTCCTATTGCCCGAGATGTGGCCATGCGCGGTGCCATTACTGAAGAGCAGGCTATTAGTCGGGCTCAGTACCTAGACTTGGTTTATTCCCAGTCTGGCACTCTTTATGACCCGATTCCTTAAGCTCCTCGCCCCAGCACCGATTCTGCCAAGCCACCAATAGAAGTACCTATTGATGGGATTGTTGTTCCAATCCAGTCCCCATCAACGGCGAAACTTGCCAAGCAAACCCAAACTGCCCCATCTACGCCTTCGACTCCTAAGGTTTCCGTCGAGGTCAATTCCATTCAAAGTACTCAAACCTCGGATAATAATAAAAAGAAAGGTAGAAATCGAAATAAAAAACATGGAAACCAGCCAGAGACTCCATGACCAACCAATGGTGATAACAACAAAGGAAAAAGAAAAGCGAAATATCCCTGTCTGCTCTACGGTGGTGACCATTTTTCAAAGGAGTGTCCTCGTCGGGATGAAATCTCCCAGTTTTTGAAGTCCAATCCTGCACCTGTGGTACTTACAGATAATTTTCCCTCTCAACAACAGCTGATAGACCACATGTCTAATCAGGGTAATTCTAGTTCGTCAAAGGAAATTCGTATGATGTCCTCAAATACCATCCATCTGCAAACTCGAAGTCATAATTATGATAAACCCGTGGATAAAAATGAAGATCATCCGTCTTCAGGAAAAGCCCCTTCTACTAGTTCTCTTCAGTCCTCGTCTACTATCCCCTTGTCTATCGAGAAGCCTACTCTCGACATGATTTTGCGCCCACCTAAGAGTACTCTTCGGAAGGCTATATTTAATCCCAATGCCCGACCTGCTAAATTTTATGATGTGGTTGAAGATCTCGCTTAGGCACCTTGTGCAATGTCTACCCTGGAAGTGCTCCAAAGTTGCCCTACACAATGCAAAACCTTGTTGATTGCATTAGGAGCTTTAGACCTGGATAACACCAACTTGATTCATTTCAATGTTGAGAACTATAAGTCTAGGTTACCACATAAACTTGGTTTTCA
Organism: Pseudotsuga menziesii; assembly: GCA_001517045.1. Taxonomy (NCBI): domain Eukaryota; kingdom Viridiplantae; phylum Streptophyta; class Pinopsida; order Pinales; family Pinaceae; genus Pseudotsuga; species Pseudotsuga menziesii. Next base: position 482,127 of record LPNX010220072.1, read on the forward strand.
AGTCGTTACGAATGTGGTTGGAAAGAAAGTTTTTCGAACGATCCTAGATGAAGGAGCTTTGACCTCCATTTTGTATCTGTCTTGTTGGAAAGCCCTTGGCTCTCTCGAGCTTGTAACATCACCTACGACCCTTAAGGCCTTTGACGGATGGGGTTTCCAGCCCCATGGTCTCATATCAGCCCTCGTGGTCGAGCTGGGGGGAAAAACCGTTTCCATCCAAGTAGAAGTGGTAGACACCCCTTTAGATTACAATCTCCTTCTAGGACGAAATTTGTTCTATGCTATGACTGTTGTTGCTTCAACAGTATTTCGAACTGTCCAATTTCCACATCTAGGGAGAATTGTTACTATTTACCAGCTTGATTTCTGTACGCCGGATGCTACTACCTCCACGGCTAATAACATCCACATATTAGGCCATTCCCCTCCTCCTTACCAGTCGATTGGGGTAGGAGTGTTGAAGGATTCGTCCCTCATGGGAGTTTTTCCATCCACTCCTCCTAGCACGGATTCCACGTCGGTCCATATGATCACCTCATTTGATTGTGAGCCTAAGGTCAAACATGTTGTTGAGTCTACCTCGTTAAGTCCACACGTAGCTATGTATGACGCCATTCAAACCTCTTCCAATGATCACACTGATGACCTTCATCTAGTGGCTTCGGATCCTTACAATTTACCGTACTGGTTAGAACCTTCTCTTCTAGTTCTAGACTATCTCTCTGAGACTTTTCCTTCCGATGAGTCCATTATAGAGATCATGAATACGGATGAGCCCATTTCAGAGGATCACCGTCATAGATCCATGTTCCTCCCCAATACCAGTTCGAAGAGCCATGATTTTGCATCCTTGTTTCCTACTGATATTGTCAATGTTCCCCAAAGTCCTATATTGTTGCAAGATACAAATTCTGAAGGAAACCTTTGCAACATTACTTAGACGAACCCGATTGACATATCAGCCAAGCCTGATATTATCGAGCATGTCCATGTTGGGCAGAACTGCTCCGCATATGAATTTGAAGCCTATAAGGCACTTTTTAAAGAATTCCGTGATATTTTTGGCTGGTCCTACGAAGAGATGTCGGGGATTGACCCATCCATTGTGGTCCACGAGATTAAAACCTATCCCTCGGCCAAACCTATCAGGCAAAAACTTAGGCAAGTCCATCCTCAGAAGGCCGCAACTATAAAACCTGAAATTGAGAAGCTTACGAAAGCTGGGTTTATTTATCTTGTACCCTTAACGGAATGGGTATCAAATGCTCTCCCTGTCAATAAAAAGTAGGGCACCACTAGAGTCTGTATCGACTTTAGGGATCTCAATAAAGCTTGTCCCAAGGACAACTTTCCTACCCCACACATCGATCAGATTATCGACAACTGTGCTGGAAGTGTCATCTTTTCATTCATGGATGGCTTGTCCGGCTATAATCAGATTGAGATATTACCCTCTGATCAGCATAAGACTACATTCATTTGCCCATGGGGAACCTTTGCATATAAGAAGTTACCATTTGGCTTGAAAAATGCTGGAGCTACGTTCCAGCGTGCGATGTCCTATGCATTTTACGATGTCAAACACATTGTTGAACTGTACCTTGATGACCTCCCTGTTCATTCACAGCGACGTGAGGACCACCCTGGTCATCTTAGAGAGATATTACTGAGATGTTGTCATTATAATATAGGGCTCAACCCGCATAAATGTGTTTTTTGAGTTGAAAGGGGACGTCTGCTAGGTTTTGTGGTATCCAAAGATGGCATCCGGATAGATCCTTTAAAAATTGCCGCCATTCTTGATCTACCAGCCCCAACTAACCTCCTTAAACTCCAAAGTTTGCAGGGGAAGTCAAATTTCTCCACCGTTTCGTGTGCAATTTCACGGAGAAAATGCACGGTTATATGCATCTCCTTAAGAAGAACACTCCATTCTTCTGGGATGACCAGGCCCAACGTGCCTTTGATAATATTAAAGACGCTCTAACTCATTCACCCGTGATACACACCCCTGATTATTCAAAGGACTTTCTCTTGTATATTGCTGCCTCTGCTACAACCATCACTATGGTTTTAGCAGAGGACAATCTCCACGGTCAGGAGCACGTGGTTTATTACACCAGTAAGAATCTCTTGGATTCTGAAACCCGTTATTCATGTGTGGAAAAGTCAGCATTGGCCACGGTCATTGCTGTACAAAAGTTTCATCATTACATTCTACTCCGCACTACCACCGTGTTGGCAGACCAAAACCCGATGTACTACATCCTGACTCGTCAGGTGCTCGGGGGCAAGTACTCCCGTTGGATTGTTATCCTTCAGGAGTTCGATCTAGAGTTTGCCAAGGCTACATCAAAGAAATCCTTGGTCTTTGTAGAGCTTGTGTGTGATCTTTCCTGTGCTTCGATGGAATTTGAGCCCAACGATTCATTTCTGGATGAATTCTTGTTCCTGATAAGCACTACTGATCCTTGGTATGGAGATTTGCTTATATATCTCTAGACACAACGTTTTCAGCCGCATTTATCCCGCGATGAGCACCGCCATATCTGTCACCACGCGAAGTACTATCTCATCTTGAATGATACTTTGTATAGACATGGGATTGACTCTATTCTCCGGCAATGCCTCACTCACGAGGAGGCTGAACATGTGTTGAATGATTGCCACTCTGGAGCATGTGGCGGTCATTTATTTGGGATGGCTACAGCCCAGAAAATCCTTCACGCTGGCTATTTCTGGCCTTCTATCTTCAAAGATTGTCATGAGGCTGTTAAGAAATGCCCATCTTGTCAACACTTCTATCCTAAAAAGCGCACCCATCCTACTCTGCTACACCCAGTCATTGCCGTTGGCCCATTCGCCAAATGGGGGATTGACTTCATGCATTGTAAGCCTACCTTAGCCGGGGGGCATGGTTACATCATCGTAGCCGTTGATTATTTCACTAAATGGGCTGAGGCCATGCCTACATATGCGGAAGATGGTGAGACTACCGCTCTCTTCTTGTTCAATCATATCATAGCTAGATTTGGAGTTCTGCAGTCCATTGTTACTGATCACGGATCCCATTTCCGTAATCAGATTATGGAGGAAATGAGTGTCAAGCTAGGGTTTCGCCATGAAAACTCTACGTCGTATTATCCACAAGCTAATGGTCAGGTAGAGGCCATTAACAAAGTTTTCAAAACTATGCTTCGTCGGATGGTTGGAGATCATAAATCCAAATGGCACCACATTCTTTTCTCCACTCTTTGGGCTTATCAGACTTCTGTGAAAACAACTACTGGTTTCATGCCATTTCAGCTTGTCTATGGACTTGAAGCTGTCTTACCCATCCAATGTCAGATCCCATCTTTACAACTTCTCATCGAACTTCTCCCAGACACTTCCATAGAGGAAGAAAGATTTTTATACTTGAGTAACCTTGACGAGACTCGCAGAGATGCTGCCTTAGCTAATGAGGCACATAAGAAACGCGTCATGGCGTAGTATGATAAATCTATCCAACCTCGTGTCTTTAACGAGGGTGACCTAGTCTTGACTTATGACCAGAGATATGACAAACTAGGGAAGGGTAAGTTCGTGTCCATGTGGTACGGACCTTTTCTTATTTCTAAGGTGTTAGAGAAAGGAGCGTATGAGCTCGTTGATTATGATGGAATCCCTTTGGGGCAACCTTGCAATGGGTTGTACCTGAAAAGGTACTATGCCTAGGTTTTCTTGTGTAGTATCTTATATATATGTATATTGATTGGATTTCAGTGCACTTTTAGTATTTTCAAGATGGTTTTGAGTTTCATGTCCACATCTGTTTATACCATGTTTTGGTCATGCAAATGGCTTTCTACAGTTTCACTGATGGTGCTTGCCGCCACACCTTGAATCTCGCCTCGGCTGCTTGGGTTCTCTATTCCTCAGCTGAATATCCGGAGAGTGCGTTTGTTAGAAAGATCATTTGAAACTATTACTTATAGGCATATCCCTAGGGAACATAATGTAGTTGCTGACTAATTGGCTAACTACATCCTAGACTGGCATATTGCCCATTCATGACGGTAAATCAAACACGGTCCATTGTAAATAAACATTGAGAGACATGTAAAACTCATAGAAAACACATTTCCAATTTGAAACATATAAACACCGTGTAAAAGTCTGTATATATATATATATATANTCCTGAAGCTATCAGTTTTCAGTACATATCTCATACACTAGTGGTGCTCGTGATAACACATCACTGCTCGAGCTACCCTACGTAGCAGCCTACTGAATCGACCCACTGTAGATCTCTGATATCTATAGAGATCTCTGATATCTCATCGGGAGGTCATCAATGTCAGCATTTGGGATGTCCAAAGTCAACCTCTCCAGGTTCTCCTCCAGCTCCCTGGTGATATCATCACCCTGTGGTACAAAGCGATTTTTTGCTCGCCTATCCAATGGAGATGCTCCTCCAGGTCACGCTACTCCAACATCTGCATGAGAATATATAGGTCTCGTCACTTAACGTAAAAAATATAAAACTTTAAAAAACATAAAAATATTTCATCCATTTTAGGGTTTCTTGCTTCTCACCGATGTCACCCCACTGTCCGCCAGGTGGGAGTGGTAGGTCAGGATCTCCTGTGAAGTCCGTGCCTGCGTAAGCATAATCCTCAACCATGAGGATCTAATCTCATTGCCATCTGAAGAACGGATCACCGAACTTCACCCTTCCCCTACCTGCTCTTGTGCGAGCCATGACTTGGACCCACCTCAGCATACGGGGGTCCCGTGCTCTCAGACTCCGGAAGGTCACCTAAGGCCTCATCTGTGGAACCCGCCTGAAGAAGAAGCAGGCTAAGATGGAACCAAATCCAAATTGCTTCATCTCTCCTTGTCGACACTTAGTCAGTTGATCCTTGAAGATTGGAAGCATTGCTTACACCCAGTTGAACATCGTGGGTGCCATGGCCTCTATGGCATACAGCATGTGTGCCCTGGAAACCTGGTGCACACCCTGACTCCTGGCCACCCTCTGCATAGTAAACAACACGGTCCGTAGAGCCCTATCTGTCACTACCTTGATGGGGATCTTCTTCCCCGATGTGCTTGTCCCTGGTGCGCAGCGTCGATTTATAAGCTCTCTGGTAGTAATGTCCCCTCCATGGGAACCTGTCAGTGAGATGGGGGCACCCCGTCTCGAGAGACCAGTCAAGAAGTAGATATCCTCTACCTCCACTGTAAGTATATGAGCCCCCACCTTGAAGTACTGCTGCTATGGATTCCACATTTGCAGTATGTGTTCCAGTAGCTGTTCGTGCGACACCATGCTTGGGGTCCGGAAGAACTTCAGGAGCCCATAGTCCCATAATGCGGCAATACAACCCGCATTTCTCTCAGCAGCAACATCCTCGTTGTCATGAGTTCTTTCTTTCCATATCACCATATTTTGAGCAACCTAGACCTGCCAAAAACAATAATGTTATGCATTAGAATCATCCTTAAATCATTGAAAATCAAAAGAATGAAGTCATATTGCCCATACTATTAGTTTAAATTATCCACGGTCGGCACCGCCTGTGCATCGTTGGAGACAGGCGGTGGCACCGCGTGTCCACTATGTTATTGGCGCAGTTCTCGGGTGGTACCGTGTATTCCGCAAGGGGTATCCGTGGTGCCCGCATTTTGAGTTTTAGGGCTTCCCATATGGGCCCAAAACCCCACCAAATCTCAAAATAAAATGCTATGAAATGAAATATAAGGGTCTTAGCTGTTACCTGCAACTGACAATGCTGAAAACGGACGGTGGAAGCTCCTGGTATCAGCTGTGGAAGATCTGGCTAAGAAAATGCTCCAAGTGCTCTCTGCTAGAGGTAAATAGTGAAATGATTTGATTTTTTACTATTTACTTGACTTATATAGGCATTTTTTTGCTATAGTTTTGATGTGAAATTATGTTTTAGTCAAAATTTATCTGTCGCAATCCCTAATGCTAGTTTTGAATGCATTTAACACTTGTTTCTGATACTATTGTAGGATAAGAGAATTCGAGCAAAAAGCTTTGAAAGTTTGTTTATGGCTTTTTCGTACTTTCATAAAACGGAAAAGGTCGATGAGTGTTTATTACAACACTTTGATCACGCTCTTTAAACCTAGTATCAAAGGTCCGAGTCTATTTTCGAATCTTTCTAGGCTCGTAAAATTTAACATTGTGTAAAGAAACATCATGGAGTCTTCTTTTCACATCTTCCTTCAGACTCCTTAAACATGAAAAGATTATCGAGTCCGTTTTCGATTCTTTCGAGGCTCGTAAAAATGACATTGTGTAAAGAAACCTCATGGAGTCCTCTTTAAACTCTTTTTAGGCTCCTTAAATACAAAAAGATTGTCGAGTACTTGTGTCCTTCATACCCGTAAAAGTATTTGAAGAGTCGTCCTTCTGACGGTAGGTTATCTCTTTTTCAGTTTGGATAGGACTATTTACGAAAAAGGAACACTCCAGCCAATCATGACTAGAAGAGTTCTTTAAGGTATGATTTTATACTTTTTCGAGCCTTAGAGACTAAATCATACGAAAAAGGACCCTCTAGAGTCTTCTTCCATATTTGTTCAGACTCTCTAAACATGAACGATACTGAGTTTTCTTTCAGTGGACTCGTTTAAATTAAACATTGAGAGACCCGTTTTGGGAACGAACCCCTCCTCTCTTAGGTTTGTAAAATATATGAGTCTGGACTTGTCTTTCGATAAGCTACATCGAGTGTTTGTTACCCTCTTTGAACTCGTAAAACCAAAAAGAGGCACTCGTCGATCATGATGGGGGAAATGGGAAGGGAATCATTTTGCAAATAATGGAAGTTGTTTGTCGTTACCTTTGAACATGGCACTTGTCTGCACATCATGTCAGTCAATTGGGTATTCAGCTTATCTCTGTGATGATCCACTTTCATGAGTCATGCCACTCCTTTGAGTCTTTCAAAAGAATGCATTGTCCACTGTCGCATTGTGTGTCTGTCCCATCCAGTCATGCTGCCAAGTCTTTTGTGGTGCCGCCCGATGTTCAAAGGGGATTTGAAGAAGTTTTACCTCTAGAGTCTACACAGTCTTTGTGTCAGTATCTTTGAGTCAGTCATATGGTCACTACATGCACATCATTCCATAACTATGTTCTGAGTTTCGTGTCGTCGATGTGAGACTCATCATGGCCCTCCTTCGACGAGACTTTTTTCTCGTCAACATCAGTTCATTGTCTGGGAAATAGTCTTAGAAACAATTTTAGTACCTTGAGATCTGTATGCCTTAATGATAGATTCTCTCGCTTTCGACATAGGTTCGCATCATTGACCTTTGATCGATAGAATCGACTGGGTGTTCGACATTAGGACATCTATTCACACTTGGTAGATTGTACTAGAGTGCCTTGGGAATCATTGACATTAATGGTGATCTCCCTCGCACTTGTTAATGGTTCACATCATTGGCCGGTAATCAAGTGGTTTCTACCATGTTCGACTTTAGAGCATTGTAATCACATGGATAGAATCGTACTTTTTGGAAGACGAGACGAAGACCCTGGGTATTTGTTTAAAAGCGCTCACTGCTTTTCCCTTGGTTGTGATGGAGTTTTGTATATCTAGCATGGATCCACATTTGTATGGTCGTGGCTATGCTCAAATTTGCGTCTGTATGACATAGATCTACATTGTATGTCTTGTAGCTATGTCAAAGTTTGAGTCCTCTATCACATGGATCTACGCTGTATTCTAGTAGACATGCTTGTTTATTCCTCTCATGGATCTGCCTTGTATTGGTATGCAGCCATGAGTTTGGTTACTTGTGTCTATGAGTCAACATACTGATGTACTACAGATGCCTACTTGACGACATGCTCCGATCGAACCGACATTTTCACCACATGGTGATGACTTGTTCCCTCAAAGCTCTCGTTTATCGTATCCCTCTAAGACTCACGCTTTGGGGGACATCCTATTATACCAAAATCCTGTCACCATCATGTGATAAGACATTTCACATACCTACTTGCCCTGAATCCTAGCTTCTGGGGTGGAAACTCATATCATTTGTCAATCTTTTTCATACAAATTCCCAACACCACGCTTTCCCCTTTATCCAGAAGTAGTACCCTTGTTCGCACCGCCCATCCCCTGTTGCCCACAAGCAGTGCCACCGCTTATGGCCCTTAGTCCATAAGCGGTTATTACCAGAACCACTCTGTCATTGAAGGAGAAACATGGTCCCCTAGGTAAAAAGGGAAAAAGAGAAGTTTCTCGAAGCTTCTAGATGATAAGCCTCGAGATATCCCTTATCCCTATTGTTGTGGGTCTGTTGAGCTCGAGATCCCCCATCCTAGGATCCTGGAGGCCACCTCACCCACTAATATCTCAACCATTCCTATCCATCTAGCCTTATAAATACAAGCTTATGGCCATGGTTGAAGGGGAGAACTCTTAAGGTATGTTGTTCTGTTGGATTGATCACTTGGTCCATACCATTGGAGAGCATAGAGAGAGCTAGAGTCAGAGCTTATGGGGATGAGAATGCTTGGTTTCATGGAGATGCATGTCAACACTAAGGCTTGGTTGTAAACTTCTTCATATTTCTTTAATGCAAGTTGATTTATGTCCCACATATATTGTTGTTGTTTGATTTCACATGTATGTTGTTGGATTCCTTAGTCACTAACATAGATTAGTAGATTATATTCTGGTTGCTTTGATCTGTTTCATGTTGTGATGATTGCAGGTACACAGGGTGACTATCAAAGCATTGCATTCCAGGTATCTACGACGTCTAGGGAGAGTCTTCAACCTCTGTCCTCTATTTGTTCTGGATCTGAACCATTCAGACCAGTGGAACACCTTGTTGTCCGCAGGAGGTGAAATATTCCAGCTAACAACAACCTCAAGGGAGGTTCCATCACAACTAAGGAAAGGGAGTTATCAACCCCTTTGAGGGTGCCAAGTCTCTCCACTCTATGTATTTTATTGATTTATCTTTTACAATAGTAATCCAATGTATTGGAGATTGGGCAAGTCTTCTCATGTAGGGATTTGGAGGTAAGTGTGCAAGTCATTATGGAATATCGAACACTCTTCGAGGACTATAACAACTCTCCACTTAAACCCAGGGAACTTCATCATAGTAGCAAATTTCTTATGAGTTATCTTCCTTCTTCTCTTTCAATTCCAACATTAAGGTTTCCAACTCATTAAAGGAATTGTAGGTTAGTTAACCATAGTCAATTAACCTTCTTTCTTCATTTAATTTGCCGGTAAAACTGACCTAAGATCTGGTCTATTGATCCTAATCACTTACAACCATAGATTATTATTTGCAAGATCTTAAGGTCCCATTTAGTCTAATGGTTTCCCCTCCTATTTTCACCCGTTTTTGCTTACCATTGGGTTTATTCATTTAGACTTGAGGTGACTCCATTATTCCTTTTATCCCTTTCAATTATGTGTGTGCGAGTAAGTAAGTTTGTGTGCGTGTGTGCTCTAGTGGTCTTCAATCCCTAACCTCATGTGTCTTAGTTTTTTGAGTAGTTTCGAAGTGTTTACACCATGTATAGGGTGATTCATGATATTTGGGGTGCATGGTTTATGTTTAGTCCCTAGATTGTATGTGATGGATTAACACATGAGAGATAGTCCATGATGGATTTGCACATTAGAGATAGGTTGACCTTAAGTAGGTACTTGCTTGGTGTTATGCAAAACTCATTACATGAATTGTTGGTTAATTAACCCTAGTTTTGCTATTTGATTGTGTGGGTCATTGTCAAACATCAAACTCTATTGGAGGACCATCACAACTCTCCACTTCATCCCTAGAAGCTTCACCATATATAGTAGTGAATTTCAAGTGAGTTACATTCCTTATTGTCTTTCATTTCCAACATTGAGGTTTCCAATACATCCAAGGAATTATTAGTTAACTAACCTAATTTAATTAGCACTCTTTGCTCATTTAATTCAAGCAAAACTCAACATGTATCCTAATTAATCCAATTACAATCATATCATTAACAAGATCTTAAGGTCCCAATTAATCTAATGGTTTTACCTCAATGATGTTTTCACCCTATTTTGTGTCACCATAGGGTATGTCCATTTATCCCTTGGGCGAAACCACTCTCCTCTTCTTCCCTCGAGTAGTGTGATTGTGTGTGCACACACACACTAGAGTAGTCTTCCATTTCTACCTTCATGTTTATTACTTTTTTTTGTTACTTTGAAAGTGTTTACAGTGTGTTTGTGGTGCTTTGTGAGATTTTGGGCACATGGGTTAAGAGCTTGATATCGCTTATATCACTCTAGAGTAAGAGGGAACTTTCATTTTAGTTAGAGATAATCTAGGAGAGGTGCTTATCTTCATCGAGGTTGCGATATTTCAAACCTCAAGTGACTTGGAGAAGCACTTTTATCCTTAGAAGGGATGTTTCTACTTTATATATTGTTGATTGTGTTTACTTGAGATTTATTCGGGATGTCTAAGATGCCTATTGGTCTTAAAGAGTGTGGTAGGTTGGATGGAGCTTCCAATTTTTATCCTTAAGCCTAGTCTTCCAATCCTTTTGGTAGTCGATCTTTAGGACCATGTTCATAATGGGATTCCATAACGTATCTATCCAACACAGTTGGACACTCATCAAACAAGGTAAGGTAAATTGATTATAATAATTCTTGATTATGTAAAGGATCACCTTATTTCATGTATTTCAAACAATACGATAGGTAAGAACATGTTTGATGTTTTGGTCAAGTTGTTTCAAAACTCTTGTGCTTCTTGATAACTTCTCTTACAAAACCAACGTTCAATCATTTGCATGAGCAATATAGATAATATGGTAAGGCATTTAACCATAGTGAATTCAATGATCAAGTTTTACCTATTGGAACAACAATGGAGAATTAGGAGTTGGTGTCCATTTCCCTCAAGGGGCTTGATCCTCCTTGGATGCCTTTTGTTCATGGTGTTTGTAGTCAAGGGAACATACCCAAATTTTCAAATTTTGGGGTTTATATTGTGTAAGAAGAAATTGGATTACAATATTGTTTGGACAAATGAGGGGATGTACATGTTATTGGTGTCATTGGGAAGACGAAGAAAGGTAGCAAAAAAGGCTTTGAGTAGAACAATGGGACATATAAAAGAAAGAATGACTTGAGTAAATTGATTTGATTTCAATATCATGAGAAGGAACATTATGTCCGCTAGTGTCCATTAAAGAAGAAGGGAAAGGATATTAAATGAGTTGTAGGCAAGATTGTACCAAGCATAGAGGAAATTAACTCTTAGTTTGAAACTATCTTTCCCATGTATTCTTACTTATATTCTAACACCGTATATTATTTTGGATACTACATTAATAGAGGAGATTTGAGACAAATGATACATGACAAGTATTCAGTCAACAAGATTTGGGAGCAATAGGGAGGCATTAGCACGTAGCTCGATGATGATGCCGCTTATCTAATGATAGGACTAGACTCCATTTCCATTTAGATGCCTTCATGTGATGTTCTTGAGTCGGAATTTGTTTTATTTCTTCCCAAGTTTAATAAGAATATTCTTTCGGTATCTCATATGACATACCCTAGAGAGTTGCTTATGAGGGACAATAGTGCATCATTAATGATCGTAGTTTATCTAGTCCAAGGACGTTGGCCAAAAGGATTAGAGTGGGTTACCTTTCCAAGTTACTTAAAAACCCAACGTCATTTGTACACTCCAACGAGAGGTTAGAAGAGGTTTATAGCTTTGAGAAGGCACATGCATGGAGGTATGTCAAGTACATAAGTTCATAACCGATTGTGGATGTTGTGATAACATCTTGTATCAATGGATATAATGATACTACTATAGCTTATAGGATCAGTATTCCAACATAATGGGAGACATTAGTGATTTAGGATGTGATACTTGATGAGGTTTTAAGATCTTATGAGAATTGGTTATTAGGGAGAATGTAGTGGTTGTTTTTCCAAAGACCAATTCAATGTCTCGAGTATAGTAAGATCTAGAGGGACTTGAGGTGAAATTGAGTATTGATATGCCCTCGTCTACACTATGTTGTAGGAAGCTAAAATGGATTACTTATAGATTATGTGATGCACAAGGGTGAGTATACCCCTAGACGACAGTATAGTTACGTTGCATTATTTATTTCATCTGCATGACTTTCAATTATTTATTGGAGGAGAGGTGTGATACCTCGATGGAGGATTATGTCTAAGTCCATGTTTTCTATTAATGGGATCATTATAAACTATAGGACAAGATTAATATTATTTTTTATTTCATTTTTTCCAAGTAAATTTCCCAAGGAAAAACTCTCGATCATTTTCCTTGATTTCAAGGATGGTACAAGGGGAAACCCTATATTCTTCAGGGCACAAGGTTAAGTAAAAAACATGGCTTGAATCCAATACAAAAATATGATCATTATGATCTCATCATGTCATTAATAGGAATAGAACTTGGGTGGGGAGGATATCGATTCATCTCATAACCACTTGAGATAGACCCAGTAGGAAACATGGTTAATTTTTTCTTTCAGATGATGAGTTTTGCTAATGGATTATCTTAGACACAAGGTGTTTACCATGATGTTACTCTTGTCTTTAGAGATAAAGGAATTGACCTAGATTCGGTTATTTGAGGATTGGTGATACAAGATAGAGATTCACATGATGATGGCTTTGCATGGTTTGTTACTTATACCACGAGCTTGGTATTCTAGGATCAAGGAGTTCACTTATATAGATTTTTATCTTTGTAAATTTAATAGATGTGATCCACTTGTCTTGGCCTTGTACTGAGATATGGTCATCTTTACAAGATGTATAGACATTGATATGGTGTTCATTGATGTTGACCTGTAATGTCAACTTAGAGTATGATGGGGATAGGTCAATTGCTTTGGTTATGGGCTTATATTCCTTCACATTCACATGTTGCCATTATTATTTGGATATATATGTTTTGATAGCATGGGTGACAGGTTCTTTACAGATGTCAATGGTTGATTATTCAACCATAAACAATATAAATTTATAGCTAGCAAGTTCGATGGAGTTGTAAGAGGAGTTGACAAGTGTCACTGTAAACACCCTTATAAATAGGGAGTGTTAGTTTTTAAGGGTGCTCTAAAATTTTTTACACCATGTTTTAGGTGGTTCATCAGATTTAGGGTACATGGTGTAGGTTCGACCCTTATATGGTCCACGATTAATTGACACGAGAGATGGTCCATGATGAATTTTCAAGGTAGAGATAGATTGCCCAAATATTGCTTGAACTTAGTTAGGCGATAGCTTGATATCCTTCCCCTAAACATTGAAGTTTTCTATACAAATTGGTGTACATCCTTCGTGATGGCCATATGGAGAGGATCACCTACTTGGAGAACACTCTACTTGGGTTAGGGGACATTGTGCATCCTAGAGAAGAACATTAACCATAGATAGCACAAGGTTCATTGGATTCCTCTTCAGAGGGTTGGATTTATCTTGAGGATGCCTAGGACATGAAAGCATTGTTGCATGGGGTATCTAACCCAATGGAGACATTGCTTAAGAGGATTTATGGAGTATATGAAGACTTGTGATGGATACACATGTATTAACTTATCTACCTTCATCATCTTGGAACACTTATAGTGTACAACGTATCCTTGGATCCCTTATTGTGCACAACATCACTTTGGATCCCTTATTGTGTATGGCATCAACTTGGAGCAAGACATGTATACTTTGGATTCACAAGGTTTTCTTAGTCTTATTAGAGTATTTTGGAGCATATTTGAGGTTTAGGTTTAGGGTTTGTCCCTTGGAGGTTTGAGAATAAGGTTTTGTGATGAAACCTTAGAGAAATGTTGGCAGAGAATAAGAAGAGAAGAGGGTGGTTTCCTTAGAGGATGTGTTGGAATGATTATTGTATATTGGAGCTAGTTAGTCGAGCTAGGATTTTCTTGTTTTCCCTAACCAAGATTTTGGAGAGATAGTGGACTTCTACGAGCTTTGAGAGAAGGTTATGGTATATACATGTAATTCATCTTAAGCATATTAGTGAGGCTTTCATCTTTTGAAAACCAGTGCATTTTGCAAATTCAGTTTTCATCCATATATTTTCTTCATGTATTATTATGTACATCTATATATGTCTCCATAATTTTACACAAGGAACAAGACAATTATTAAGTGATTTGACATCATCATTGAGGAATCTAAGGATGTTTTCCTGCCAATATATCAATTGTTTTATTGTTGTTATAGCTATTGTAAAATTGAACTTTTAGATATGGTTTATGCGGGATAAGTTTCCCCGGAGGGCTTAAACTTATCTAGGTTGTTTGGTATATTTTCTCCTTGAGTTGCCTATAATATTGGATGGCTTGAAAGAGAAATATTATACTCTTTATGTTGTTTTTTTATGCAATATTTTACAAGAACCCTAAGGTAAAAAATTCTTAGGGTTAAAATATGGGAAACCTCTTCTCAAATAAGTGAAACTTTTGTTTGGCATCATAGATCAATTTTTGCCAAAGATTTCAACAACACTATCTGTGGCAGTACAAATATATTGATTTGGTACATAGTATTCTTGAGATTCCACATGCTATCAAACTTAATTTTAATTAAAAGTTTGATGATCACTCCAATAGTGAGGGTGACTAGTTTGTAAACTACCATGGATATCCCAATGTTTGGCTTGCCAAAACATTTCTACAACTACAACTACATTGAGACTATACTTGACATAACTGTTATTTTATTATTATATATTAGCATTTTAACAATAAATAAAACACCAGATGAGCATTGAGGAAACTAAGATTCTACAAAACACCAGAAGTGACGGAGGATCAAGAGCGGATAGCAGGTCTCGAGTAGGATTTCAAATGACAAAGAAATAATGATAGTTGTCTCTTGGAACTGCAGAGGCTTGGGGAGGTCAATCAAAGTGGAAGCTATTAAAAATATTATCAAATCCGAGAGAACATACATTCTGATGATTCAAGAGACAAAAATGGTTGAAGCAGAGGTAATGGATCTATCTCGTCTTCACTAGAAAAACTATAAAGGGAAAGCCATCAGCTCCAGAGGAGTTTCTGGAGGAATTGCAACCCTTTATAGTTCAGGAAAATATGCAATGAAATTATTAAAGGAAACCAATCATCGGCTTTTGACAGAGCTACAATGCAAAGAAAAGCAACAATCAATCTTTGTTTGTAATGTATATGGTCCAACGCATTACAGTGATAAGATGGTCTTTTGGGAAACACACAATTTGCTGAGCGAGAACTTGCAGGGAAAAGATGTTATTCTTGCTGGGGACTTCAGTGCCACCAAATCACAGGTGGAGAAGAGGGGAGGCTCGATCGTTAGGGTCCCCTTTGGAGAGAAAATGGAAGATATGATGGCATATTAATATCTACTGGATCCTCCCCTTAAGAACGGGAAATATACATGGAGTATCAAAAGAACGGGCGCTGGACATATTGCTGCAAGACTTTACAGGTTTTTGTTAATCTCATCCCTCCTGCAAAGGGACATGATCCCAATCTCTCTATCCCTTCCCTCATAAACTTCAGATCACAAACTAATATACTTGTCATAGCTCCTTCTGAAAAAAGTTGGGTCATATCCCTTTTCGTTCTAATCCTCTTTGGTTGCAGGATTCAAAAGTTATGGAAATCATTCAAGAGGCTTGGACTTCTAAAATATTTGGTTCTCCTAGCTATATATGGGAGTTGTTATAACTAGATCTTGTTCTTAGTTTATCTGTTCTTTTTGTCCTAATTTTCAACCGTTGGTTTAAAATGATTTTATATTTCATGTTGATTTTAAGAATTTTTGACAATCAATAATTTTGGTTGGATTTAATGCTTTTAATGGTTGAATCAATTCATTATTTTAGTTTTAAGGTTTGTCTTTTGGGATTATTAGTTAATATGTACATCTTTAAGCTTTCAAAAACTTATAATAAAAGTTTATTCCAAGTTTTGATTTATAATCTAACTCTCATTTTTGAGTCCTTTGTCAAATATTTTCATGAGGAGATTCCTGTAGCAGCTTTGTTTTTCTTGTTTTTGTCATTGTCATTGGGAGCAGATTACAAGGAGATGAAAATGAATTAAGGAAAACAAAAAGAGGTTTTTGTCCACAACAGACTCATTCACAAAAACCTCTCTCAGTTTTTCAACGGCTATTTTTCGTTTGAGAGATTCAAATTCATCTTTGTGGCCTATTTTCAGGGTTTGAATTATTTAATAATTTCTTGTTTTAGTCACAAATTTTCAGAACATTTTCCAATCAATTGAAGATGAATTTTGATAAAACAAGAGAGGTTTTTGTTAATAGCATACTAATTTAAAAAAACCTCTCTCAGTTTTTACACACGTGTTCCGGATCGAGAGATATGAAGGTGTCTTTGAGACCCAAATTTCCAGAAATTCGCCAAATTTCCTCAAATCCGATTTGGTATTTTTGGGTTAATTATCTTTAAAGATTTTGAGTTATCATGTAACTATTTGATGTAACTGTTTCAAATGTCGACCTAGAAGGTAGTTATGGAACTACTTTACTTTTGTAATGATAAAAAGAAGACAAACATACAGTTTTGAGGGAGGGATTTTTCACTCAAGGAGAGGCTTTTGGAGCTTTGATTTCTCAAGCTAGCACTTATAACTCTTATGTAAGTGGATGACTGTTATTGATTATATATAAACTGATAAGCCCTTTTACCTGTCATGATTTTTCATTTCTGATCTGTTTGATTGCTCAGTCTACAATTTCATTTATTGTTTAAAGTTTTATTGATGTAAATGCTTGTAGCCTGTGGGTGGAATTAGTATTTCATGTGTAATGTTTATGGCTTATTAGGATGTGTTTGATCCCTAGTTTATCCAATTTGCATGATTCAGTTCTGTATTAGCTTGTCGATGTTTATTTCCTCCTTGCTGATGAATTTTTTTAAACCCTAAAACCTATTTTATTTAATTTTACTTTTGAGATTGTGTTGGCTTGTTCTTTTGGTAGTCTAAGAACAATTTTTGGCACAAACAGGAGTCAAAGCTAAGAGCAACTCGTCTCACTCTCAAGAACTGGGCTAAAATTTATTTTAAAGGGCCTAGATTCCACAAGAAACAAACTCAAGATGATGTTGTGCTACCTTCCAGAAAAGAAAAGGAGATGAAGACAAGGATGTCAAAGGCGGCAAGGAAGGAGGTGGAAGAATGGAGGCTGAAATCTAGGAAACTATGGTTGAGAGGGGGAGATAGAAATACGAGTTATTTTTACAAGCAATCTAAAGCCAGATTAAGCTTTAATACTATCAAGGAGTTGAATGATAGCAATGGAAAAAAATCGAAGGGAATGAGGCAATCAAGAGGCATATTGTTCAACACTTTAGAAATATCTATATAGACAGTGATGAGACGGATCCCATATCTCAGGCTGATATTCTCTTAGTTATCCCTTCTAAAATTTCTGGTTCTAAGAATGAGGAACTTGTGAAGCCAATATTGGAGCATGAGATCAGTGAAGAAATTTGGACTCTGTATCTTAACAGGGCTTCGGGACCCGATGGGTTCACAATCAATTTCTATCGAGATGCATGGGACATCATTAAGGAAGATTTGAGAAGGATACTTAACTGGACGAGGAAAAAAGAAAAAATTGGTGGGGCCACCAACTCTTCTTTCCTGCTTTGATTCCGAAGGGAAAAAATCCTAACTCTGTGGACATATTCAAACCAATCTCACTTTGTAACACTTCTTACAAGATTCTCACAAAAATTCTGGCTACTAGAATGAAAAATCTCATGAAGCATAATATTTCAAAGTCTCAAGGGGGGATTGTAGCTGGGTGGAAAATTCTAGACAATATCATTATTGTCCAAGAAGCCATCCATTCCAACTTGGAAATAAAACAACAAGGTATCGCTATAAAGCTAGACATGGCTAACGTCGTTGATAGGGTTAACCATTTCTTTCTTTTCGAAATTAAGTCTAGGTTCGACTTCTCGAAACGGTTCATTAGATGGACCAAAGCTTCCATTAACAGTCCGTGGATTGCTCTGTTAACTAATGGAAGACCTTCTGAATTCTTCCAAGCCTCACGGGGTCTCAAGAAAGGATACCCATTGTCCCCACTCCTCTTCCTGTTAGTAGCCGAGAAGCTCCAAGCATTATAGGAAAACGGAAAACTAAAAGGCCTAAATATTGCCAAGGGGACCAAAGCTGCAACTCATGCGTAGTTTGCAAATGATACAAAGGCTTGGAGGGGCTTCCACCGTGTTATCAGAGAGATTTAACGAAGTTCTGTCCTCTTTCCTCAAAGCTTTAGACGGAAAGGTAAATATTATAAAATCCAAGGTTTATGCCTGGAATTTCCCACTCAGGACATTGGCAAGGATAGCAAGGATTCTAGGCTTTGAAGGAAAGTTAAATTGGAACTCATTCAGCTATCTTAGGACCCCGATTTTCAAAGATTTTTTTTTTGTAGATTGGCAGGCCATTGTCAATAAGATCTGCAAGAAAAAAATCTCCTCATGGGGATTAGGGTGGATCAACCCAGCTAGAAAGCTCATCCTCATTAAGTCTATCTTCTCCGCCTATCCAATTTATACTTGCTCAATCTATTTTGCTCCAAAAAAAGTTATGCAGGAAATCACAAAGGAGATTAGAAAGTATCTTTGGCAAGGAGGTAAGTCAAATGGCTCAAAACAATTCCACCTTGTAAATTGGGATATTGTTTGTAGTCCGAAAAACTGTGGAGGTGGTGGAATAAGAGACCTGACAATGATGAACCTCACTTTGGGAGCAAAATTCCTATGGAGAATTGTCTCTTGAGAGAAGGCTTGGTGGAAGGAGATTCTTAGGAAAAAATATATGAAGGGAGAAAGGAAAATATGTGTTGATGAGTACCCACTGACAGGGAATGGGTCTCCAATTTGGAATCTTTGTAACAAGGCGACCCATATCATAAAAAATAACCTGCATTGAATCTCTGGAAACGGTAAACAGATCAGGATTTGGCATGACAGTCTGGGGCCTGTCTCTTCAGCAAACCACTTGGATGCCTTTACAGAGCTCAAGCAATGGATAGATCATTTAAACATCTACACCCTTTTTTTATCTATATTCTTGGAAAATTAGAGGACGATGGGGTGGATGGAAATATTTGGATGTTCATGAGCATATAATGTTTGACTTTACTGCTCTTCGCTCTCTTCTTCATGGGTCAACACTTGTTCACCGTCAACTTTTGGATGGTAGAGGTTTGGGAAAATTGGGGATATACATTGTAAAAGAAGGACACCGAATTACCTCCAACAACAAAGATATCAACATAATTGATATTAAGTGGAAAAAAATCTGGTGCAAAGATGAACTTCCAAAAATAAATGTCTTATTCTGGATATTAGCACCCCGCAAAACCCTGACAACAAAGAATTTGAAAAAAAGAGGGATTGAAGTGCCTTCGCGATGTGTAATCTGCAAAGAGTCAGGAGATACTCTAGACCGTATTTTTCTAGATTCCAAGTTTTCCAAAGAAGTTTGGTCTTGGGATATACAAGAGCTGCATATAAACATGATCCTTCCAACAAATTGGAATGGCTTCATTGCCTGCTGGAAAGACTATTACCAAGGTCCCTTCTCCAAAACCCTGATCTCACAAGGGCTTGGGTCGCCTTCCCAAAATATATCTGCTGGAAGATATGGGAAGATAGAAACAAAGAATTGTTTGAAGGGAAGCCTCCAATCCAGGGAAAGTAATGTTTGTTGCAAAAACGTTGTGGGTGGAAGCTTCAGATCCGAGGGGGATGAATCATATCCATAAGGAGCCTTTGAATTCTGATGAAAGAGTTTAGGAAATTGACTTTTTGTCACATGTTACCAATAATTGGCATACGTTTGTTCAAAGACCCAATTGTTTAAAATGGCAGCTGAGGATGAGCTATGAAGATTTTGATAATTGGAGGTTGAATCTTGGTTGTAACTCCCTTTTATTTGACGGGGCCTCTAAAGGTAATTTGGGGTTAGCAGGGGTGGGTGGATTCATTTTTTACCTGTCGGATCGTGGATCCCAAAAAGGTTGCCTTTAACTACTTAACCCTTTCCTTTCTGCTTTCCATATTCTCCTATGCGGATCGTGGATCTCGGAAATCTTACCTTGCTTATAACTTTGTTTTTCCTTTTCGGTATGTAGATCGCGGATCACGTAAACTTAACGTTCTTAAGACTCAACGTTTCCTCTTCCGCTTGCTGCCTTCCACTATGTGGATCCCGGATCTCGGAAATCTTACCTTCCTTATAACTTTGTTTTTCCTTTCCACTATGAGGATCGCGGATCACGAAAACCTAACGTTCTTGAGACTTCACTTTTCTTTTTCACCTTTTGCTTTCCACTATGCAGATCGCAGATCACGGAAGTCTTAACATTCTTAGGAATTAAATTTTCTTTTCCACTTTCCGCTATGGAAATCGTGGAAGTCTCTGACATTCTTTAAGAATTAACTTTTCTTTTCCACTTCCTGTTGTACGGATCGTAGATCGGAGAAGTCTTAACATTATTGATCTTTCGTAGGCTTTCTGACCCAAGGGTTTTTGCCTAACTTCTCATTGAATCCTTGAAACGACTAAGGAAAGATTCCAAAATTCAAAGGACTCTCGGTTTTAAGCCATATGAGTTACTTAAACCAACTCAAACTTAGGTGTTTTGGGGGAGGGTGTACAATGGCCAGTTCTTAAGAAATTCAACTACCAAACCCTCCTTCATAGTTTCTCCCCCTTAGGTACTTATGATATTACACTGGACTTCACTTAAATAGGGAAGGGAAAACTCAAGAGAGCATGTTGGCTTCCCTACCAGGGGTTCCTTAGGCTACTTTTAACAACAAAACAAGCAGTATCCTAGTAAAACTTTAAAGGAACCAAACTACACTGTTTGAGCATCCAAATCACCAAACACAAGTTACAGTCATTGAAAGACAGAGTAAATGCATTGCATCTTCGGTGATCTGTGTATCCTGGGCAGTAATAGCTGTTGCCAATAGACCAAGAGTACTTCTCCTATGAGAATGACAAAACCCAATGCAAGGCATCAATGGTGGTATAGGCCTGCTTGGGAGATAACCTGTCGTTTCACAGAGATGGAACGATGAGCCTTGAGTTGCAGAGGAAATTGGCCCTTCCATTAATCAATTTCAGCGAAGATTACAGAGTGTAAAGAATGTACATCTCTAATATATCCATGGTCAATATTTCTAGATCAACGATTGAGAATAATTTCGCAGAATGAGGTAGCGCCCGAGATAAGCACTGAGAATCAAAAGTGCTCATGGACAAGCATCTTTATGATCAATGACAGAAATAAGTCTTGGAGAAGATAAATGGCTATGAGTTATTTCACCGATTGAACTAGTGCGAATTAATAAAATCTTGGTGTGCACAAAATTCTTATCAAATCCGCCTTATGGTGTTTGAGATCCACCGTCGATCCAGATCTGACGGTCCTCGAGGATTTTGCACGTCCAACTAGCAAGGTAGTTAACGACAGAGAGGTGAGCGAAATTCTTATCCATCCGCCTTATGATATTTGAGATCCATCGTCGATCTAGATCTGACTGTCCTCAGGGATTTCACATGTCCAACAAGAAAGGGAGTTAACCCTGGAGAGGTGCGCATAATTCTTATGAAAACTAGTTCATCGCAGGCTTGAGTCTGCCCCTTGTTCAACATTAGAGGGGCCATAGGTCGGGTTGGTTAAACTTAGCGGTTCAACTAAATTTGAGCCGACTGAATCACACATCAGGCTATCTAAAGACGGTATACCAAGGCCTGGCATCCTAAGCATAGTACACTTCTGAGCAAAACAGTGCAGAACTGAATAACTACCAGAGGATACTTATATGAACACACACACACATTTTACAACAATACTTTCATCAGCAACCTAAGGCATTCTCTTATCCTTACAACAACATGGAAACCATACATATATACATCTAAAGACATGCCATAAGCTCATCACTAAAAGGAAACCATGCAGTAAATTGGTAATTCCTTACAAAACACTATTACACCTTATTAGTTTCCATTTACTCTAATACAAGACACCGAAATCCCGCAATAGGGTATGAGTCAATAATTATAAGCGTTATTAAAAAGCAACTATTTCATCATTTCATTGACATTAAACACATCTTAAACACGAACAAACGTACCCAGAGTTCAATAAACCCAACCGTAGATTAGGCACATATCTCTCCGTCCTCGATCACCCCCGAGCTAAACTATGCATGCCAAGAGTGGTGACAGTCAAACTCAGTTCCAATTCTCTAGTGAGAAATTCTAGACTAACACAGAGTGCTCACACAACAAGCAATTCCTTCCTCTAGCATACTCAGCGACGTCCCTCCTCCTAGCATATGATTCCTTATTTATATTTTTTTATTTGTTTTGCCTAGGTCTTTTGCAGCTAACAACCAATCCCCCCAAGGGATTTCCACTCCACTGCCTCCTCCATTCCCCAGGGTGGGTCTAGCACCATATTGGCATTCACACGCCTTGTGTAATAGTTATGAGAGTGACCCCTTCACGTCCCCCACTCTCACAGGCATGGTTTCCTCATTCAACATGGATGTACCTATCATTCGGATTTCATTACAAGCATAATGTTTTTAGTTACAATTGTCCTCCAAGGACTGATTGGCATATTCCAGGTCTGCTAATCACATTAAAACAAAACAAAAATAAAATAGTCTTTCAAAAATATTACAAAGTGGGGGATATTACATATATGGTTTTCTTGGAGTGATTTTGATATTAAGCTTCTGGGGATATATTTCATACATGTGATCATTTCAATTTGAATATGGACTAAAGCATTGGTATGATGGTTGTATTGGGTCATATTCTCTTAATGAGCCCATACTTTGTTTTGTAATAAAATCACCTTTGCTTTGTGTGCCTTACAAATCATAAAAATCACTTCTTTGTGGCTTCTTGCCTGAAAAGTTACTGCCATTAAGGGTCATCGCAAAGATATGTTTTCTGTTAAATTGAATAAATGAAAGCAAACATTTACCAATATCCATTTTAGCTTTATAAAATCCTAGGTGTACATTTTTCATTAGCACATAATCGTTTGCTTTGGACTTAGTATTGTGACTTTATGGTTTGTGTAATGAATAAGGTTGATACCTCTCTTGTAAATGTTTATATCCTAGCTCATGGACAAATCTATTCAATTCTCTAAATAGAGCAGCGATACATGATCATGCTTATTTAAGATATTGGTATCTCAATTGTGATATAACTTCATAGGTTTGAGTATTAGTTCAATAGTTATTCATTCTAAATACAAAATCTAAAACCCACACAGTTTCTAGTCTACACAATACGAGGGACTTCCTTGAGGAAAGTTGTAGACACAATAAACATGGTAGAATTTATTTAAGATTGTCCTATTGAGTTTCAATAGTACTAAATAAAAAAGCGAGCAACCAAATGCAATGATGCTCCTCTTCATTCAATGATTATTACTCTAAAAAAACCTTATAATTTTGACTTATTCCATATTCCTTTTTAGTACAAAATATTATGGCTTTCATCGGTTTACAAAATATCACAACTCTTTAAACTCATAAATGTTTTGTTGTTTTTGTCTTGTAGTTGAAGGATGATATCATGATTCCTGATGAAATAGTGGGTGATCAAATTAATTATTGGAATAAGTATCATGGTTTTCTTAAGGTTTTCCCATGTGGCCACGTGTGCTGTCCAATTACATGTACATACTCTCAAATTGGTGACATTTTTCTATGTGAAAAAATAGGATTTGCACATGGGATGCTGAGTTATTTTTATGGCATTGAGAAAAAAAAGATTCTTTTTCATCTCTACTACTATAGTGTGTGATGATACATGTTGAGAAGTAGTGGTAGATGGGGTTAATATACTTTTATTCTGCCTTATATCTAGTTG
Source organism: Pseudotsuga menziesii (assembly GCA_001517045.1). Classification (NCBI taxonomy): domain Eukaryota; kingdom Viridiplantae; phylum Streptophyta; class Pinopsida; order Pinales; family Pinaceae; genus Pseudotsuga; species Pseudotsuga menziesii. The sequence goes on from LPNX010220072.1 coordinate 506,134, forward strand.
TTGTTTCCACCAGTGCTTTTTTTATTGCAAAAGAGTCAGTTGATCTGGCAAGAAAACATAAAACTAATATATATGATTTCTATTGTAGTCACATAATCTGATTTTGGGATTTCTTTTGATAGTTTTTTGCTTTTCTTTAGTAAGCAAATGTTTCTTCAAGATTAGTACCTTTTTGCTTCAAATAGGATTACCATATGTGGTTGTAAACATAATCCTAGTGTAAATAGTATCTTATCCTCAGAGAGTCAAATCCGCTTCAATGGTTTATTGAATTTGGTCTAAATTTATGATAGGGACATCAACGAGGTGATTATGCTACGGAGGATGAAGCAAATCCTTTGACGAGTGATGAGAAACTTGGTAAATATTCTTATAATTACATCATTTGTTTTTAAATATACAAATTTATGTTGTAACACAAGATTTACATCGTTTCCCTATCTAACCTATAGGGGAGGACTTTACAAAATTGAGAGACCATTTTTAGATTTGTCCTTTCTACTGAGACTCCAAAACAATCACATTCATTATATCTTGTAGCAGTTCCTTGGATAAAGTAAAAAGTTTAAAACAAAATATAACAAACATAAAACTATGAATCCAGTTGTGCTTTACTTTTACTAGGTTAGTTCTGGAATAATTTTTTTGGGTCATGGTTGCATCGGCTCTAGTTAAGTCAAATTGGATACTCTAATTAACTCAAATGTTAACTAATTTTCTTTTTTTCTCTCATTTTAACCGTATTGACATGTTTTGGCTACAATGTAACATCTTATGTATTTATAAGATCCATTACTAGATATTTGCTAAGAGTTTTGATAGTTCATCCTTGAACAGTTTTTAATGGTGAATTGTCTTGGTTGATTTTCACTATGCAACAATGACATACATTTTAGAAGTATAGGCCTGTTGAGAATTTTCCTTGGAAAAATTGCATAGCACACCTGCATTTTTGAATCCAAAGCTTAGAAAAAACCATGGTAATCATTTAACTAGCTACTTTGTTTTTATCTATGTTCGATAGTGTACCTATAGGAGATGAGAAAGTGGATAAACATTGACTTGGATAGGAACATCTCTCTCGTTAATTCAATCTACAAAGTGCAAGTCTGAATGTTGGAATTGGCAGCTAGAATTACAAATTAAGAAATCTGGGTGTTAATATTTATTGTCTCCCTAATTCTTAAAGGGTATTATCTCAATGGAAGAGCACCTTCCTTAGATGAAAGAGGTTGGTGGTTTGATTCCTTTGTGCCCTACCATAAACTAATAAATGATATTGCAATGAATTTTCTAAATATACTATTAACGAAGATTGATGAATAAAACGACTAAATATACTACTAGTTGGCAGTAATTAATAATTACAATTACTAAATATACTACTAGTTGACGATAATCAATGACTCCAATGACTAAATTGTAACACCTCGGTTTTGACCCCATTTACATTAAATGTAAATATTATATGGAATCATGGCAAGGAGCTTAAGGCCAAGGCCCTGTCATTGATTAATGTTTGGTGTATAGGTGATCATGGTTGATGCCTATGGTTCATGTGCTAAGTCAAACACGTTTGTAAACATAATGTAAATATGCAATTTAATGAAAAACCCACAGCTAGCTATGTCAATGCAATGAATAATGATATGGGGGCATAATTTCCCAAGGATAGGGAGGAGGGGGGATGTTTAACCTTGAGCCTTTGGGTAAAACCCATCAAAACTGTTAACTACCCATTTTCTTGTCTTTTCCCCAACCATTTATTTATGTGAGAATTTGGTTGAGGTAGTTATTGCATGGAAGGGGAAGAGTATGGGAAAAATTCGAATTGGGTAGAGTACCCATTCTGGAAGAACGTGTTTTGACCCCATGGGCAAGAAAACGCCCAAAAACGTACGCCCATTCCCTCATGCATTAACTTTTGATCTTCCCTCACGTTTTGGAGAGATCTACGGGATGTTTGGGAGGATCCATCCTTCATTCACGAGGGAGGTTGTTCGCTCACGATCATTCACCTACACGTTGGTCACTCTTCCCGATCAAACAGATGCAACAAGAGCTAGCAGGTGTTGCTACACATTTCTGCAAGTATATTTTTCGTTTGCCGAGACCCTAGTTGTTGTATTGCAGCGTTATCCTGAACTGCATAGTGTTATGAGACCCTGTCACTTGTGTATCAGAGTGAATCTTATGTTGTTGTGTCTCCCTGTGGTTGTTGTGTTGTGCACCTTGGTTCTTTTCTGAACTATATACAAGACTTAGGAGTGGAAGAGACGTAGAATTTGTTTGATAAACCTAGTGTGGAACCTCACAATAAGGTAAGAGTGCCTGGTGAATTTTCTATGCACATCCCGAAGAGCACTAGAAGGGAAGGTGTAGCCTGAGGGACTGTGGAGCATAGAAGGGGACACTTCCTTATGTTGGGTGTGTAGGAAACGTTGATGCTAGGCCATATAGGTCTTGTGAAGGTGTCCTTAGCTCTATGTATGAGCTCACTAACTTAGCAGTTCTTCCTATCCATTGCCTCAGAAGCCTGGTAAACCCAACTTGAAGGATGGCTTGGCTAATAGCCTGATAAACCCATATGTTGGATTGGCTGTGTCTTGTTATGTTTGGCCTTTTGTGATCCCTGAATGGACAATCTGATAAACTCAACTATGAATGTTGGCTTGGCTAAGTAGCCTGATAAACCCAGTAGTGAGATGGCTTGGCTGAGTAGCCTGAGAAACCCATCTGTTGGCTTGGCTGTGTCTTGTTGTGTTTGGCCTTGTGAGTAATCCTTGGCTGGTCTTGAATGTAAGTGTTGGCTTGACTGTGTGAAGTCTGATAAACCAAACTATTAGCTGGCTTGGCAATTTAGCCTGATAAACCCAGTAGTATATTGGCTTATTTGCTTGCATCCCGATAAACCCAACCGTGTTGCCTTGGCTGAGTTCTTGTGTGTCCTTGGCTATGTGTGAGCCTACTAGTGTTCCTTATTCCTTGTGGAAATCATGCCCAGCTCAAGGGTGGAAGTGTTGTTGAGAGATTGATGAGCGCACTGGCCTATGGTTGGGTGGAACGTTGCAACAACATAACTGGTTGCGGAACAAACTTCTTTCAAAGATAAGTGTTCTTGTCTATGTTAATTCTGTGCCTTCATATTGCTCAATGAAATATGATGAACATGCTAATGTGTTGAATTGATGAATTATTCCGCTATATAATTGAAATTGTATGCCTTTGTGTATGTTCTTTCAATGCATTTTTACACTAAGTTGTAGGGCTTAGATTGTTGGATTGGTGATGGCATGAATGGCCAAATTTGCCCAAGACTTTGATTAGCAGTTCAAATTTCCAAACAGAAATCTCCTTCCGCAATGGTCTATTCCATAAGTGGGATGCAGGAAACATCTTTCTGCCAAGTATGTTTTCCGCAGATCTGTTTCCGCAATTCTCCGTTCTGCAACTTGCGGGATGCAGGACATGGCTTTGTAGATCTCTATCTCCACAACTTTCCTTTCCGCAACGGCCCATTCCATATGCGGGATACAGGATCACAATTTCCATATTCCTCGATTCCGCAACCTCAAGTTTTCTGCAGCTTTGATTCTTGCAGGTTGATTCTCAACCTTCGATCAGTTCCCAGATGCGGAACATGTTGTGATCGTCGATTCTTGGTCGCGCTCTCTTTCTCTGGCGAACAGGAGGGGATGCGATGACGTGGTATTAGAGAATGAATGCCGAAGAGTGTTTTTCATAGCCAAGCCTGGTGATTCAAAGAAGAACAAAGGTTCTTTAAGAAATTTTAATTCCGCATGATAATCGGGGTATGGGTACGTGAAAAAGTGGTATTAAAGCAAATGGTTATAGCATTTGGCCTGGATGGGCCAAAATGAGCAGTTAAAAGAGACAAGAACACCCAAATTGTGGTTTAACAAAGCTGTTGGTAAATGGTTTCAGCATATTGTTAGCTGCATAACAAAGAAAAATTCCATGGGAAGTGGGTAAGTGGTTTGATTATGAAACTATCTAACAAATGGTGTTTGATAACACATTTTGCAGAGTCATAGTGCACATTGGAAAAGTGGGTTGTTGGCTCAGCCATGAGAATCTACAGAATGAATGATGCACAGGATCCCTATGATTACGAGGAAGATGCTATGGAGGAAAATGTTCGGGTTGGACATGCTGAGATAGAGTCTAATGGGAGGAGGTTTCAAGATACTCCCCCAGATTTTGTAGCCACCATGAGAAGCCTTAGGGTGGAGATGCAAAGTTACAGGGCAAATAATGAAAGGTTGATTAAGGATCAGGAGGAGCAGAATTAGTTGAATGCATCCATGCTGCAAATTTTGACAGATATTCAAATGCGGATGAACTCTAGGGACCGGACAATAAGACCATAAGGAAGTAAGAAAACTGCTAGAACAAGGAAGAGATCACCTAGTGGGTCGTCTGACTCTGAAGAATCAGGGTCGTCCGACTCTGAAGGATCCACTAGCAGTTCAAGTTCTTCTTCTCACAAGGATAGGAAAAAGAGGCTCTACCAGAACCATTTACGTGATGAGTTTAAGAAGGCAAGGTTGCCTACCTTCAATGGTGAGGTAAAGAACGGTCAAGAAGTTGAAGCTTGGCTTCTTGGGATGAGAAAATATTTTCAAGTCCAAGACTATTCACGAAATATGAAGGCTAGAGTAGCCATCTTCAATTTGACTGGAAGAGCATCCATATGGTGGGAGCACTTCAGACAAGTGAAAAAGATTAATGAAAGGAGAATTGTGTGGAAACAATTCTAGAAGTATTTCAAGCAGAAGTACCTCTCTGAAAGGTACTATGATGATAAGATCAAAGAATTCCATGAACTGAGATTGGGACAGCAAACCATGGAATAGTATGCAAACAAGTTCCCAGAACTTTTAAGGAATGTCAGGCACATCAAATATGAAAGGGTGAAAATCCAGCATTTCTTGAGTGGATTACCTTAGTCTTACAGACACGGAATTGAGTTTTATGAACCTAGAAATTTGGAAGAAGTGATAAGGAAAGCTAAGCATTGCTATGAGCAAAGCAAAGGAAAATTTGGTTATCATAAGGCATGGAAGGCCAAGAAGAATGAGAATTCTGACCAAATGAAGAAAGGTTTCAAACCTTCTAACTTTAGGAATCAACAGAAGTAGCCAACCCAAGTTGAGAAACAACCAACTAGAGTGGTGGGAGAAAAGCCAAGAGACCCACAATAGAACAGAGAACCACTCCAATGTTGGAGATGTGGAGGATCCCACATGCACAGGAATTGTCCACTTGAGAATGAGAATGCAAGGCCAGCTTACAACATTCAAGAAGCAGAAATAGTGGGACAAGTAGCAAGGTTCGTCCGTAGGATCTATTGAGCACTAGAGGACCGCGAGGCATATCACCAGTCAACTGTGGCCGAAGTTGCAGGTAAGATTGCTGAGCAATCTGTTTCTATTTTGATTGACCCTGGTTCTACTCACAGTTACATTACTCCTAAAGTAGTGGAGATGTGTGCTTTTAAGAAAGTAAAGCATAGCAAATCGTGGCTAGTTCAGCTAGCCAATGTAACTAAGAGAAAGGTTAGTGAAGTGGTAGAGAAATGTCTATTAGTGATGAATGGATTGGTCATGTGTAGATCTGAATGTTCTGCCACTTGGTTCCTATGATGTTCTCATTGGAATGGATCGGTTAGAAGCTTACCAGGTAAAGCTCGATTGTTATAATAACACTTTTGAATGCATAGATGAAGAAGGGAACCCAAGAGTTGTAAGAGGCATTCCAAAGGTGATTTCTGTGAGGCATGTTTCAACAATGCAATTGAAGAAGTTTTGTAGGAAAGGTTGTTAGTTGTATGCAACTCATATTTTGGAGGCAACAGGGAATGAAACTCCTAGGTCGGAGGACTTTCACAATTGAGCTTGTGCCAGGAGCAACACCAGTGTCCAAGACATCTTACAAAATGCCTACACCAGAAATACTAGGGCTGAAGATGCAGTTCCAAGAGTTTTTGGGGAAGAAGTATATTAGGCCGAGTGTGTCTCCTTGGGGAGCACCAGTTCTGTTTGTGAAGAAGAAAGATGGTACACTCAGGTTGTGTATTGATTACAGAAAGCTGAACAAAGTCATTGTGAAGAAAAAATATCCCTTTCTTAGAATTGTTGACCTCTTTGATCAAATGAGAGGAGCAAAGGTATTTTCCAACATTGACTTAAGGTCTGGTTACCATCAGGTGAGAATCAAGGATGAAGGCATTCATAAGACAACCTTCAGAACAAGGTATGGACATTATGAGGTTGTAGTGGTTCCATTTGGTCTCACAAAGGCACCAACTACATTTATGTGCCTTATGAATAATGTCTTCAATAGGTATTTGGACAAGTTTATTCTCGTTTTCCTTGATGACATTCTTATTTATTCTAAGAATGAGGAAGAGCATGAAGAGCATGTGAGATTGACATTACAATTGCTCAAGGAGCATCAATTATATGCAAAGTTGAGCAAGTGTGACTTCTATAAAGATAGAATTCAGTATTTGGGTCACATTATTTCAGAAGAGGGTATATCTGTGGACCGTGATAAGATTGAAGCCATTATGAATTGGCCTACTCCGAGAAATGTAACAGACGTAAGATCTTTTATGGGACTTGTAGGATATTACAGGAGATTCATAGAGGGATTCTCCAAGGTTGCACATTCCATCACTTCTTTGTGAAGGAAGGGGATAAAGTTTGAATGGACACTGAGGTGTGAAGAAAGCTTTCAGTAGTTGAAGAATCTTCTCACAAGTGCACCAGTCTTGAAAGTTGCGGACCCAGAGAAAGATTTTGTGGTGTGTACTGATGCATGCGGTCAAGGACTTGGATGAGTTCTTATGCAAGACAACCACGTGATATGTTATGAGTCAAGAACTTGCAGCCATAGTACATGCTCTCAAGATGTGGAGGCATTACTTGATGGGTAGAAGATTTGAGTTAAGGACAGACCATTGTGGTATGAAGTATTTGTTTGATTAGCCTACTCTAAATTCTAGGCAAGCTAGATGCATGGAGTTTTTATGTGAGTTTGATTTTGAAATCAAGCACATACAGGGAAAAGAGAATAAGGTAGATGATGCACTCAACAGGAAGGTGTAGGAAATGCATGTGGCATTCATTAGTATTTTCCAATCATATTTGAGTCAATGGATTGTTATTCATACTGCTGAAGATGAAATGTATGTGCAAGTCAAGGACAAGTTGCAGTAGCAAAGCCTTGAAAAGAGGTATGAAGGATACAAATTGGAAGGAGATGGACTTCTTACTTACAAGAACATAATTTATATTCCAAATGTAGCAGATTTGGGGAGGGTTGTTATGGACAAGATATATCAAGATCCAAATTCTGGTCACCTAGGATATCAGAAGACAATTGCTACAGCTAGAAAGCAGTACTTTTGGCCAGGAATGAAAAAAGACATGGCTGAATTTATTTCAAGGTGCATGAAATGTCAGCAAGTGAAGGTTGAGCATCAACACCCAACAGGTTTGTTGCAGCCTTTGCCCATTCCATGATGGAAATGGGAAATTATTTCCATGGATTTTATTACAGGATTTCCAATGACTTGGAGACAACATGATTCCATCGTGGTTGTTGTGGACAAGTTGACAAAGGCAACACATTTTATACCGGTTAAGTCTATGCATAATACTGATGACATTGCAAAGATATTCATGAAGGAGATTTTCAAATTGCATAGATTGCCTAAGGCAATAGTTTCTGACAGAGATGTCAAGTTCACTTCCAATTTTTGGAAGGGATGGTTTGCAGATTTGGGTACAAAGTTGAACTTCAGCACTGCCTACCATCCTTAGAATGATGGTCAGATAAAGAGAGTGAGTCAAGTGCTTGAAGACATGATTCACATGTACGTGATGGACAAAACAACCAAGTGGGAAGATTATTTACACTTGGTAGAGTTTGCTTATAACAATGGACAACAAGCATCCTTGGGGATGAGTCCATATATCAAGCTTTGTATGGCGGGAGGTGTAGGACACCAGTGACTTGGGATAATCCAGTGAACAGGGTTGTGCTTGGTCCAGGATTGCTCAAGGAAATGGAGCAGGAAGTGGTAAAGATCAAGCATAATCTGAAGGCAGCCCAGGATAGACAAAAAAGCTACGCAGATAAGCATAGGGTGAACAAAGAGTTCAGTGTTGGGGATCATGTTTACCTAAGAGTGAGAGCAAAGAAGAGTTCCTTGAAGCTTGGAAGTTGTGCCAAGCTGTCGCCTAGATATTGTGGGTTGTTTGAAGTGCTTGAAAGAATAGGGCCAGTTGCATATAGTCTTGCATTGCCTACTACCATTAGAGCTCATAATGTTTTTTATGTTTCTTTGATTAAGAGATATGTACATGATCCTAACCATGTAATAAATTGGGATGTGATTCAGATGGAACCGGAGGGAGAGTTCCAAATCAAGCCAATGCACATCCTCAACAGGAAGGTCACAATGCTCCGGAACCAAGTCATAGGGCAAATAAAGGTGCGATGGGAGCACTACGGTCCTGAAGAGGCTACATGGGAGTTGGAGGAAGCCATGCGATTGACACATCCATTTTTGTTCAATTATGTGGAGCACTAAGAGCGGTACTAGTGTAGCATTTTGTTCAATTTTGTAAAGCATGGAGGACAGCGCTGTTGAAGGGGGAGGGGAATGCAACACCCTAGTTTTGGCCTTGTTTGCATTAAATGTATATGATGTAAATATTATAAGGAATCGTGGCAAGGAGCTCAAGGCCAAGGCCCTGCCATTGATTAATGTTTGGTTTATAGGTGATCATGGTTGATGCCTATGGTTCATGTGCTAAGTCAAGAACGTTTGTAAACATCAAGTAAATATGCAATTTACTAGAAAAACCCACAGCCAACCATGTCAATGCAATGAATAATGAGACGAGGACATGATTTCCCAAGGATAGGGAGGAGGGGGTATGTTTAATTTTGAGCCTTTGGGTAAAACCAGTAAAAACTGTCAACTACCCCTTTTCTTATCTTTTCCCCAACCTTTTATTTATGCCAGAAATTGTTTGAGGTAGTTATTGCATGGTAGGGGAAGAGTATGGAAAAAATTCGAATTGGGCAAAGTACCCATTATGGAAGAACGTGTTTTGACCCCATGGGCAAGAAAACACACAAAAACGTACGCCCATTCCCTCATGCATTAATGTTTGATCTTCCCTCACGTTTTGGGGAGAGCTACGGGACGTTTGAGAGGATCCATCCTTCATTCATGGGGGAGGTTGTTTGTTCACAATCATTCACCCACGCATTGGTCATTCTTCTCGATCAGACATACACAGCGAGAGCTAGCATGTGTTGCTACGTGTTTCTACAAGTATATTTTTCCTTTGCCGAGACCTTGGTTACTGTGTTGTAGCGTTATCCTTAACTGCAAAGTGTTATGAGACCCTATCACTTGTGTATCAGAGTGAAGCCTGTGTTGCTGTGTTGTGCACCCTGGTTCTGGTCTGAACTATATACAAGACTTAGGAGTGGAAGAGACGTAGAATGTGCTGGATAAACCTAGTGTGGAACATCATAATAAGATAAGAGTGATTGGTAAATCTACTATGCACATCCTGAAGAGCACTGGAAGGGAAGGTGTATGCTAAGGGACTGTGGAGAAGAGAAGGGGACACTTCCTTATGTTTGGTGTGTAGGAAACATGGATTCTAGGCCAGATAGGTCTTGTGAAGGTGTCCTTAGCTCTATGTATGAGCTCACTAACTTAGCAGTTCTTCCTGTCCATTGCCTCAGAAGCATGATAAACCAAACTTGAAGAATGGCTTGGCTAATAGCCTGATAAACCCATCTGTTGGCTTGGCTATGTCTTATTGTGTTTGGCCTTGTGTGATCCCTGACTGAACAGTCTGATAAACCCAACTATGAATGCTAGCTTGGTTGAGTAGCCTGATAAACCCAGTAGTGAGATGGCTTGGCTGAGTAGTATGATAAACCCATATGTTGGCTTGCCTGCATCTTGTTGTGTTTGGCCTTGTGAGTAATCCTTGGCTAGTCTTGAATGTAAGTGTTGGCTTGACTGTGTGCAGCCTGATAAACCCAATTGTTAGCTGGCTTGGCTTATTAGCCTGATAAACCCAGCAGTATATTGGATTGTTTGCTTGTAGCCTGGTAAGCCCAACTGTGTTGCCTTTGTCGAGTTCTTGTGTATCCTTGTCTATGTGTGAGCCTGCCAGCGTTCCTTATTCCTTGTGGAAATCATGCCCAGCTTGGGGGTGGCAGTGTTGCCGAGAGATTGATGAGCACACTGGCCTACGGTTGGGTGGAACGTTGCAGCAACATAGCTGATTGCGAAACAAACTTCTTTCAAAGATAAGTGTTCTTGTCTATGTTAATTCTCTGCGTTGTATTTCTATGCATTTGTATTGCTCAATGAAATATGATGAACATGCTAATGTGTTGAATTGATGAATTGTTATGCTGTATAATTGCAATTGTATGCCTTTATGTATGTTCTTTCAATGCATTTTTACACTAAGTTGTAGGGATTATATTGTCGGATTGGTGATGGTCTGAATGGTCAAATATGCCCAAGACTTCGATTAGTAGGTCAAATTTCCAGACAGAAATCTCCTTCCACAATGGTCTATTCCATAGGCGGGATGCAAAATGTGGGAAACGTCTTTCTGCCAAGTCTTTTTTTCCGCAGACCTCTTTCCGCAATTCTCAGTTCTGTAACTTGCGGGATGCATAATGTGGCTTTGTAGATCTTTATCTCTACAACTTTCCTTTCCGCAACATCCCTTTCCGTATGCAGGATGCAGGATCATAATTTCCATATTCCCCAATTCCACAACCTCAAGTTTTATGTACCGTTGATTCTTGCGGGTTGATTCTCAGCTGTCGATCTGTTCCCAGATGCGAAACAGGTTGTGACAATCGATTCTTGGTCGCGCTCTCTTTCTATGGCGAACAGGAGGGGACATGACGATGTGGTATCAGAGAATGAATGTCGATGAGTGTTTTTCATAGCCATGCCCGATGATTCAAAGAAGAACAAAGGTTCTTTAAGAAATTTTAATTCCACATGATAATCGGGGTATGGGTACGTGACATATATAAATACCCGTTGACGGTAATAAATAACTACAATGACTAAATAAACTATCGGTTGACAATAACTAGATAAACTAATAGTTAACATCAATCAATGACTACAATAACTAGATAAACTAATAGTTAACATCAATCAATGACTAAGAAAACTACTAAATATACTACCAAGTTGACGAATTAGAACAACCAATAAATGACTATTTTTTGTCATAAATTTAGTTGAGTTATAAGTGACTAGCAATAAACTATTAATAGTCGCGTGACCAAAATTAGTCATATATATGGAATTTTTTTTAGTTTTTTTAGTCGTAAATTTCTCTTTTGCTACTAATGTCCCCACTTAGAAGCTAAACATCCTCTTGGGAAGTCATGTGTTTTTACAGTTCAAGGATTCATTCTTGGGATTTGATTCATTTAGGGCATAATGCCTAGGTTTTCATGCCAACCATGTCCATTTCCCATATACCTACACCTACTATTCAATCCTTGTAATACTGTGAATATCCCCATTCAGAAGCTAACAGTATGCTCGAGAGGTCATGTGTGGTGGATGAAGGTGTCATTGTATTAAACCTAAATGCTTAGAAGCGTCCTTTAGGGCATAAGGCCTAGGTTTACTACCTCAACCATGTCTAGACCTATAGACTCTTACATAGTATCGAAAACCTCTCAATGCATCCATATCCCCACTTAGAGGCAAGAATAACTTGATGAATAGGTTATGTACGGTAGTTTGAGATGTTGTGGATCATGTACATGGATTCCCAATAGCTTCCTTTAATGTCAAGTCCTTAGTTTTTTCACTCGGTTGTGTCTAAGGCCACCTAGTGCTCAAAATATCCTAGTAGCAACCATGTCCCCACTCAAAAAACAAGGATACCCTCAATAGGTTCTATGTGGTAGTATGAATAATTGTTAATAGCCCTAGATGCATAGAAGCTTCCTTTACGACCCAAGTCCCATGATTCCTCCCACAACTAAATATAGGGATTTGAGACACATACTTTGTGTTTAAAACCTTCTAATATCACTGATATCCCCACTCAGATGCCAATGACATCCTTGGTAATTCATGTGTTCTAGTTCAAAGGTTCCTTTAGAGCCGAAGGGCTAAGTTTCTTTCAACAACACTATCCAAAACTTTGAGACCCATACATACTACTAAAAACTCCTAATGTTGTCAGTGTCCCACTTATAGGTAATACACCCCTATTAGATTATATGTAGTGGTTTTCGATGTGCTTATTTCCCATTGATGTCGAAAATTTTCCATTAGGGCTTAAGGATGGGTTTCTTTCCTCAAACATGTAGTGAAGTCTATGATTCATCATTGTGTAAGAACATTATTGTTGGTGGTAAAGCCAATAGAGGAGAAATGATCGTTTGCACGGATTATCACATAAAGAAATTATCTCAAAAAGATAATTATACATGGAAGATATTTGAAAACAACTAAGTTGGGTAAGTTTGAAATTATCAATAAATTTGGCTCAAAGATGACTCTATATCAAATTCCAAAGTCCTCTCCTATGCATATCAAGAAAACATTTATGCCAATGCAATTAGGGTTGATAAAAAATTATTTCAAGAGGATATTTACAACAAGTTAAGAGGTTGAATCCAAGAACCAATGGTGGTGAAGGACCTTGGTCGGTTAATGGAATTATGAATATTTTTAAAGGAACAACATAGGCATATAGAATTGACAAATGTGAGTATTGAAGCCAAAAATGTCATAGCAATTGAGTTGAATGTTTGTAGATGAAATAGAGGGCAAAAAATGGTTGATATGTCTTTGATACTATAGATAGGCTGAATAATTAGTATCTTCTATATGGGATTGATGGTTTAGTCAAGAAGCTACGTCTCTTTTCATTATATAGTTGAAAATGTGGAAGAAATTGCATCCAAGCTTGGAAGCTTAAGAATATTTATCAATCATAATATGCTTACCAAATATTTATACTCTAGACCTATGCTTATACTAAAATTAAGCCCCCATAGTAATAGAATTATATCAAAAGGTTTGATAGGAAGGTTCCAACAAGGATGTCTCAAATAAAAGGTTTGAATTAGAATAAGCTTGGCCATAATTATTGATACAAGACAATTGGCATTACATGTTTCATCACAGGATTATTAAAGAATAAATGTAGAAATGATGATGATGATGAAAACAAGGATGAACGATGATTATGGCAATGGAAATGGAATTGACAACGATATCATTATATAATGATGACAATGACAATGATGATCATGACAATGCCGATCATGACAATGACGATCAAGATAATGAAAATGATGACAATGTTGATGATGATGAGGACGACAATGACAATGACGATGACAATGATGATGATAATGATGATGATAATGATGATGGCAATGACAATTAGATGAATGATGATGACAATGGCATTGATGATGTGATTATATAATGATGACGATGATGATGAAAATGACAACGAAAAGAACAATGATGTCAGTGATGACAACGACAATGAAAATGACATGAATGACAATGACATTGACGACAACGATGACATTGATGATGATGAGCTATATGGCAATGACAACCACTATGGTGACAATGAACTACAAACTCCAAGATTGCAATGCGCTCAATCATAATATAAGTTATGCATACGTTAACTGCTAACCATATCCCACTTGTAGGAAGTATTTTCCCTATATAGGTCATTCATAATGGCATGGGGTTCCTATGATAGTCATTGTTGTCATCATCATCATCATCGTCGTCGTCATCCTCATCATCGTCATCATAATTGTCATCGTCGTTGTCTTCTTCATCATCATCATCATCATTATCGTTTGCATTGTCATCATCATCACTATCCACTAACCACGCAACAAAAATTTTCTCTCTAACCCTAACCCACTATGAAGTAACCCCAAACCCTAATACGCAACCACACCTAACCAAGATACAAATATTTTTTGTTATTAATAATCAGATGCAAACTACATATGCTTTGTTGCTAAAAAATATCCTCCTTTGTGGGGCGTGTTATGTGGGTGCGTGAGTGGAAATTACAACAATATATCTATCATATTTGTCAAAGTTATATATAAACCATCTCTATATCTATAGCACCCAATATAACCCAAAACACGTGATGTGACCATATTTATATAAACTCTCACTAAAGTAGGACTTTTGGAGATGGTTTTTTAGAACACTGCTAGCTCCAAAAGTTCAATTCTCATTACTTTTAAGTGGGCTTTCAAAACACCACCTCGAAAATAACATTAGAGTTGGTCTTTTTAACCCCTCACCCCCCCAAAAAAAATCATGACAATTTAAGTTATAGTGGTTGTTTAAAAAAATACCTCCAAAAGTTAAATTATCATAATTTTTTAGGGGGATTGTAACAAAACGCCTTAAAAAATATATATTCAGAGGCAATAATTTTAAAACCCCTCGAAAAGTCATGAGAATTGAATTTTTAGACACGGTTGCTAAAAAAGCACCTCCAAGAGTTAATTTATCCTAACTTTTGGGGGGGTGAAAATACTTTTAGGGAGATCATTTTAACCCCCCCGTAAAAAAAATGGTCATTAGAATTAAACTTTTGGAGGCAGTTGTTAAAAAATGCCTCCAAATGTTCATTTCTAATTACTTTTGAGGGGGTTCTCAAAAATCCAATTTGAAAAATACATTTAGGTGCAACCTTTTTTAACCCCCACGCCCTCCCCCCCAAAAATAATTCATGAGAATTGAACCTTTTGAGGTGGTTGTTAAAAAAAAATCAATTCTCATGACTTTTTAGGGAAGGGGGTTTGAAAACCGCCCTGAATTCCCTAAAACAAAATTAGAGACGGTTTTGGTAAGACCTAGACAATCCTAAACAACAGGTAAAATGGTAAATTATTGTAGTGATTATGTTGGTATATTTATAATTGCGTTTAAATTCTATGTAATAACAATAATTACAGTGTTACCTGGATGCGGGTGTCCACCTGCCATCTCGACAACTTGCAGTGCCTCGACTCGAGATCCTGCAGCGTGGCACCTTGCATGCTGCATATTTAATTCGATCAGCTAAGTGGGTAATATCATTAATGTTGACAGAGGAGAAAGTCCGTGCAAGAGATGGAGGGAGGATGCCGCAGTACCAGCTACATTAACGTTTGCCTCATGAAAATGGATATGGAGCGTGTGGCCATCAGGATTCTCCAACGGAGCTAGTTAAGGAGGAGGGATGAGGGCACGTGATGATTCATTTCATGGCTCCTGCTCTCAATTTTTGTGGTATGTTTTAGGATATATCTCACAACATCATTCAATTGGGACAACTCTTAGTCGAGGAGCACTGCTCTACGCTCGTCTATGCAATGGTTTACCTCCTCTCATCTGCTCCAGTATTCTCTGGATGGTGCAATGTCTTGGAAATGTGGCACTCCTTGGAGAGGAAATAGTGGTCGTGGTAGGTCTAAGCATGGTATCAACTTGATGATGGAGGAAGGCCATGAGCCTCGAGTTTCTATGTCGGTTCATGTGTTGATTGACAGCTGGGAGGCTCACCTTGTTGTAGAGCATCTGCCTTTGGGCAGAAGTGGAGGTAAAATTAATCATTACTGGTTGATTAAGAACATGATGGGTACTCTCATGGAGGATATGATGAGTAATTCGAGCTCATCTCGCAACACTATACTCTTCTCCAGGTCCAAATTAATTGAGTTGGGTGACCAACTCAATGGGATGGATGCTACATTCGCCTGGATGCACCTAGCAAATGGGAAACGCAGGGATAACACTACTAAGGTTGGGAATGATAACGCAACTGGAGGTTGGTCGGTCAAGAGAGGATAAATTCCAGTTCAGGTGATGTCGACGAGCACTCCTTTTCCTATACCTTCAACCATAGGGCCTATGCTCAACAAGTGGGTTTACGATAATGAAGAGCCCATCTACAAGTATTCTTTTCTCTCGGTCAAATTAACAACTTCGACCTCTGATGATGACTTCCGTAATGGTTTCTCCATCCTAGAGGAGTTCCCCCTCAGTAGAATGTGGACGAAGACCTTGCATATGGATTTGCCACCCATGGGTCTGCATGTTATTTCCAACTTTTTTGTTTTTCGTTTTTTTAATAGTCTCTTGTTTAAACTTTTACTGAACAATATAATTAACGAGTATATGTCTATGGCTTGGTTTCCATCAGAAGGATGGACATTTTTTGTTGTAAATCTCAGACATTTATGTATTTTTGACTGGTTGGGATGGTGGCTCCACTGTCTCATACCAACCCAGATGCCTACCTACTAGTTAACTTTTTATACCTCGGTATAATAGAATTTGCAGATTTACAAAAAAAACAATAATTACAGTGTTATTCAATTAATGGGCATATTACAATATGGAATTAGAGTTGTTACAACATTGGAATTTCATGACATAAATCCGCTTGTATAGGAGAAAGTTATAATTAAGGTGGGAAGTGTTTGACATACTACTTATTGAGAAAAATTAGGGAGGAATTGTCAAATGGTCATAATTGAGGATTTTATGGTCTCAAAATACTTAGATGGTTCTCTATATAGAGTTTATATGCTTGGATGAAGGTGATGTCGATTAAATTTATGATTACAAAGTTGGACTCTGTGTAATAATTAAGGGTAGATTTATGGATATGGAAAATTTACCAAAATTCTAATGATCATAGTAGTTGCCATATGTCTAGGTGGGACCTCCACAAGGTGAATATGTGCACAAAGGGGAAACAAATGTACCCCAATCACATCAATTGACAGGATCGCATTAGGTGGAGGAATTAGTGGTCATAAAGATTTTATGTGGCCCACTTAAGGTAAATTACATAAAAGTATGAATGGGACAAAATGACATGGAGGAGGTGATGTGTAGGCTAGGTAAGGTGGCATGAAATTCATAGGAAAAACCACATGGGCATTAATGTAACGATAAAAAATCCATTTACTGGAACTTCTTGAACTTCCACTTTCGAAAATACAAACAAGCCATGAATATATATAAAAGTTGATAAAATATGATATGATGATTACAATGAGGGTGTAGCCCATATAAATAGCCTTACATGATGACTATTCACCAAATGGACATGTCAATTAATTAACTATAATTAATGTTATGTTATTTTATTATTATTGTTTGTTGTTATTATTATTATTATTACTATTTATATTTATATATATCTTATTATGTTATATCTTTAATAGAGCATTGCCTTCCCCTTAAGGGAAGCTTTGTCCTCAAAGCTTATTGAAGATAAGGCTTATGTCTGATTTTTTGTTTGCAATGTCATCTCTTGATCTTTTGTGTCAGTAACTGTGACACTTGATGAAAAATAATGATATGAGTTATAAATTCCCAAGAAAAAATGTCGCATTGTTTGTGAAGTGGTCCATTTGAGATCTATCTTCATTAGAGTTATTTGTTGATTGCTTTGTTGGACGAAACTTCTTGTTTTATGCTTAGTTTGTTGATTTTGTGTTCTTTCTTTTTTCTGAAATCATAAATCCTATGTTTATGTTCATTTTGACCCTTGCTTTGGTCAAAATGATTTTTATAATTTGGTGTCGATATGGAGTTCGTGTTGTTGTTTTTTTACTAGATTGGTTATTTTTTAACTGTGACTAGGACTGGATTTGTAATTGTTTCTTTTTCCAACGAAACTTTATCATTCTTAATGTTCCTGATAATTTCTTCATGCCTTTTATAAATAAATTATTTATAAAAGGTATAGAAGACACCAACATTTGAAGAATAATTGTGGGATCCATGATCCTTGCAGTTGCTTAGTATATGGAGCAATGAAACAACGACACGTATAGGAACATAGAACAAACTGGTAACTAAAGATGGTATCTTTTTTTTTAACATAAACTAAAAAAGGAGTAATATTAAACAGGCTGTGCACATCTATTCATTAAAAAAAAAAACATCTGTAGAGTTCTTGTTGATCAGAGAAAAAGTAGACAAAACTAGGCCAGAGGGTAGACCTTAAAATGCCGCACAGTGTTCTTACATTACGATTAATTACAGAAGTAGTATATACTTGAATGTACTGTTGGTTAAGTAATAATAAAAAAAACATAAACTATTTATCAAAGACATTAAGGGTTGCCTGGATGCCCCACGGGCTGAGTGACAGATTCCTCCACCATGTGCTGAACTGCTCCTGGAAGGTTTTCATGAGCTTGGCTTCCCTGATTCATTTACACCAGGCGTTGAAGATCCTCTTGAATGCGGTCTACTTTCCCCATGATTTCCTTCAAATTCATTTCATTATCATCTATCCTAGCATCATGATTGCTAATTTGGTAAGATGCATATCCAACCACATCAACAAGATTTTTTACCTCTTTGGCTGTCTCCCTGTTGTTCGTGATTCCTATAGCCACCATTTCATATAAATGTCAAAGGTTTGCCTTTAAGTCTGCGAGACCTGCATTATCTCTTGCGCGGTCCATTCCCTGGTCTTGACCAGAACTATAACTAGCAAGATTTAAGCTTGAAAACCTATTAAGCAAAAACTTGACAGAACCTGAGAAATCAAAAGCCTGCCCACTGCAAAAGATGCTATCTCTGGAGGGAAAATTGTTGTAAACAGAACTGAGAATAACAATTTCTTGCTGCAAGGTGTCACGATCCTTTCTACTACGATAAGAGAGTGTTCCTATCATGCCTTCCTTCCAACCAGAGCAATAGCAACCAAGAGTCAGAATATTACCTTTGAAAAGAGGCTGTCCAGAGAGAATTTCATTGGTTGTAGGGCCTGAGGCTGAGCACCACGATGGACCGACAATGCTGCAGGATGAGCAAAGATAGTTCAGGAACACATCAAGTGCAAGTCTCTCCTTAACAAAACTCCTTATCAGAGGCAAAGACTCCCATGGGATCCCTTGAACAAAGCCTTCATCAAATCTAGAAACAACAGCAAGCAGAGCTTCTTCCCAACAAACAGCTTGAGATTGAATGAGGTTATGGCTATCAAAAGGAGCGGAAGGGTAGAAGCTTCGAGACGAAGCCATGGTAATCAGCAGGAGAAGACTTGAAGCATACTTTCTGAACGGGCAATTAATCCTAAGAGGATGGTGCATTAAAGCAGTAGGGTTCGTGGAAGGGGTGGAGGTGGGTGGAGGCCACACGTCGCCGTGGGAAGGAGCAGAGAAAAAACCATAATCCATAGTGTTTATCACGATGAAACTTAGGATAGGGTGGGTTCTTAAGAGGGGGTTACACATTTGAAACATTAGGGAATGGGTTTGAGTCCTATGTCTAGGCCATTGAAGCAAATATGACTTTGGGGAAGGGAGGCCCCTGAATTAGCCAGAGCGTCTGCGGGAGCATTATTTGCTCGGAGAATATGGAAAAAATCAATTTTATTCGAGAGGAGGGGAGTGATTCTGTCATACATCCTTCTGCACTTGATGGATCCTGAGGAGTACCCATTAATCATTTTGTATATGAATTGCCTCGAGTCTCTAAAGACTGCTATCCTGGAAGTAGCTGTCATGTCTAAAAGTTCTAACCCCTGCAAGAGAGCCATCCACTCAGCTTCGTTATTCGTCTTGTGACCCAGTACCCAAGCAAAAGTTTTTTTCGTTTGTCCTCCGGGATCTAGTAAGATCCCCCCTGCACCTACCACCACTAACTAAAGATGGTATATTTATGTATAAAAGGAGAATGTAAATCCTTATCCATGAAGATAGAGAAATGCATATAAGCAATGGTGGTTGTAAATCATGATTCCAAGAAAGTAATTATAGAATTTTAGACTTATTCTATAGGAAACATGTAAAAAAAAGAGAGAATATGCATGAAGTGTTGGGAAAAATATGTGATGGGTCAAGTCATATGTATGCTTAGAAGAGTTGTGTATTATGAACCGTCAACTTGTGTGTAAGGGTTGAGAATGAAATGATGAACTTTAATTCATTTGAAAGATGTTATTGGTGGAAAAAAACACTCCTTTGAATGCCTTTGTTTTGTTAGACATAGTTTAAATTCATAAAGAATTCCACATGAAAAAAAAGATTCCAAAATTGGAACAAGCTTAAAGATAGTTGGAGATAACCAAGGGCCTGAGATATCATATGTTGGGAGATATTGCAAAATAAAATAAATGTGAATTGTTGGATGAGAAGAAGGTAGATAATGTTGAGAGATATCTAAGTATACATATGGGTAGCAAATCAAAGAAGATCATGAAAATTCCATCTACTTCTAGATGGAAAACATAAGGAGGACATAGAAGTGGAGAGAGTTTTTACACTTGATATTGGTTGCAAAACATAATGGACTTTGAAAGGAGCAAACAAAGATGGAATGGCATATATTTTAGTGTTATGGCACGTTAGAAATTTTGGTAAATGAAAAATCAGTTGGGCTAAGATTGGCAAAGGAAAGCAAGTAGTAAATGGAGCTTGTAATATTATTATGTCCTAAAAAAGGCATAAGGCCATGTTGGGATTGGCTATAATTGTTCAAGAAAATGGAGTAAAAATTATTACAGGTGATCAGAATGCAAAGGTAGTTGAAAGGAAGAGAACATGATGTTTTCATAATCCAATGAGATTTGAAGACAATCAAAGATAGCAAAAGAAGTTTCAAAATTCTAAAGTAAGTTACAATATCCTAAGGAGTTTGTTGTAGCATAAAATAGTAAACATAGCTAGCAAGGAAGACATGATAATGAAAAATCCAATATGTAGATAATTAATGATGTGGAACTTCATCCTATGTAGAGCAGTTGGAAGGAGAATTCCTTAACTCGTCGCTTGATGTTATGTTTATATTTTCTAGGTTATATGTATATATAGTTAAGGCATGAGAATTTATTTACAAGGAGAGGACAACATGTTTTCTATTTATTTTGTCCAATGTTTTTGGTCTTTAATGCAAGGCCCATCACGAGGGAGCAACCAATAAACAAGATAGTTTGAGGAGGTCAAAGATGACGACAATCCACCATGCATAAATAACTATTATTTGAAGTTTATTTTATTTGATCAGTAAGCACATGCTTGGCAATCGTTCGCTTGGAAACTAAATCGAACCAAAATATGTTAATGGAATTTGGTTAATGAGAGAAACAAAATAAAAACAAATCCCTAAATGCCAAAGGTAAAAGGAGGAGTATGGTTTAATTGTATGGATGATGGTTTTCTAGGTGTTATTACATTTCCATCCATCATCATTGTTTTTAGGGTGTTGCTAAGTTTTTCAAGTTCAAATTCTTCCCTAATTCGAATTTTGGTAAGGTGATCAACTTTGGCTACAACTTTTGTTTTTTCAAACCGAATATGGTGCATGGTGTTTGAAGGGTGTTCCACAAGTGCCAAAGGCTTGAGAATGTTGGAAATGCCAGAGAATGAAATAGTTGGAAAGCATATGCACTGGTGAACATGTTGAAAAATTATGCATAATTCAAATATATATGCTTATAGTGAAAATAACTATTGACAAGGATTAGTGTGATCTTGCATATGCCCTAAGTATAACATGATGATTGAATGTGAATGATTTATGCGACCAAAAGAGGTTGAAAGCACGGCTAAAGATGTTGATGATATTATTCCATATGATAACAATACCCATGAAGAAATATTAAATATAATAAAATGTTGATCAAGGGTTGGTAAAAGGATTGTATAAGCCTCCATAACACACTAACTAATCAGGTAACATCCAAGATGTTGATGACATACACGAAGGTATGGATTTATTTATGCTTATATTGCGTAAGTTCTTTAAAAAGGGAAATTTATGTTAGAATTCAGTCAATCATGATTTGTTATGATCATAAGTTGATATGTTTATGTGATTGAATGAATTTAAGTGAATGATACCCAATCTAGTGTGGTAAATGTAGGAAGCCTTGGACATATAAGGTTGTTTAAAATCTACAACATCAATTATGAAATAACATATTATCCAATGTTTTGCTAGTGGTTAAGTGTTAATAACCAACGTAAATGAGTATTTATGTTCATGGCTTTGAATGGATTCCATGTAACATAGCCATTTATGAGGCCATAATGATGTTGGATATGGAAAGGCTATATCACTATACAAGTTCCCAATGGTCTCCCTAATTGTGTCGATGTATTTGACTGTAACCTTCTTGTCAACATTGAGATGCCACTAGAGGGGAAGTGTTTCTTAAGGGAACGGTGAGTTGAGATAGGAAAGGCCCTCTAGTACACTTGAGGGATTGTTCATCAAAGAGCCAATATAATCACTGTGTTATGTTTTTTTGAAAATAAAACATGGTTGAGCAAGTATGTGGGGTAGTTGGATGATGTGTCGAGACATGAGATAAACCTTGCAACTCATCATGTTGGAATGCATGACATGAGACTATGGTATTCTTGAATCAATGCACAAATGAATTGACTGGATGTGGAATCGGATAAAACAATTAGTAATATGTTGTGGTTCTACACATATGTAGTATGGAACATAAGTTGTTTTCATTGCGTGATTACATTTTTGTGCCATATCTCATTGCATATAATATATTAACAACTAACGAGATGGACTTATTAGTATTTCATAATTTCGAGATCATTTCATGAGTTTTTTTTCCTTGGAAAAAAATTGTAACTTTATTTCTTCAAACAAAATTACATTCTGTAGATACACTTGAAAAAGTGTATATCAAGTTAAGCTGAAAGCTTCGGTTTAATACAAGAAAGTTCTTCACAGATCCATACCGTGAATATTTAAATATAGTTCTACAATACATTCCTTCAAATAGATGAGCTTGTCATGTTCATGACAAAAACAAAACAAAAATTCCATATTAAGTATCATCAGGCTGTGTGAGAGCAGCCCACTAGTGCAAAAACCATATAATCTTGTAATAGAGTAGCATAGTAAGTGTAGCATCATAAAAAATTGCATAAGATATAAACAGATCATTCTATGAATGGTCTGTGATAGTATTCCTGGATGGTGCCCGCCCTGTGTTCCTTGATCTTCCACTGACCCATGGCCAGTTGTAAGCCTTCCTTCGAGGCTCTGTCCGCTTCCTTGTTGTTTTCCCTGTAAATGTGTCGGCAAGAGAAGGCATCAAAAGAGTTTAGTACCTCTATAGTAGACTGTAAAATGCTGTCAAGTTTGAGGATTTTGCATTGTTATGTCCTATTAATCCAATTAATGACATTCATAGAGTCACCCATGAAATTAAAAATTTTACAACCTTTCTCTGCTGCTAAGACTAGGAGGAGTTTGAGGCTCAAGATTTCAGCAAAATTATTACTGCATTTCCCTAAACCTGCTATCAATTCAAAAAAATGAGTCTCTGACAAGAAAATATATGCTCCACCCCCACATACATTATCTGTGCAGCGCCATAAAAAAAACCCCAAGGCACCGATTTGTCTAGTTCCACTTCCAAGATCTCCCTCTGTCTGGTAGATTTGATGTGTCATGGATAGGAATTCAAGAAACCACAAGCACTGCTAGTAGTGATGGCAGGTGTACAAGATTTATCATTAAATAAAAGATTATTTCTCGCCAGCCAAACACCCCAAATCACCAACAATGGTAAAGCCACCAACAATTCCTGATCCGCCCCTAGCTTCCAGTTGACCCAAGCTTGTAAAATATTGTGACCCTCCCACACGCAGGGAACCCTAAGTGACTTCTCACATTCGACCCACATGACCTTGACATAGGCACACCACAGAAAAATATGTAGGACCATCTCTCCGTCATCCTTGCACAGTATGCACCAGCCAGGCCCTTGGAAGCATCTTTTCTGCAGATTGTCCCAGGTAGCAACCTTGTTCTCCAACACACACCACAAGAAGAGCCTGGTCTTAATTGGACTATTAATCTTCCACAACTTCTTCCACCACCATATCGGATCCCTAAGTAGACCATCGACACTCAGTTTTAAGTAACCACCTTTAGGAGTATAGCGGCCACTTGGATCAACATCCCACATGATCTCATCCACCATATCTCTTAACCGAATAAGATCCCTGTTCATATCTCCAATGTAACGAGCCAACTACTCTTCATCATGAACATTTAAACCAAAAGAAGAGGCCGACATCCAGGACTGAAACCAACGATTCCCCTGAGCAGGATTACCAAGTTGATACAGAAAAATAACATCTCTCTCTCTAAGAGCCTCCATCGTTTGTGTTGGAAGAAGATGCTGCTGGGTGCAACCGACCCAAGGATCCACATCAATCCGAACAAGTCTTCCACTCCCCACATTCTAGGCGAGGTTGGATTCAATGACATCAAAAGGATTTCACCACTACTTTCCATATAACGAAACCACTAGCATGGGATTTCCTGGGGTTCCTAATCCAGTCTTCGACCGAATCTGGAGCTAAATATTTTTGAATCATCACTTGTGTCCAAAGAATTTTCGATTTAATCAATCTCCATCCACCCTTGGCCGCAAGAGCCTTCGCAAAAAGAAAAATATTCTTGAGGCCCCAGCCTCCCAGTCCCTTCGGTACCTCAATATTTTCCCAAGGAACCCATGGAGTCACTTGAGTCTCCTCTTTACCACTCCAAAGGAACCTGAAGCAGGTTATCCTTGCCAATTCCAAAATGCTTAACGATATCCATGCAAGAGACATCCAATAGACAGGAATAGCTTCCAAAATGGTTTTCACCAACACCAATCTACCTGCACGAGAAAGCCACTTATGACTCCACTGCTTCAGTCGTTTTTCTAGCTTTTCAATAAGCCAATTCCAATTCTGCTTATGGTAATCATTAGGTTTGAGACAAAAACCTAAGTATTTCAGTCCAGCATCAATACCGACTGGTAAGAAAGGAAATAACCTACTGAGTTCATGGTTTTCTTTCACTAATAGAAAAATGAGTGGTTAAAGTAGATTTCCTCTCGTTAATCTCCATTCCCGTGGATTTGGAGAAAAGTACCAAGATATGATTGAGAGTATGTAAATCCCTCACCGTCCCTATGTAGAAAATGAGGACATCATCCATGAACAAGAGGTGAGTTAACGACAAATGCTGGGAAATTTGAACGCCCTTGAGAGAACCCTGGCTTTTAGATTCCTTTATAGCCCTGCTTATTCCTTCAGCCACTAATAGGAAAAGCAAGGGTGAAAACATACATCCCTGTCACAACCCCCTCTCAGCATGGTAAAAATGAGAAGCCGCCCCATTGATCAGAATCGAGAATGAGACTGTGGTGATACAACTCATGTCCATCTAATAAAACCAATACCAAAACCAAGATGTGTCAGCAACATACGAATATATAACCAACTAACCTTATCATAAGCTTTAGACAAGTCAATCTTTAGGATAATGGCTTTAATCTTTTTAGTCTTAATACTGTGCAGTCCCTCATGTGCCACCCCAATGGCCTCATGAATCTATCTCCCTTCTAGAAAAACAATTTTTTTCTTCAGTAATATGTTTGGACAGGATGTCCTTGAGTCTACGAGCAATAACCTTCAAGACCACCTTGTAGACCCAATTGCAGAGAGAGATGGGTCTAAAATCATTCAGTGAAGTAGGATTATCGACTTTTGGGATTAATGCTATAAAATTTGAGTTGAAACTGGTGGGTAACCTCCCTGAAGATATGGTGTCCTCCACAAATTTTAATAGGTCTCCACCAATAAGATAATATAAACCAAGAAAAAATTCAATAGTCCACCCATCCGGGCCTGGACATTTATCCTTCTGAAAGATGGATAGGGCAACCTTGAGCTCCTCCTTAGTAACAACATCCATAAGAGAGAGATTTTCTTCCTCTGCCACAAACCTGGGAAACATCTGAGCCACCATGATGACCTCTGCAAGAGTTTCTTGTGGAGGGGCTTTGAAAATATTTTTGAAGTGTGCGACCCCAATTCAAGCCTTTTCATCAAAGGTGTTTTGAGCAACACCATGCTCATCCGTCAATCTCCAGACGGTGCTAGAAGCATTCCTCCTTCTAGCATAAGCATGGAAAAATTTGGTATTATCATCCCCACATTCAAGCCATACCTCTCTACTCTTCAGTCTCCAAGTCTCCTCCCTTTCAAGCAACAGAGAGTTCCTTCTCCCTTCAAATTGGATAAGGGTCTCCTTGGTCTCCTATTCAACATCCCATCCCCATCCCCATCCAAAATCCTCGAGATCTCCTCCTCAATAAGATTTAGTTCTCTGTCCTCCCTCAGTCTCTTCCCCACATACCACTCTTTGATAGCCCCCTTCAATCTTTTGAAATTATCAGCAAATTGGAAAGCTGCAGAGAGCGCATTTCTAGGATTGAAAGGAATCCATATGCCAGTAATCAACTGAACAAAGGACTCATATTTAACCCAGGTCTTATTAAACTTCAGTGGGCTTGGGGATTGGGTAGGACCATTCCCGAGTTCCAGGAAGATAGGGAGATGATCAAAAGAGACCCCCACAACCAACCCACAGCCCAAGATGATGAATCTTGTCAACCACCTGTTCAGACACCAAAAATCTATCCAACCTATTAGCAACATGTCCATCACCACACCTATTGTTCCTCCAAGTAGGATTAAGTTTGATAGGCTCAATATCTAGCCAGTTCCTCTCAACCAACTTCTAAGTGAAAAAACCAGTCAGCAAATCAACACGGGCATGAGGTCCCCAGACCTCAGCATGCCCCAAAGAAAAATTAAGATCCCCCCCAGGATAATTGACTCTCCCCTGAGGAGGGGATTGTTAAAACGAGCTTCCTAGAAAGGAACCCTGTTCAGATAAGGACCATGAATATTGAAAACAGTGAAAGAGGTTTGGAGATCCAACATCTAGTTATTCAGACCCAGTACCGATTCCGTACCCCACAGATTAATATCTTTAACGGTGCGTTCATTCCATTCCACAGCCAGGCCTCCAGACCGAACTCTAACATCCAAAGTCGCAAAATTCCATCCAGGAAACCAACTTTCCATTCTATCCTTTACAAAGTCTACTACCCCTAAAGTCTCCTGTAGCATCAAAATATCAAGGTGCTCCAGACTCACCACCCATTTGAGTGCTGATCTTTTATGGGGACCAGCCAGACCCCGAGCATTGAAAGACATAATTTTCATCTATGACCCTTCTTATGGGCATGCACTGCTCTAAGCGCCTGTTCAATGGATTGTTGTTTTCATTCCAAAAGATCCTTATTTGCTCTTGATTGAGCCTTCGCCATAGAGGACTTTCTCCCTCTTCCCTTAGGAACCTGACAAGAGACGAGACCTAAGCCCCCAGTAGACTTGGAGCAAGACCTAAGGAAATAACCCGATTTAGACGAGTCAGGATGGGAAGAATGGGACATGGCCTCTCTAATGGGGAAGACATGTTCAACAGGCAAGGATGAAACCGTTGGGAAGGGATCCCGAGAGGTCTAAGGGACCATCACAAAGGGGAGAGAAATGGGTGCATCCACTTCCGAGGGAAGGGAAGTCCCTTCGAGAGAAAATGTACTGATGATTGCCCTAAATCCACCAATGGAAAAGGAACGACGGTCGCCTCTTCGATGTTGTCCGCTCCTAACACAACCGGTAGTGTCAATTTTGGCTGAGCCTGTGATGTAGATGGTCCCAAAGAAACTTTGGCCCGACCCCATTCCGCACACCCGGATGACGACGATGCCCATTCAATGTGTGAATAGCCAACTTACAATCAGTGACCGGATTCCCATATTCATGGCACTGCCTGCAGTGAAATCGAGTGTTTTCATAATCCAGAGCCAGTTTGTAGAAGAAAGACCCCCACCGAAGGTTCAATTCTGCAAGCAATCCTTCCCTCACATTCAAACTGACCAAAATGCAGGCAACCTTCTCCTGCATCATCTCCCTGAAAGAAAGGCTAACTTCCAAGAACTTCCCTAAAAGGTTCCCAATTTTTCTGAAGTGTGTATCGGTCCAATAATGGAGAGGGAGCCCAGGCAAGCATACCCAAATCAACACCACATCCACCCTTTCCCTGCTAGCATCAAACATAGGGTGCTAGGGTTTGAGGAGCATGGGAGTATGGTCCAAAGACCAATTACATGTGAGGACCTTTTGAAGTAGTTCGACCTCGACAAAGTTGAATGCAAACCAACCCCTCGTGAGGGCCACCACAACTGAGACCGTTCCAAGGTATTCACACCAGTTCACATCCACCCAACTGACCACCGTGTGCTGTGAGAAAGATCTCCCAAAAGCCCGCCCCACCAAATTCTGGTATGCCATGAAGTAATTTATTGCTACTCTACATCTTCCCCAGGGTATAGTTAATGGCTATTGTCTGTCGAATCTAATTATTTTTAGGTTTCGAACGCCCTCCACAGCATCCGAATTTATCAGCACCGCTGGTTGTCCACCCTCCGCCCTATGAAAACCATCACTGCTGGAAGACAAGTTAATGGGTGTCAATTCACCCTTGCCCACAACCCCTTCATCAGCTGATCTGACAATAGATCGCAATGTCTCCTCAACCCTACCCTGTGACGACAAAGGGTTTTGAACTGTTCCAGCCTGCCACAACGACCCAAATGACACTGCATCCACAAGCCCCGCACCAAAGAGAGCCCCAACACCATCAGAGCCTGGAGAGGTCCGCAGGAAATCCGATGGTGGGAGAAACCCAGATTGTAATGCCTCAACACAGCCTGCATCCCTTGAAAGAGGTGAAACCTCCACCTGGGCAAGTTCGCCTCCATCTGTGAGGGCCCATACATATTCCTCTTGCAACGAATCACAAGAAAAATCGAGCAAATCCATGTCCCTCATCACAGTCAACGTAAAAGAGTAAACTCAGAAAAGGAAAAATTACCAAAAGGTAAAACCTTCTCCCAAGTGAAAATACGAACAAACGGCCCACATATCCGCCACAAAACCAATCTCCGAAGTCTGACCCTTGACGGCAGCAGGCCATACGGCCACGCCATAATTCCAAGGTCCTACCACTCGCCATGGAACTTGTGCTTCACGAAAACAACTTTATGTACCCTGGAGCATAACACTCATCATTTCACGAGTTGTTGTAGATGTTGCAATGAATGGATTGTATGCACAAGTAGTCATGTATTGATGGAGTACACGAAAGAATTTTTGGGATAACAAAGCTACATAAAGGGATGTCTTAGATATGGAAGTGAAAGTGAGCCACAATGAAGAGAGTGACTAATTGATCACAATATATTGAAAGCAAGTATTATGTGGAACTTCCTATATTATGTGGAAATATACTTTATGTAATATAATTATTTCAAAATTGGGTAAAAGATGGAGAGATGATACAAAATATCTATATGTTTATTTTTATGACACATGTGGATGGTGGATCTACCTGGTAAGGACAAATGATGACAGTCATAAGCTATAAATCCCCAAGGGAAGGAAATTGTGACAACACTAAAACCCTATGATTTCCATAAGTTATTGATTGATTAAAGGTTCTTAGTGGGATGTCTGGTAGTAAGACTTTAAAAGTTGGCACTATTCTTGCGTGTGACAACATTGGCAAGATGGATCACATGAGGGAATATTTAGTATACAATGGGATGTTTAAGCCTTGAATAACAAGTTATTGCAAGTAAGAGGAAACTTAAATGAATTTGTTGTGAGATATTCTTGTGGTATGTTTCTTGGAATTAGGAGGTTGTGTCAAAACGGAAAGTGAGTTGAATTGTTTTAGATGGAAACCTTGTGAAGCAAAGAAAAATAAATGCATATAAGTATTGGGTTGATGGCATAACTTATTATGTGTTATGAATACATATATTTTAGCCATGGATTTGAAAAATTAATATAAATAGGATAGTTACCACATAAAAATAGTTATAATATGCATGTTTTCCTTGATGACTTTTATAGATGCAACTGAAGGATGATGACAAGATTGTATTAATGGGAAAACAAAACACTAAGGATTATGTTATTCCGCGGATGGGGAGGGGGAGATGCAATACCCTCTATGAACATATGTGTGTAGTCATGCTGTAAGTGATTTAATGTTTGATTATATTGGAATTAAAACAGAATAATATTAATAATAACATGACAGTAAAAGGTGAACTTGAGGTTATATCACCCTTGGAGCAGTAGGGGGCAATGAACCAGCAAGAAGGGAAATAGGGTAGATTAATAAACAATATTTTAAAATCGATTCCAAGTGTCTAGTTCTAAAGACTCCCTATTATTTTTCCTAACCTGCCTTATGGGTGGGAATATATTTCTCATGCAAGCTATGTATTCATGCAAATCTTAAGGATTGGTATTGCTATATCTTGGAAAATTAATCAATTCATTAATTTTTGCATGTTGTGGTCTGATGTTCAGTGGTGGCAAGTGCGGGAAGGATCATATTTGACCCAGGAGGAAAAAAATAAATTCTTTTGCTTGGGGACTTTGACATAAAACCAATAATGAGGCAAAATGGTTGGCTCTCCTACATGAGATAGAATTAGTCTCGAAGCTAAGCATCTCCTATATTGATGGTCTTTGGGGTCTTTGGGGACTCCAAGCAGGTAATTTAGAATATGTGTAAAGGGAATTATGCTGAGAATTCAAAATTACAAAGGATTTATGAGTTCATAACTTTGATTTATAAGCCTGTAGAGATAAAGTTGTTTTCATGTGTTGAATTTAGAAGATGGGTAAAAGGAATTATGTTGGGAATTCAAAATGACAAAGGATTTATGAGTTCATAACTTTGATTTATAAACTTATAGAGATAAAGTTTTTTTCATGTGTTAGAGAAAATAAGGCTTTGATTTATAAGCATGTAGATAAAGTTTTTTTCATGTGCTGAGAGAAAATAAGGCAGTGGCTGATAAATTGGACCATAAGGGTGCTTGAATCAATCAAGGTATAGTTGTCTATGCAAACAACTCGATAGCTATCAAATGTGTCCCATGGTCTCTCAAGAAAATAATTTTTTTTGCTTAATGATATATAGGATTTATCTTTAGGAGAGGGTGGTGTATCCCATGCCCTCACCCTTTCCTCCTTTGAATAATATAGAGCACGAGACATCTGGCTCTCTAAGTCCCAAGGAGGTACATTGCCTTTCAATAGAGGTAAAGGAGTGGAGCTTGCTTGTGGTTTTCTTGGCACCGAGGATCATTTCCTCTTTATTTCGTCAGGATCACACATTTGGGAGTAATGGTATTTGGATGGCCGAGAGAATTAATATGGATTAGGAAGACCAGGGATATATGATGATGGAAGGCTACAAAAATCTAGGGATTTTTGCAGCTGACTCTGAGTAGAGGATGGATTTTGACAAGATGATCTTGTATATTAAGTCATTTTCCTTTAGGACTTTCTTCTCCAGAATCAATCGTTGAAGTCCCTTGGAGTTCTCGACAAAAATATCTACAGAGTATACGACGGTGAAGATGGTAAGCTAGGCCGAGATTTATGCGTATTTCAGACAAAGCATGGAAGATTTTAAGAAAAAGATAAGGAGGGTTCACGAAACAGTGTGCAAAGGCCTGCATGAGACTATTTCTATTTCTGAAGAGGTTAAGCATGTTTCACTGCAGCAGTCTTGTTTGGACTCCAGAGATGAGAATTTAGAGGGGAATATATGTGAACTTCTTGCCTTTGTGGATGAGATGATGGAAGAATTGACGAAGCTGACAAAGATGAATCAGCGCAGTCATTAGCAGGAGTCCCCCTACGTAGATTTTAAGCTTATGGAGGAAGTTTTAGTGGTTCATCTGGTTTGCTTTCCAGGCAAGCCTGAATAAAGGAATGTTTATTCTTTTGCCGTTTCTTTTATATGTTTTGTTGTAAATTTATGTGTAAACAATATCACTGGATATATTCCACTCGTTTTTTGGACAAAAATGGGAAACCTGGTGGAAAATTTTGCAAATATGTAGAAGTTGATGTAATAGGGACTATACCACAGACACTATTATCATCTATACTCTGGATATTTTTGTTGTTGTTGTATATGGATGGTTGTCCACAACCTTTTTTTGATATCATAGCTTTACTCGGTTTCTGTTAATAAAAATGTTTTGGTTTGATGTTGTCTATGATATTCTGTTGTGTTGGTGATAAGATTATACATCCTCCCAATAAAGATATATTGCTGCCATTATTATTGATGGCATGAAACTAGCAGGAAGTCATTATTGTGTTCATATGTAATTTTTGAGATTAGGATGGATTAAATTATAGTTAAATTATACTTGGTTCCCAACATTGGACATTTCTTGAGTGATGTATTGGAGTAGTGGAATAGCTTGAGGGACAATTTAGTCGTGTAGGGGATCCATATTCCTTGTGCTATGTAGGGTTGAGGGGGAAATAGGGATTAGCGAGTGAAATGATTGTAATAAAAAGAGGTTTGAGATTTTAATTAATGGGTTGAGATGTTTAGATATTGGGCGTAGGAAGAAAACACAAGGCATAGTTAGTAATTTTCCCCTTCTTGATTCGTTTCCTATCACAAGGGTGGAATCCACTTTAGTTATGCCTATGGATGGGAGGAAAAACACTCCTTAATAGTTATTTCCCTAAGGGCAACCTAAAACATATAAGTATTTAATAGTCTTTATTATTTGTGGAATCTACTTTAGTTATGCCTATGGATGGGAGGAAAAACACTCCTTATTAGTTATTTCCCTAAGTGCAACCTCAAACATATAAGTATTTAATAGTCTTTATTATTAGTGTGTTGATGTTTAATTTTGTTGTTGCTATTGTATTTGAGAGTTATGTGCTTAGTTCTTGAAGATAGAAGGTTGGAAATTAGCATTGGATCATGAGGGCATTATGTGATGTTTGGAAAATATATATTTAGAGATCTAAAAGGTTGTGCAACCACTAATTGTAATGAAAATGGGATAAGTATGCCTATGTTTTGTAAATTAATCTTTATCCATGTATAGTGGATGTAATGGACATTATGGGCATATTTGAATATACCAAATTCATGAAGAAAATGTAGATTAATCTTTATGGCAAAGACTGGGCATGTATTTTGTAATTTATCGTACATGAACTAGTTTTTAATATCCAATGTACAATCATAAATTATGAATAATGCGTTCAAAGAGATAAATGAATCCATGGGTGTTTAATGACTTGTGAAAGGCAATGTTAATGTTGCTTTTCTATTTATACTATGAATTGCCTTATATGAATAGAGGCTGTAACAGAAAGAGTAGCATATAGTTTTGCAGTATGTTGTGTTTACAAGATGATGAGGTTCTTGAGAGCCATAAATTGATTATGGAAATATATTATACTTGAGAGCTATAAAGAGTGGAGAGACTTTAGACTAGTAAGATCAGTTTAAATTCAGGTTGTTCAAGGAGACTTAGAGAAGGGTTGGGTAGCCCTACATCAATTGGTATCAGAGTAGAAAGATTCTTGCATGCAACAAAAGTGATGGGAACTAAAATAGAGGAAAAAGGCTATGTAGGAGGAAACAATTCCAAACAAAAGAGGAAGTTGGGTAGAATTGTGAGAAGACAATTCAACAAGTAAAGATATAAATTGGGTAGAAGATGCAGAGGGAAGATATGGTGAGGTGATCCGGCGGATTATTCCTTTTCAAAGTTACACTGATCCAAGATAAAGGAATATGGTACAATGGTTCAAAGAAGCGGCAGGCGAAATAAAAACGGACGGCAAAAATATAAGCATCGGAGGTCGGAAGAAGATCTTCCTTCCGCAACGTCGGAGCTCACAAGAACTTCTTCCTTCCGCAACGTCGGAGCTCACAAGAACTTCTTCCTTCCGCAATGGCGGAAACTTAGAGGACGTTTAGAACGGATCGGAAGTCAGAGCGATAAGGAGCCACCGCGGCGGAAGACTTAGAGACATGATGTCCCGATGGAAAACCCGATGACAGCCGATTGAGACAGAGTTCATCGGAGAAAAATATCGGAGGTCCCAAGGACATCCCCTTCCGCAACAACGGAAGCGCAGATGACTAAAACTTCCGCAATGCGTTCGATGGCACGGCCCCAACAGCAAAATGTTTATTGCGCGGTTTGATTGGCAGAACATTTGGCGGGACTCCTTTTTTGGCGGATCACAGATATAGCAGAGTCTAATATGGTTCCATATAACATTTGGCTTATGACTATCCATTTGGCGGAGCTTTCTTTGGCGGTTATAACATTTTGATCCGCTATTGTATTTGGTTTTGTGCTCAGTTGGATGCGACATTTGGGTATGGAACAGTCTATGAGATGGGAACAACCCTGTTTGGCGGGAGAAGAACAGCTTGTTGGGGATATGGAACGTCGAACGTCATGTTACCATAACGCTTGGGCCGCGATTCGGCCGAATGGCATGATTCGGTTTTGAGATATGGTAACAGCTGTGTGAAAGAGGGAGGCGAGTCCGTTACTTATCCTCCCGCTGAACGCTTAAATAGAGGAGGCTGGCCACCAGTGAAGGAGGAGAAAAAATAGTTCGTTCCGAGCGCAGTACATCGTTTCTCTGTTACGCGAAGCTTGGAGAGTTTGCTGTAAAGTGTTCCGATGCTGTTACTGTGGAAGTCGACATTCTCTGTCATACTTTGGCTTTCTTTGCCTTACGAAGGTTGATTGTAATTTCCAGAGAAAGGTCTTAAAGACTTTGTACAGCATTCTGTTTACAGTTGCTGAAGTTGTTTCCAGAATCATTTTGTACCATTTTAAAGCCATTAATTGGATCAGTTCCCATTGGAGAGGGACCCGGAGACGTAGCCCAGTGAAGGGGGTGAACACCGTTATCAATTTCTGTTTATGACTCTCTATTTCTGTGTTTTCTTCTTTGCATCTGTTTGTCAGTGTTGTTTTCCATTTTGAGCATTTAATTTCTGTTAATGCTGCCCCATTAATTAACCTGTTGCACTCATTCTTTTACAACAAACTTTTAATGCACTCAAGTTGAGGTCCGACAGATCATATTATGGTATCAGAGCTGGTTGACTGTTGTGCAAGTTTGTGAATGCTTACTAGGTCCAGGTCAAAGGTTGGTGAAGGAGAATTAGTTGAAGGAGATCCTGAGATTGGATCCAGGAGAACATTCTCAAGAACCATGTCTTCTCCACGAGGGGAAGAAGAAGGACATACCGAACGGGAAAAACCTGTTATTTCTGAAACTGAGTTTTTGGAGGCTTTTATGAGCATGAAAGCCATGATGGAAATTCTACTCGACGAGCGAGCAGAAAGGAAGAAGAAAGAAGAAGGATCTTCATCCAGAGATGCAGAAGTGAAGCCGGAAGAAAAGGGTAAAGGAGTAGGAGGTGATGGTGATCCTCCTGAAACTCAGCAAACTTTTTCTTCTTCTCATACTTCTCATTCAAATAATGCAAGTCCTAATATGCCTTATTTCAAATTGGATGTAAAATTTGAATTGCCTATTTATAATGGAGATTTAGATGCTGAAAAATTAGACAATTGGATCAAGCAGCTTGAAGTATATTGCAGGGTGCAGGGAATTAATGATGACCCTTCCAGGATTCAATTGGCCACTTTGAGGATGAGTGGAATGGCTCTTACTTGGTGGGAGAGCAAGATTCAGCAAGATCTTCGAAAGAATGGTAAAATTATTTCAGTTTGGAATGAATTCATCGAAGTATTAAGAAAGCAATTTTATCCTTTAGGTCACATGCAGCAATTAAAACCATGAATTGGCAAATGTTTATACAAGCTAAAGGACAAAGCATTCAAGATTATACTCATGAATTCAGAAAGAGGGCTATTGCATTGAATGTTTCATTAGATACACAGGAAACTCTTCTTAAGTACATTGGTGTCATGCATTCTTATTTGAAGCATACTTTGTTAATGTTTAACCCCAGTAATTTGGATGATGTGTGTGTTCAAGCTACACATTTAGAAGCTAGGGGTAAGCATGCTACTGATACTTTTGTGAAGAAATCATTTAAATCTAACAACAAATCAAAAGGTAAAGATAAGGGGGAAAAGAAGGTGGCTACTGTTAAGAAAGAAGGTGAAAAGCCTACGTGTTCGCATTGTCAGAAGGGACATGATGTCTCTAAGTGTTGGAAACTTCATCCGGAGTTAAGGCCAAATAAGTACGGAGGAAACAAGGATAAAGGAAAAGCAAAAGCTACTGCAGCCGTTATTCAAGACTTGGGATCCGACTCAGGTGATGAAACAAAGGTTACTGCTGTCGGAATCCAGGGTAAGGATAAAAGTATCTCACTTCCCAATGACGCAAAATCAAGTTCTAGTGCAAGTACAAATTTACCATCTACTTCTAATTCAAATGATAAAAATAGAAGTGCACTATTTCATGTTCGTGTCATTGCAAATCACACAAAGATTGATACATTGTTTGATAGTGGTTCACAAGTAAATCTGATATCTGAAGAAGTTGTTAAGAAATTGCATTTAGTTACTATGCCTCATGAAAAACCCTATCCTCTTGGTTGGGTTACTAATGATACGCGGTTGCAAGTTACAAAGAAATGTGTATTGAATTTTGCAATTACTGAAAAGTTCATGGATGAGGTAGAACTAGATGTAGTACCACTTGACATTTGTGGAATTGTACTTGGGAGTCCATATTTGTATGACCGGAAAGCAGTCTTTTATAGAGAGCAGAATAAGTATCATCTTTTTAAAGATGGTGTGGAATATATTGTACGAGCACATAAGACAAAAACAAACTTAGCAATAGTTTCTGCAGGACAAATGAAGAGGCTGGTAAATGCTAGTAAGAATTTTGTGTTAATGATGGTTAAGATGAAAAATGAAGAGATCTCTAAATCTTTTGAGGGATGTGATCCTAAACATAAATCTGAACTGATTGAAATTATTTCTGAGTATGATGATTTGTTTCAAGATCCGAAAGGGTTACCACCAAAGAGGGAGATCCAGCATGAGATACATTTGCAGCAG
>LPNX010220072.1:543240-586848 GCA_001517045.1 Pseudotsuga menziesii
GGCCCTTAACAAAATCACCATTAACAACAGGTATCCTCTTCCTCGCATTGATGATTTGCTTGATCAATTGAAACATGCAACTTACTTTACAAAATTGGATCTGCGTAGTGGGTATCATCAAATCCGTATTGCTGAGAATGATGCTTGGAAAACAACGTTTAAAACAAAACAGGGTTTGTATGAATGGCTTGTGATGCCTTTTGGGCTTTGTAACGCACCTGCAACTTTCATGCGGGTCATGAATGATGTCTTTCGTTCATTCCTTGATAATTTTGTAATTGTATATCTAGATGATATCCTTGTGTTTGGAAAAACTTGGGAAGAGCACATTGTACATGTGAAGAAAGTTTTAGATGTACTGAGGAAGGAAAGGCTTTATGTAAAAATGTCTAAATGTGAGTTTGCTAAAACTTCTTTAGTATATTTGGGCCATATTATTGGTGGAGGCCACCTACGAGTGGACCCAGCCAAGGTTGCTGTCATTGTAAATTGGCCACGGCCTAACACCGTTACTGAAATCAGAAGTTTTTTGGGTGCGGTTCAGTATTGGAGGAAATTCATTTCTGGGTTTTCTTCCATTGCTGCTCCATTACATGCGCTGACAAGCATTAAAGAAATTTTCCAGCGGGGAGGCAAGCATCAGAGAGCCTTCGACACTTTAAAGGAAAAGATTAGCACAGCACCAGTTCTGACATTGCCGGATTTGCAGCAGCCATTTGGGATCGAAACCGATGCCAGCGGGTTTGCCATGGGAGCCGTTTTGATGCAAGGAAGGAAGCCAATCTGTTACCATTCCGAAATATTCTCTACTGCGGTAAGTAACTATCCGACCTATGACAAAGAATTGTATGCTTTAGTACAGAGTGTGAAGAAGTGGAAACATTATATCATGGGAAAAGAGACAGTTATACATACTGATCATCAACCACTTCAATATTTACAATCTCAAACTAAAATACAACAAAGTAGGCATTTAAGATGGATGAGATTCTTACAACAGTTTCATCTCGTAATTAAGTACAAAAAGGGAATTCATAATAAGGTAGCAGACATGTTATCAAGGCCTCCTACAAATGCTTCAATCATTCTTCAGAACAGTTCATTAACACATGAAAGTTATATTGAACAGTATGCAGAAGATAAGGATTTTAAGAAAGTATACGCATCACTAATACATGGTAAACAGGAAGAGAACTATTATGTGCATAATCTACTCTTGTATCATCTCGGTAAACTTTGTATTCCAGAGAAAGAAAGAGTGCATGTGATTCGAGAAGCACATAGTTCATTGATTGCAGGACATTTTGGTGTAAGCAAAACATTGTCTGTATTGCAGAATCACTGTTATTGGCCTCAGATGCAAGAAACTGTAGCTAAATATATAAGAGGTTGTGTTATGTGTGCAACAAGTAAGCCTAGCAATAGGAAATTGGGTCTGTACACACCTCTTCCAGTTTCTTCTCGTCCTTGGGAAAACATTTCTATGGACTTCGTAGGGGGCTACCTATGTCTAGAAAATGGCATGATTACCTATATGTTGTTGTGGATAGGTTTAGCAAAATGTGTATCTTAATGCCATGTAACAAGCAGATCACTGCTGAACAAACAGCTCACCTATTCTTTCAGAATGTTTGGGTACATTTTGGGCTGCCCATGTCTATTATATCTGATCGAGATTCCCGGTTCTTGGGAGAATTCTGGTCAACTCTATGGGAGCTTATGGATACTAAACTTAAGAAGAGTACAACTTTTCATCCACAGACCGATGGACAAACAGAGGTAGTGAACAGAACAGTGGCTCAGCTGCTCAGAGGATATTGTAGTAAACATCCTAAACTTTGGGATGAGCAGTTGCAGTATATACAGCATGCTTACAATCTTGCAGTCCATTCTTCCACGAAAAGATCTCCTTTTGAAACTTGTTTTGGTTATCTGCCAAAAACACCAATGGACTTCTCTTTTGGCAAAAATGCAGTGGATGGACATCATGATGCAGATAAAGCTTTAAAGTTCATTCAGAGAATCCAAGCAGTGCAGCAGGCAGTTCAAGAACAGTTGGATAAGAGCCAGGCAAAGTACAAGGCCATGCATGACAAGCATCGAATTGATCATCAATTTCAGGTTGGTGACCGAGTTTGGTTACAGATCACCAAAGAAAGAATGAAAGGTGAAGGTAAAAAGCTTAAGCCTATCAGGTATGGTCCTTTTGAGATCTTGGAAAAGATCGGTACTAATGCTTTTCGCTTGAATTTACCTCCATACATGCAAATTTATTCAGTTATCAATGTTGAGAATCTTAAACTGTATGAGCCTCCTATGATCATGGATGAGGAAATTAACATACAGATTCCTTCAGTTGATGATTTGGCACCTGAATATATGAGAGAGTTGCAGGATGATGTTATTCTTGACAGAAATGTAAGGACTTCACGAAGGGGGAATGCTGAGTACCTTCGAGTGGGGCTGAAAGGAATGCATCCTAACAAAGCAAGATGGATGGAGATTGGAAAAGTGAGGGAGCTTTACCCTCACTTACTTGCAGAATAATTCAGGCTTTTGGTGGTCCAAAAGTTCTCCAATGGGGAGGAATGATCCGGCGGATTATTCCTTTTCAAAGTTACACTGATCCAAGATAAAGGAATATGGTACAATGGTTCAAAGAAGCGGCGGGCGAAATAAAAATGGATGGCAAAAATATAAGCATCGGAGGTCGGAAGAGCATCTCCTTCTGCAACATTGGAGGTCGGAAGAAGATCTCCTTCCGCAGCATCGGAGGTCGGAAAAAGATCTTTCTTCCGCAACGTCGGAGCTCACAAGAACTTCTTCCTTCCGCAACGTCGGAGCTCACAAGAACTTCTTCCTTCTGCAACGGCAGAAACTTAAAGGACGTTCAGAATGGATCGGAAGTCGGAGCGATAAGGAGCCGCCACGGCGGAAGACTTAGAGACAAGACGTCCCGATGGAAAACCCAATGACAGCCAATTGAGACAGAGTTCATTGGAGAAAAATATCGGAGGTCCCAAGAACATCCCCTTCCGCAACAGTGGAAGCGCAGATGACTACAACTTCCGCAATGCGTTCGATGGCACGGCCCCAACAACAAAATGTTTATTGCGCGGTTTGATTGGCTGAACATTTGGCGGGACTCCTTTTTTGGCGGATCACAGATATAGTAGAGTCTAATATGGTTCCATATAACATTTGGCTTATGACTATCCATTTGGCGGAGCTTTCTTTGGTGGTTATAACATTTTGATCCGCTGTTGTATTTGGTTTTGTGCTCAGTTGGATGCGACATTTGGGTATGGAACAGTCTATGAGATGGGAACAGCCCTGTATGGTGGGAGAAGAACAGCCTGTTGGGGATATGGAACGTCGAACGTCATGTTACCATAACGCTTTGGCCGCGATTCGGCTGAATGGCATGATTCAGTTTTGAGATATGGTAACAGCTGTGTGAAAGAGGGAGGCGAGCCCGTTACTTATCCTCCCACTGAACGCTTAAATAGAGGAGGCTGGACACCAGTGAAGGAGGAGGAAAAACAGTTAGTTCCGAGCGCAGTACATCGTTTCTCTGTTACGTGAAGCTTGGAGAATTTGCTGTAAAGTGTTCTGATGCTGTTACTGTGGAAGTCGACATTCTCTGTCATACTTTGGATTTCTTTGCCTTACGAAGGTTGATTGTAATTTCCAGAGAAAGGTCTTAAAGACTTTGTATAGCATTCTATTTACAGTTGCTGAAGTTGTTTCCAGAATCATTTTGTACCATTTTAAAGCCATTAATTGGATCGGTTCCCATTGGAGAGGGACTCGGAGACATAGTCCAGTGAAGGGGGTGAACTCCGTTATCAATTTCTGTTTATGACTCTCTGTTTCTGTGTTTTCTTCTTTGCATCTGTTTGTCAGTGTTGTTTTCCATTTTGAGCATTTAATTTCTGTTAATGCTGCCCCATTAATTAACCTGTTGCACGCATTCTTTTACAACAAACTTTTAATGCACTCAAGTTGAGGTCCGACAGATCATGAGGTTTGGTAAGTGATAAAGTTTTTAATATTTTTGTGGTAGATATAATTATTGGTTGCGCTGGTAGCAACAACAGAGAAAGAAGAAGTGTTGTGGAAAGACCCTTACAACTGATAAGTTGTAACAAATTTTCAACTAAGGTTGAATATCTCAGGAAAAGTGTGTGGAAGTGTAGCAGTTTAGAGGAGTAGAGGATGCTCATAAGGTTGTAGTGGACATAACACAAAAGATACCAAAAAGGCCATGATCAAGAGAGAGAGCTTGGTGAAGTATTTTGTAACATGGTGAGATATACTTGTTATTGCAGAGGCTATTTGCAGCTCACAATGAGCATGCTCACAAAGGAAGAAATGAAGATGACTATGGAAATCCAGAAAAATAAGGGTTTAGAGGGAAGCCACAACAAAGTGAGAATAGATGCCAAAGAAATTGGCAAGATGAGGATGAAGGATGAGGACTTTGACGTAGAGATAACTAAGATGGAGGAACAACTCAATGTGATAATGACGCTGCTACACAAGAAGATGGAAGAAGACCAGAGGTATGATTGGACAATGAAGAAGAGGGTCAAGTGGACTACTATCAACTTATTTGCAAGAAAGCCGAGGCATAGGTTGAATGTTTGGATGATGATAGAGGAGAAATTTAGGGAAGCTAAGTATAGCAAGAAATCTTTTGAAATAGGACAAATAGTTCACACTTGTGAACCAAAACAAGGATCGGTCCTTGGAGAAGATGTTGACGTGGATAAGAGATCTTATGAGAGTCTCACAAAGTACTTGGAGAGTTCAGATCAACACAAGAAAAAGATGCTAGAAGCATCAAATGAGACAAAGAAGTCTCGAAGTTTTCAAACTAATTATTTGTGTGAACATGTGTTTGCAAGCTATAAAGAATGTAAAAAGAGACAAAACGAAGAATCTGTCATAAAAGAGGAAGATACAATATTATCTCATGAAGGTGGTCAATTCAATCAAGGTATGCAAATATTGAAAGACAGGTGCAAGAACATGCCATAACAATGAACATGGGATAATTGTCTCATAAAGGTATCCAAGTAGAAGACAAAGGAATTGAAGGACAACACCCATATGCAATGCCAACAAATTTTGAAGAATAATTAAGGTTGTTAAAAGAGTGGCTAGCAAAGCTCAAGAATGATGAAGGAGTTCAAATCAGTCATGAGCAACATCCAAGAATGCCCAGCAGGGGTATTATAATTGAAGAGGTTGAAAGGGTTTCACTCAATATAGTGAATAGGTTATGGGATGAGAGAAATATCATGTTGGTGAATGAATCTCCAACAAGGGAGATTGCATATTTTGGGGGAAAAAGGGACCAGTTAGGTCATAAAGAGAGAATACATCCAACAAGAAGGCATAGGAATGAAGGTAGAAATTATTCAAGGGAGGAAGGTTAAAGAAAAATACAAAGTCAAGGAGAAGTTGCAAGAATCAATGTAGACAGAAAAATGGACGACACAACATGATCATTTTGTAGAACTGAAGAAGAAGAATGAAATAGAGGTAAGCA
The DNA here is from genome assembly GCA_001517045.1 of Pseudotsuga menziesii. Lineage (NCBI taxonomy): Eukaryota > Viridiplantae > Streptophyta > Pinopsida > Pinales > Pinaceae > Pseudotsuga > Pseudotsuga menziesii. The sequence continues at coordinate 548,798 of LPNX010220072.1, forward strand.
TAAATCCTATGGATAAAAAAGAGTGCCTGAAGGATGTCAACAAAGTTGAGGTAATGATGGCCGAGGCAGATCACTACCTTAGAGTAGCATTCACATGTGTGTCAGCTAGAAGATGGGATACATGTTTCCTTATTTGTTGAGGTCTTATCAACCTATAAGGTTAAAGAAATTTTTAGTGTATTGATAGCATTGTAAGATGGGAAAGACAACCATATGCCTTACATGGATTTGAGAAAAAGCATGAACAAAATCGGAGGAAGTGTGGGATTTTGGCATGTGCATAGCTAGAAAATAGAGAGCAAAAGTTTGTCGTGGAAAGAAACAAAAGAAGTGAAAGTAGAAGTAAATTCATCTTGACCTCAAATTGGAAAAAAAAATGGTAGAGAACTAAGTGATTACAATGGACGAGTGTATGAAGAAGGTATATTTTATATGTGTGGAATAGAGAAAGAAGAAACAACAAATGGTGCTCATGATAGTTCTCATAACTAAGAAGGAACGTTTACAAGCATATCAACAAGTTATTTTCTTTGATATATATGCATGTGTGAAGCTTGAAGAGAAATCTCAAGATTGAATGGAAGTGAAAGGAAAGTATTTTCAGGGCTTTTTGGAGGATGATAACAAGGATGAAGGAATCATGGCCCAACTACAAGGTGTAATTGATCATTTTCACATAATCATGAGCATGAAGAAGCCTTTCCAAGAAGGTATCAAATGCTTTCTTTTGCTTGATGAGAAATTAGTAGCCTGTGAGGCTACGATAATTTTCAAACAAAGTGTTGGTATGTTGATAAGTTGGGAAGAGAAGCTACATGTCTTAGATATTTGTGAGTATGGACATCATGGAGACAAAAAAGTTGTTATAACCATTTAACACCATAAAATTATCATTGAGTTGTGGATTGAAGCGTAGTCAATGATTGTGTGATAATAACTTAGGAGTTTGAAGACGGTGAATTGGCAGATATAGTTGCAATGAATGATGGGAATAACTATGAAATAGGAAACATGATAAAAATTGGGAGGAAAGGTGTCGTGACACTTGAAAATGTAAAAAATGCAAAAAACAATATGTACATTGTAAAGGGGATGCAATTTAATTTTGGATATATTTCTCCAAATTTTGTGATAGACTGTGAGAAGAAGTTTGTGGAGTATGATAATTGCAAGCTATTATTGGTTGATATGAAGATAAAAAATGCAAGAGACATGATCACAAAATTGGAAGATGCAATCTGTGAGGGGTATCCCATTTTGATTATTGTTGAAGACATTGAACAATAAGCCCTAGTTGTTCTTGTTGTCAAAAGTTTTGGGGTGCATTGGAGGTTGGTGCTTTGAAAGTTCCTAGTTGTGGAGAGTGGAAAAGCCAACACTTGGCTGAAGGTACTGTCATCAAATGTAAAGTTGGTATATTCGTTGATAAGTTGGAAATAAAGTTCTGGGGACTGTTACCAAAGTAGCATTTACCAAGGATACAATAACAATTGTTGGTGATGGAGGCACTCAGGAAGTTGTAAATAAAAGAGTGGCTCAAATTAGAATCTTGATTGATGTTGCAGAACAAGACTATGACAAAGAAAAATTGAATGAAAGAATTACTAATATTTTTGGTGAAGTTATAATTATTTAGGTGGGAGCACATATAGAGATAGAGTTGAAGGAAAATAAGTTAAGAGTGGAAGATACCTTGAGTGCAACAATGGAAACTGTGGAGGAAGGTATTATTGTTGGTGACAAATGTACTCTAATATTGAGGCTTGGTTCAAAGGTTTATGCTATCAAAGATACACTAGAAAATGATGAGCATAAGATTAGAGATGTAGATGGAGAAGAAGGTTAAGTAATTATGCAAGGATTACTGACACAAAGTAAACAACAAGCAAACAAAACTTGGGATCCAAGAGGAGAAGATGCAACAAATGCACTTGTAGAGGAGAAATTTCAGATTTTAGAGGGAGATATAACACAATACATCAGATTGAAGGTAACTCCATTGAAGATCTCATGGACAGGAGTCCATGAACAATTTGTTCCTCGAGAGTCTTATGGAAGAGCATGTCTTTATCCCTAAAGAAATTAGACCTCTATAAGGTCTTTCATATTTCCTAAAGGAAGTTGCTTCCCTTAATTTGAATTTGTTTTAAATTGAGTAGATAAGTTTAGTGGTTAAGTAGGAGATTTATTCTTAAGGTGACATGTAATGTAACCCTTATTGCTATTTTTGGTGTATATTTGAGAAGTTGAGAAATCTTAGGAAGTTTTGTTCCAGATTAGAAGGAATTGAACTGGCCTTGAAAGAGGTTTGATGAGTTCTTTATATGTTCTGGAACAAAATAGATTAGGGATCGAATAGAAGGTAGGTTTTCGGTGGATGTATCCCTCTAACAAATGACGAATGATCATTTAACAAAATGAGAGACAATGAGATAATGAGTGGAAAACCCTAGCGAGATTGAAAACCCTAGAGAGTTTGGAAACCATAATCAGGTTGTAATGGCGATTTTTGCAGGATCTTGGAGTCAAGCCATCCTATAGGGGTGGCCTAGTACAACCAAGGATTAAAAAAAGTGGGATTTTTTTGTGTTGTATTTACATAGGGTTCAATTTTTTTCTTGTTTTAGTTTAAAAAGCTCGGGTTTCAATTAGGTTTCCACCAACCTTTCTTTTCTCTATTCTACTTCCTTTTTTTTCGGGGTGTGGTTTTTTTTGACATGTCTTTTCTTTATTTACCCCCATGTTAAAAAAGAAGAAAAAAGGCTTTAGGCCTTGTCGACTAGAACTTGGATTTATGTCAAAACCTAACCCGCTTCTTCCATGGCACCGTATGAAAATTTGTCAGAAAGTACTGTCAATGTTGACAGGTGTTGGTTTCCTTTGGCTAGTGGTTTGAATGCAGCATTTGGAAAGGGGACTTGGAATTTTGATCCGGTAAGGAACATGAGGCGTCTCTAAACCCTAGTGTGGGATCCTTTGTCATGTTGGTTGTGGAGCCTGATATTCTAGATTCAGAGATGTTATTTCAGCTGTGTTTGGATCCCAACACCTGACGATGGGGTGTGTGGGGGATTTCCCCCCACTATAGTCGGGGGTTCGGGGGGGGGGGCAACAGGTTTGGGAGCCCCCCTGGCAGGGGTTTAGGGGAAATGCCCCATAGGGAAAATTTAGGAAAATGCCTTGTAAAATGTTGTAATTTTAGAGTCACGACTTGGTCAATAACGGGTGATTTACGGGCCCATGGAATTTGGGAAATCCGTGGTATTTTCCTGTAGTATTCCCTTTATGGAAGGAAGATATTGTAATACAACTGTGTATTGTATTGTAACATTGTAATACGTCTGTGTATTGTATTGTAGCATTGTAAAACAATCTTTATGATTGTGTGAGAGAGACTGTGAGAGTGTGAAGAGGAAGTGCAGCGGGGTTGTTGCAGGTTGTATCCCTTCATTTTGCTATACGGTATAATAATAAAGGACTAGCAATTTCTATGTGGACATAGCCCATCTTGGGTGAACCACGTTATATCTGTGTCTCTCTTTTAATGTGTTTAAGATTTGCATCTTGTTTAATAATTTAATTGTATAATTGTTATTGCTCTGAGATCCTGTTTTTTCTAACATGTCCACGAAAGAGTGTTTTTGTCAAAAGTTACAGAAAAGGAGGGTTTAGCTTCTCGTGAGGTGGTGTCAGAGATTGTCGAACCTATTAACCATACTCCACAAAAAACCATTTTTCAACATCGAAATCTACCTTCGAGTCTTACTGAAGAAAGATTGCATATTAGAAGGAAGCTTAAAGATTTTAAGGTTAAATCAAATGTAGAGGATTTTACGGCTGGTCGTGATGTTACTCTGAGTAAGGTTGAAGGGATTTCCAGTAGGGCTCTAGTGGGTAGAATGGAATATGTAAAATTGAACAGGTGGAAATGATTAAATGGGTGACAAAAAAATTGAAACCACTATTGGATTACAACCCACAAGTTCTTTGGATCTCGAATGGGTTGTTATGTTTTATATTTCTGTTAGAAGATCATGCCCAGAAGATTCTTGACATGTTTTGGATCATTAGGGATGGGTCACTTGTCTTATGGCATTGGTTGGTTGATTTTAATCAACAAAACCAGAAAATCACTAAGCATCATCTTTGGTTGCTCTTACCAGGTTTCCCAATTTAGTTTTGGTCAAAGGATATCCTCAAAAACTTGGCAAATCATCTGGGAAAATTCATCTTTGTAGAAAATGAGATGCTTCATTTCGGAGATAAGAGAATGGTGAAAGTTTTGGAGGAATTTGATACAACAGATGGTCTCTTGGAAAAGGTCAATATTTGGAGGGGTGACCAAATTCTAGAGTAGAGATTAGATTACAGATGTATCCCTTTTTGCTACTTAAATTGTAGGATAACAGGTCATTTGAGAAGGAATTGTCCAAAGGCAAACTGGTTTTCATTGGGGGTTCGTTCCTTTTGTTAAATGCACAACATCAAGAGTCATTCTCTAGACTTGTGTTGTATCAAGTCAGGGACTTGTGTTATATCAATTCAGAAACTTGTGTTGTATCAAGTTAAAGACTCGTGTGGTATCAATTTAGGTACTTATGTTATATCAAGTCATAAACTTGTGTTGTATCAAGTTAAAGACTTGTGTGGTATCAAGTCAGGGACTTGTGTTGCAAGCTTACCAGAACCGAACCGGAACCGGCTAAACCGGCCGGTCAACCCGGTTCCAGGAGGTTTTCGGTCCAAACCAAGCCACTGAACCGTTTTGAGCCGGTTCGATACTGAACCGGCCGGGTTGGTCCACGAACCGCCCGGTTCGGTATCGAACTGGTTCAAAACCGGTTTTCTCAGCAAACTGGCCGGTTTGTACGGAGGCTCAAAACTGTGATTTTTAAATTTTTTTTTTTTAATTTTTTGAATGTTCGTTGGGGGGATGTATCTGGACAGAAAACACAACAGTAAAAAAATCTCAACATGAAACCCAAGATATCAGTCCACTTATGCAAGGGGAGGAAGCTGAATTGATTATACGCTAAAACAGAGTTTGTTCTTGCAAAAGTAGGAGCAGTAGTAAGAGAAAAAATCTCTCCCTCCTTCTTACAATCTAGAAAATAGATGTTGAATAGAATATCAATAAGCTAAAACAAGCTCAGATCTAGTGGTCATAATTGAGGAAAAGTGCCATATCAGCCTGTGAACTAGAAAAGAACATAAGTTTGCAAAAAATTGGAAATCAGAAAAGCAATATAATGTACACAAGCATATGTACCAGATACTGTAACAATGCACTACTATATCACTGTCCAAGTTAGAGTATAAGAATTGATCTTGTTTCAAGGCTACAATAGAGTTACAAATCTTCAAGAAAGCTAAGAGTCCAGAAGGCAGATTGAGACCACTGTTACAATCTTAAAGAGGGTTGACTTGGTTACCTCCAAACAATATTTAAAATTGTATTTATGAGTTATAAAAGGAAAGAAAACAAGTGTAGCAGGTCTGTTATAACTTATGGTCTGTTGTGTTTTTTTACTGTTGGGATGTATCTGGAGATTTTTTGCATATTTTGTGTATAATGGTTTGAATTCACATGGATGCACATGAATATTTAAAATAATTTTTTTTTGAATATTTTATGTATTTTTGGTGGACCGGTTTTATGATCCGGTTTTTTACCCGGTTTTTGACCGGTTCCGGTTCTGAGGGTCGACCGGTTCATCCACTGGTTCCGTTTTTGTAACTTTGTTGTGTTGTATCAAGTCAGAAACATGTGTTGTATCAAGTTAAGGACCTGTGTGGTATCAAGTCAAGACATTGTGTTGTATCAAGTCCTATCTATGTCCTCATGTATTGAGGTGGGATGCCTATACTGTGATATTGTGTTGTATCAATATTGGAATCCTGTGTTGTATTGAGATTCGAGTCTTGTGTTGTATCAAGACAGGTCATGTGTTGTATCAAGGCTACAAACTTGTGTTGTATCAAGTCAAATGATTTTCATAGACAATACCCTATGAGATGGATCTCCTTAATTGAAGACGGTCGACTTGTGTTGTTTGAAGACTAGAGACTTGTGTTGTATCAAGTCATGAGAATATACTATGTGATGTATTGCTAGCCATGGTATCTAGGTGTTATAAATCTCCTTTATGGATTATCTACCCCTAGAGTGAATTACTTTAGCATATGACTATATGACTTGGGGTAATACATACCATCATTAGTATGGAACGATTATTTTGAGTATGATATGATAAGATGGTTAATTAATTAATACACATATGGACCATGCAGTATTTAATTAATGATAATGATATATAGCATAGAGAAAGAGAATGAATTCAAATTGCACATGTATGCCTCAAGTGAAGTCGAATTATGAAGGCCAGAATTAAGCCTAAGTTGTAAATAAATAATGTGTCAGTTAAAGAAGGAACATTTCCTTGATTAATGCAAAGTGTTTGTGCATGGGTGACATTGATTATGAAGTACCAAAGACTTTCAGTTAGTCTCCTAAACACTCATTTCATTGAGTTCACATTTAGTTCAAGAAGATCACCTTCAGTTCAAGTCAGTTAACATCCATTTACAACTAAATAAAGAAGGAGGGCACATATGTTGTGCATGTCAGAGTAACTGAAGTGCCAGTTTGACATTGGAGCTAGGGAGGACGCTAATGACTGCACGAGAGGAGTTGTAGTGCATGCTAATCCTAGTGAATGCGCCATGTATGATCTCAGTGTGTTTACTAAGTCTCAAATTCGCCCCCTTCTGCATGCTAGGTGTTTTGGCTTGTTTTAACATGCTAGGCATATGGAAAGTTCAATACACAGCTGCATATAGTTGTTTTTGTAGGGTTGCATTGGATCTCTCTTCTCTACTACTAGGATGATATCTCTTACGGAGCAATCTACTTATGTGTTGTGAATCATTCTCTGCAAATCTATATATCATACTCAAAGAATTGTTGGGTTTTTCATCCTCTGTGTTTGGAGGGTTTTCCCAGGGTATATCTTGTCTCTTATGGTTGATTATTTTATGTGGCTGATTTATTCTTGAGATTCATATATTGCTCTTATAAATATTCATATGTGGCTGATTTAAAGATTCATAGATGGCTAATATAAAGTTGATTATGTGGCTGATATAAAGTTGATTATGTGGCTAATATAAAGTTTTTTATGTGGTTGATTTAAAGTTTCATAAAGCGTTGAAATTGTTTGATAAAAGTTTTAAAGTTCAAGCAGCCCCGATTTTGCTCGAACATTAACACCTTTGTGTCTTAGGAGCATTTGGACAGTCTGGAATTACAAACATTCGCATTGGAACTTGTCTAGCCATCGGTCGTCAAAGATGATGTGACAAAAGTATGTATCCTGTGGGCTCCACTATTCCATACGAGGATCTATCATCCAAATAATGTCTTTATATAAAATCTATAGAAAATAATTTGGATCATATAATGGGTGACAACGTCATTGATTATGGTATTGCGGGGAGGGGAATTCTTCCTTTAGATGATGTAAATTGTAATGGGGAGTCTTCAAAGTCTAAGGGTTTCAATGGGTAAGGTTTTCCGTAGCATGTTTCTGTTGGTAATTTTTTAGATAAGAGTTTGGATGATGGGAGAAGGTCACCTATTGACGAAGGTACTAGGGTTAATTTTCAAAAGGTGAATGTGATCAATGGAGAGTTAAATAATATAACTGAGGATATTTTTACATATATAGGTTCTGAACAAAGGAATAAGTTAGTTTGGTATGGAGTTTGGAGGTGAATAGGGTTTCTATGGTGAGTATCAAGTTTTTGTGGGTGAAAAAGTTAAAACCCCCTTACAAGTATTTGTCAATAAACATATGGAAAATTCCAATAAATCCCTAATAAATTATATTCTTGACCAGAATGTGACTGTTAGGAAGAAAAGCAAAAGGAAAGAAGTGTTGGAAAGAGGAGTGGTATGTGAGGGAGATGTGACACCATAGGAAGGGGATTATGTTTCGTTATCCTCTAGAACTGAAATTGTTGAGGAGATTATCTAGAACAACGAATATGAGTTCGGGGCCCTTAGAGCAGTGATGCCCATGTCGAGTGTTCCTTAATGTATTGCATTTCTTTAAATATCAGAGGGCTATGGGGTGTCCCAAAATATAGGTCCCTCATACGCTTTATTTAAACTAATAAAAAAACATATATTTTATACAGGAAACGATGACAAAGGGTGTGAAGTCTTGTGGAGTTTTTTCTGAAGAATTTGAATGATTGGGAGGTTTGCGCAATAAATGCTAAAGGGCAGTTTGAAGGTCTTGTTGCCGCCTAATTCGCACCTCGGGTAACATGGCAGAAATCTTCAAGCCACTGGGTGCGACCTTGGGGGCAAGCTCGAGCCAAGTGCTGTCACCTGATACTCAGCTCCTCCATCTAGGCCAACTCCTAGCGAAGTCAAGGGGGGTGGACCCTAATGAAAAGTAAAATCTAGCGTTTTTACTGTACGAGAGAAATAATTAATTCTAGGAGTTTTAATATGGAATGGATGGAATTAAAACAAAATACCAATTACTGCCAACAAGATTAACCTTAGCAACACTTTAACTTAAATTAGATACACAAAATTCAATGACACACTGCGAGATTAACTTATGCAAAAGGAAGAAAAATAGACCAGTGCCGAAATGAAAAGAGTGCTTGCAAATGTGGGTTGTTAGTGTAGTCTTAGTGAAAGTATCACAGTGTCTCGGTTGGTAAATTTTAAATAATTAAATGAATTGATTAAGGAATGGGTAAATTGTGGGTTTGGCCCAACAAGTCAAGTCCCTTCGAACTGAGTGCTAAAGCGGTAATACCAAGTGTCCAACAGGGCGAGGATAAACCTGCTTAGAGTAGCCCCCTGACTCTGTAGTGATTACCCTTTGCAACCTCCCGAGTTCTCGAGAAAATTACTTGTGTGGATTTTTCTATTAGATCTAGTAACTCGTATCCCTTTTTGATATAGCCAATTGATCAGACAAGCTGCAGCGGTGTAGAGCATACGGGGAAGGAGTCTTGGTTTATTTTTAAAGTTTTAGAACAAGTTTTCTGATTTAGAAAAAAGATAAAACCCAGGAGTCTCTTTCTAGATTCAGTACTCGGGCAAGCCCTTATCCACGAACCTGTACTCGGGAAAGCGAGGGGGTTTATTTTAACTTAGCAGTGCATAACAAAATTGTTTTTGTTTTTTAATTACTACACTGCTCAAATCTTTTCCCTTATGGTACTTCGGTATAGCGCAGTGGGTAAGTATTCAAGTTACTTTTGCACAACTCAAACAAAGCATGAAATGATAAAGAAAGACAACTACGCTACTAGCATATAAGAAAACAAAAAAAAGGACACCGACACAAATCCCCCAAGGGGGATGGGGACCAGGCTCTACCGAGCCCGCTCAAAATTGTTTTTATTAATCGGTTACAAAGCTTCAGTAGAGAATGCTCTTTGGTCCTTGTTATCTGGGATCCAAAGGCTTACAACATGCAAAGGAAATAGGCCCAGCTAAGGAGAAAGCCTCCTGGGAGCTCCGGATGTTCGAAAAAGCTAATTTCGGGCAGAGTTTCCTTCTCTTTTTTGATGGGCCTGCTAAAAACCAGCAAGCATATGTCAGTGAAAGATGCCCAAAAACACTTTGGAAGTGTCTTTGGACAGCATGCAAAAATTTACAAAAAAAAATCTAAGTAACAACTGATTACAAAAACAAGGAAACAACTAAGTGAGGTAAGCTAGAAAGCTTGCCTTCTTAGGATCTTTGCTTGCCTCTTGAGAAGAATGGCAAGCAGATCTCAAGCACAAAATGCTAGATCAAACTTTAAAATGCATAGAAACTCTTTCAACAAGCTTTTTTAATTTTCAAAATTTTTAAACTTGCGGAAAAAGGGAAAAGTAACTAGATCTAGAATTTTAAATGTACCTTTGAAGCAGACTAGAAATAGAAATTTTTAGACATCAGATCTACCTTTGATATGACTTTAGATGCTAGATCTAATATGGAAACGTTTGAAACCGAAAGAAAATTTTAAGAAATTTATGGATCAAAAGTTAAAGAACCCAGAGTAGAGCAAGCAATAAAGGACAGAAAACGCCTCCTTGGTGAGATTAGAGGGACAAAGCTTATTTTCCAATTTTACTGAAGGAAAGGTAGAGCACATTCGCTCATCAATACTCCAGCTTTAGCTTCCTTCAAAAGATTATCAACACTAGCAATGGGGATTAAAAATACCTGTGTAAACCGAAAGAGACTACAACAACAATGTAGATCCAAGCATGAAATCATACATATATCAAATAGTCTTCTTCGACTTGCAATAAAAGAGTAACCTAACAAGAATTACCTTTTATCTTTACAAAAATACCATTTCCTTCTGAAAGCAAGTTAATCCCAAACATATGCAAGCATGAAAACAAATACAGGTTACCTCACTAATGTAGAGTAAACTCTATCCAAACATCCATAGATCCCACACAGAAATTGCCTCCAAAGCCTTTTATTCACAATACTCAAGAAAACTATTACAATATTACAAGCAGAGGTTCCACCTTTTGATGATGAACAAAGGAGAAGATACCAACTTATATAGGAAAAGGGAGACCCAGGGGGGCCTCATCAATACTGAAGATGAAGTCAGAGTTGACTTGAAATTGTGTTGAGTTGAACAGAGGAGGTGATTGACACCTCTCTCACCAAACTCCTTCAACGAATCAAAAACCTCCAGCACATACCAACCAATGAATAAGACTTACCAACCAATGAATAAGACTGAAGAAGATACCACTCACTACCCACGCATGAGTGTACAGCTAGGTGTGACGTGATCTTCACCCATAAAATATTCGTTGATCCAAGATTTGACGTATGGTAAACGAAATCAAATCTTAAGTGAAGGGGGTCGAAAGGAGGCCCACTCCTTGCTATTTGCTATCACCATAATGGCTAGTGTGAACCACCACATACCTTGCTCACGATTCGGAAATAGCTTGACGTCACCCTCATTACGTGATTGACCAAAGCATGGTATATTAGCATAAGCCAAGGTTTGTCTTTTTCAATTTTTATTTTTAAATGGTGACATGGAAAGCGGGGTCTACACCCTCAACTTGCAAGTGTAGCGTGAGCCTTCCCTTGGTGTATTTGACGTCACCATTTTAATATAATCCTTAACCACTTTGAAATGAGAAAAGGTATGACTCGCTAGTCACATGGCACCCTTGCCATGTCACTCAAATCAATTTTTTAATTGATTTTGACTTTTTTTAGAATTTGACTTTAGTGCTAATTTGTTCAGATTTAGCATTAAAATGCTATTTTTATGCACTTTTAGCCCAAATAATGCCTCACGGGGTGCTTCGGCTGCCCGACTGATGTAGAAAGTGGTCCCTTGGGTAAAGTGGGCACTCTGGGTGTGAAAACGAGTGTCCCCATGTCAGAAACGGACTTCATATCTGACTTTTATTACAATTTGAAGTTTTTTAATTAAACCATTAAAAAATGACTTAAAAAACAAAAAAAATATTTTTTGCGGAAATTGACGAAACTCTAGGGGGACCTAGTACATGTCCATACGACTCAATTCGAATGCCTAGCATGGTGAAAAACACTGACACGAAGGCTCTAATAACCTCCCTAGGCCGAAACACCAAGATGACTACCCCAGCTTTAGAGGTGTGAGTGAAAAACTCAGAAATTATTAGTCGTTTGTTCAACAACCAATAATAACCAAGGAAAAAAAAACACTCTTGGGCTAGTCGGCTTGATGCTTAAGTCTGGGAAGCCGAGCCTTTTATAAAAAATTAAATACTAGGACATTTTTTACAATTTCCTCAAGGGGGTATGAACATGTGTTACAAAAAATAAAACGGTCATGGAGGCCTCAAAGGACTTCTGAACTCTGAATATGAACAAGTATCTTGTTCATCACTGGCGGCTCACTGAAAGTCCAACTAGGTGCAGCCTAGTCGGTAACAGGTCTGTTATCAATTTGGAACCCATGGGTTTGTAATTTGAATCCCTACAAAACTTGTGTCGGTATCCTCCTTGAAGGTAGAATTAAAGGTTTTGATCATGATGTCAATATCTTGAACATTTATGCTCCTTACAAGATAAAAGGACTTTATGGGAGGATATCGAATCTACTGGGCTCCTAAATTTGAAAAGTTTTATTATTGAAGATCTTAATTTTACAATGTTTCCTGATGAAAATTGGGGAATAGTTTCCTCAATGCATACGTTGGCCTTGTTTTTTCAAGATATTTTTAGTAGGAATAAATTGATCAATATTATTCCTCATAATTTAGCTCCTACCTGGAAAAATAGAAGATTAGGGAATGAAGGAATTGGTAAAAGACTTGATCGGTTTTTCATGTCAGAATCCTTGATGAGTGGTTGTTCTAGACACAGATCTTGGAAGCTTGTGTCCAACATTTCAGATCATATTCCTATTCCACTTTAGTTTGAAGGGGAACCTATTTCTACAAATTTTCCTTTCAAATTTAACCAAAATTGGCTAAAGGACGAGTACTTCTATCAAATGGTGAACTCTTTATGGTCTTCTTTGACAGTACTAGATGGGATGTATGTGATGGACAATTTGGTTTATAAACTTAAGAAACTAAAAAAATTGTGGCTAGGTGGATAAAGAAGAAAGAAGCAGAGGATAGGAACAATCTCATTGTTACTGAAAATCAAATTACTAATATTTTGTCAGGGAATTTGACTAACAATTTTTCAGCAGAGGAGAGGGCAAGGATTATTGAGTTGGAAAACAAAAAGGATGCCCTCTTGGAAAAAGAAGAAGAGGTGTGTCATTTAAAGACTATAGCGATTTGGATTGATGTTGGTGACAATAACACAGTTCTTTCACAGGTATTCCTCCTATAGGAAAAAACTCAACACAATTTGGGATATCACTTCCAATACTGGGAATAAAGTTTCCTCTCAAAAGGATATATATAAGGTTGATGTAGATTTTTTTAGTAATCATTTCAAAGAATTTGGTAGGGTTGATATTGGAAATCAAATGGAAGTGGTAAAACACTATCCTTCTTTATTTTCAAGAGAGGAAGGGATTCATATTGTAAGACCTAGTAGTATGGATGAAGTGAAAAGTGTGTTATCCAAATTTGCTAAAGATAAAATATTGAGACTAGATGGCTAGCCTGTGGAGATTTTTACTACTTTTTTTGACTTTATCGGAAAGTATTTGTTGGAAGTTGCTGAGATGTCTAGACGAGAGGATTTTATGTATGGATCTATCAAGTCCACTTTCATTTCCCTTATTCCGAAAAAAGACAAACCAAATTCCTTCTTAGATTTCAGACCTATTGCTTTGACCAATCTGATTTACAGTTGGTGACAAAAAGTTTTGATGATAGAATCAAACCGAAGTAATTTCTAAAGAACAATTTGGCTTCTTATCCAATAGGAAAATCTTGGATGCTATAGGATTTTAACAGGAATGTCTCCATTCGACAAAAATTAAAAATCTTAGTGTTGTAGTTATGAAAATGGATCTTGCCAAAGCTTATGATAAGGTCAATTGGGTCTTTCTTAGACTTATACTATTGTGAGTTGGGATTCATGTGGATGTTTCTAATAGGACTTTGGCTTGTGTTTCTTCAACAAATTATGCAGTTTTGGTAAATGGTGCTCCAGCCAATTTTTTCTGTAGCTCCAGCGGTCTTAGACAGGGGTGCGTGCCCATTGGCCTGCCTCCTATTCCTATTGGTCATTGAAGGCTTAAGTAGAATGATTTTAGAAGCAAGACTGAAAGCAAAATTTTCAAATATAAAAATCTCTTCAACCCTAAAGATCACACATCTTCTTTTTGTTGATGATGTGATTTTATTTGGTTATGGTAAGATTAACGAATGGAATATTTTACATGAAATTTTAACTTTTTTTGCTCATCCTCGGGCATGGAAATCATCCTGGAAAAGTCATGTATCTATCAGCACAGAGTCTTTCAGGTTGTCATATATGAGCTTAAAGCATTGTTTCAGTATAGAGTGGAATTGTTTTAATTGGGTTTCAAATATCTTGGTTTTGTGTTAAAACCAAACAAATACAAGAATGAAGACTGTATGTGGTTGGTTAAAAAAATTGAAAGAAGAATATGCAACTGGGCTTATAGATTTCTATCTATGGGTGGAAGGATTACGTTAATTCATGTTGTTATTATGGGCATTCCAGTCTATTGGTTTTCTTTGGTTATGATCCCCTAGGCTATCATCAAAATCATCTGCTAAAAAATCTTTCACTTTCTTTGGGCTGGTACAGGTTATGAGAAAAAAATTCATTTAGTATCATGGGAAAGATTAGCCTTACCAAAATCATTGGGAGGTTGGGACATAAAAAATTTGAATGGATTTAATGATGCTTTATGTTTGAAGAGTATGTGGTGTAACCTATTTGATAATGGCCTATGGAGTTTGGTTATTGAGGCTAAATACCTTAGGGGGGAAGCTTTATTATATTGGTTCAGGTCTTATAAGATAGAGAATAAAGGTACCTCTATCATATGGAACAATTTCATCAAAATCTTCCATTGGATTAGAAAATGGACGTCATGGGATATAGGAAATGGAAAGAACATTCATATTGGAATCGATTCATATATCAGTGACAATGGGAACTATATTATGCCAATGGAAATTTTGGAAAATTTAGCAGTAATTGGAACTATCACTCTTAATCAAATCAAGAGATTGCGGTGATCAATTTTAGATGGCAGATATTTGCTCAATTCTAGAGATAATAGTTTACATGGCATATGGGCTCTTATTTGGGATAGCTATATAAAATCCCTAAACAATGTTGGTATCAGAGTTGGGAATTCAGAGGATAGGTTTGTTTGGGTGTGGAATAAATCATATGGAAACATCATGACAAATGATGCATATGATGCTATTATTAATTCTTAGTTTCATTTTGAAAGAAAATGGTGGCATTGTAAACTTTGGAAATGGTATCTTCCTAAAAAACTTAAATGTTTTGTTGTTGTTGTTGTTATTGGAGAATAGGTTACTAACTTTGTAGAATTTAATGAAAAGGGGATGGATTGGGCCCGGATGCTGTGTTTTATGCAGGAAGGAAACTGATTTCGTTGAACATTTATTTATGTAATGTACTTTCAGTAAAAATGTGTGGATGATGGTATGTGAATATTTAAATGTCAAGACTCTTTGGGGGGACTCAAATATAGAAGAAAGTTTCAGGATTTGAACTCAAAAGGAGAGCAAATTTAAGCTGCCGCCTATTTTTATCAGGGTTATATTTGATAATTCCACGCCAAATTTCAATCAGTGTGGTATCAAAGGTATTGGTCTCTTCAAAGAATATTATATCAAAGATAAGCAAATGTACAAAAGGTATTATCTCCTCCTACTTACACTTTCTCTTCTGCTGTTGGTTCTTTTGGTGGTGCTTCTGTGGATGGTTGTTGTGGTAGTGGCATGGTTCTTATATTAAACAAGGACAATATCTTCAATTTATGGATGGGAGGTGGAAAAGGAAGTAACACCAAGGTTGAACTGACGGGATTATGAGGCATCCTTAGATTTGTTGCTATAAATGGCATTGTTTCTTTAACAATTTTTGGTGATTCCAAGGTCATAATAGAATGGGCAATGAGAAGATTCAAGCTCCGAATTCTTCAGCTTAAACATTAGTGTATGAGAGTGCAACAATTGATTATTTCTTTTCATCAAATCATTACGTCTCATATCTCCAGAAGGTTTAACATGGAGGTGGACCAGCTATTAAAAAAAGTTGTTCTACTCGATGAAGGATTTATGCACTTTCAAGAAGTTTTGGGAGAATCAATCATTAGTGAAGGAGTGCAAGCAATATTTTGAGTCTTTCTCTTGTATATGTCTGTTGAAATTTAGCATTAGCATGAATACTTAAAAAAATTACAGATTAACTTAAAACAAATGATAAGTGCAGTAAAAATAACATTCATCACATTAGCACAATGGACGCAAGAGTTTTTCACTGGGGAAACCTTTAAAGGACAAAAACCAAAAAAAGCATTAGTAACTCATCTCGTAAATGAGATGACTAAAAATTCTTCAAAAAGCTCCACAAACCCCAACAGGGTTAACCACAGAAACAGAAGATCAATTTCCAGAATTACAAAAATTGCCAAAATAAGGCTTTTCCAAAATTACGACTTTTCTCTCTCCTGCCCACAAATTTTGCAGGCTGCCCGAAATTCTCAGATTTGCCGAGATCTGAATTTTACCATGTGAAACTACTTGTCCGTACATCTGCCCAGAATTTATGTTTTCTGCCCTGTCCGTATAGTTCAGATTTGCCCGACCGTACGGTTGCTTGTCCTTTTCTCTGCCCAGCTGCTATTTTTCTCCTGCCCGGTTTGCTATTCTTCCTGCCCAGATGCCCGAAGGTAGTTCTGCTACTATCTGGAAGGGCTAGCAGCCCTGGCATGTGGCCTTATGGCTGGCCCGACAGCCCTGTGGGCTGCTACGGGACCCTCATGGGACTGCCCGGAAGGCCTGTTAGGCCACGAAATCCGTTACGGGTTTCCCCAGAGGATGCCCGAGGGTTGGCAAGCAGCCAAAACCTCACAAGTTGCAGCCTGAGGGTTGGCTTGCTGCTCAAACTCTCACAGGTAGCACAGCCCGAGGGCCAAGGAAGAAGGGCCGAGCCTTAATGAAGCTACTTGAGAAGAAAATAAGGGCATCCTGTGAAGAGAAGGAGGGATGCCCAAAAACAATCACTGCTTCCCAAAATTAATGATGGTTGCCCGGAACTGACAATGGCTGCTTGGATATGATATTTGGATACCCGGGATCTGAAGGTGAAGCTAGCTGCTGGAAAGGAAGGGTTTGGAAAAAACCCTTAAGACAGAAAAACTGGTGAAAACCCTTAGCTTAGGGTTTTGTCTTCAATGTATGATGATGCCTTAGATAGACTCATCCATGCTAGGGCACAATCATAAACTTCTCCTTCAACCCTATAAGATATTCGCATGGAGTAGTTGTACATGTGAGAGCAAGTGTGTGTGTGATAATAAATTGACTTGATCTTCTTTTATAACCTTGAGTCACCTGTAAGTGGACCAAAATTAGAAAGAAAAAAATAATATTATTTTATTATTTTCTAATTTTCACTTGTACCTTTTTACCTTTCTGTAGTCTAAAAGGTCCTTTATGTATTTTTGACTTTTACCAAAATTCCTTATGTATTTTTTACTTTCACCTGTGGTCCCTTTTCCTGTGGTCCAAAAGTCCTTATGTATTTTTGACCTTACCTGTGGTCCAAAATTCCTTATGTATTTTTTACTTTTGCCTTTTAGCCTTTTTCCAAGTGCCCTTGTGGTTATTACTTGTGGTCTTTTAATTCCATTCAAAGTACATCATCATAAACCAAGAGAGTTACTAATGCTTTTATCTCACACTCTGTGTGGCCCCAAGATCAAGTACTAGGGTATCTTAACCAAGGTAAGCCTTGGAGAAGACCTCAAGCCCATTGATCAAGGGTCAGAGTGTCACACATGCCTAGACCAAGTCTAGGGCTTATAGTGCTTTCCTGGTAACAGACCAGGTGCCTCCATTCTCCAAGAGAATGGCTACTTAGAATTAAGCAGAGTCTACCAGTACTAGATTGGTCCACATCGTGGTTCTGGACCAAATGTCTACCATTCAACAGAATGGTCACTCAACATTGAGTTGAGTCTACCCAGGATAGAGCTAGGTCCATATCATGGTCAAGGACCAAATATCTACCATTCAATAGAATGCTCACTCAACATCGAGTTGAGTCTACCCAGGACAGAGCTGGGTCCATATCATGGTCAAGGACTAGATATCTACCATTCAACAAAATGGTCACTCAACACTAAGTTGAGTCTACCCAGGACAGAGCTGGGTTCATATCATGGTTAAGGACCAGATGTCTTCATTCTTCTGAGAAAATGACTCTCGATGCTGCTCAGAAAAATCAACACTCCTTCTCAGCGAGAGAGGCATTCTCTGCCATACCAAGCTTATCATGAAAGTACACGAAATTTGATGCTGACAGAGGCTTGGTCAAGATATATGCAATATGTTCACTCGTCCAAATGTACTGCAACTTCAGTGCACCTTTTTGCACTAGGTCTTTGATGAAATGATACCTCGTTTCAATCACGAAGTTTTCTTAAAGCTTTATACAACTCTGATTATCTTGGTGGATGATCATTGAGTCAAGATTTCCTCCAAATAGATCATATATAAGTTTTCTGAGCCAAACTGCTTCCTTACAGGCATCACTTGCAACAACATACTCTGCCTTAGCTGAACTTTGAGCTATGGAATCCTGCTTCCTGCTGGCCCAAGAGATCATTGCATATCTCATACTAAAGCAGTAATCAGAGGTACTTTTCTAGTTTACTGCACTGCTAGTCCAATATGAATCAACATATCCATATAACATTACTCCACTGCTGGAAGTAATCTTGAGCCCATAAGTGTTGGACATGAGTTGACTCAGAGCATTCTCTGTGTTTGGTCTCGTTTGCACGAGATACATCCAGGATTCAAAAAACTGTCTATACAGAGTAGAGTCTATACTCTGTGAACTGGTAGCTGAGTCACCCAACTTTGTTAAGTTGGCAGTCATGGGTATGCCCATAGACTTGCAATTCTGCATCCCAAATATCAACAAGATATCCACTGCATACTTTCCTTGTGTCAGGAAGATCTTTCTTGGCTTTTTCCAGACCTCAAAGCCAAAGAAATAATGCATCAACCCGAGATCCTTCATATCGAATTCAGAGGTAATCTCCCTCTTACACTGTTTTGTCAACTGTTCATCACCTGTAAGAAACAAATCATCTATATAGGGAATAAGTATCAAGACATGGTTATGAACAACCTCAAAGTATACGTTAGACTTAGTTGTACTTTTTGAAAACCCCAAGTTATGGAGCAATCCATCCATCCTCGCATACCAGACTCTTGGAGCATATAGGGATTTGTTCACAAAGCCTTCAGGTTGTTCAATATGAGCTTCCTCCTCAATCTTACCATTGAGGAAGGCTGTCTTTACATCTATCTGATGTAACTTCCATCCGAATAATGCAACAATTGAAATGATGGTTCTAAAGGTAGTATACCTGGCAACAGGAGCAATTGTCACTACTGACTTTCCTGTTGGTCTAGGAACAACTTCCCACACATCATTCTTCTTGATTAAACTGTACTCTTCAATCATGGCATCAACCCATTCTTGTTTACTTGTTGCTTCTTCGTATGATGAATATTTTGAACTGTCAAGCTGACTCATAAGACCTGAGTACTTCTGTGATCTTTCTCTGAAAGTCTCGGGAGGAGCTTTATGCTTCTCGCCTTTTTGTACCATTTCTTGGTACCGAGCTGGTCTCCTTTTGTAAGGAGGAACTTCAAGTAGTTATTTTGGTGGATTTTCAATGTCCTCTAGAACATTTGGAATTTTATCCTCAAATTCCTCTTCCTCCATCTGAGTTTCTGAAATTGGAAACTCTAGTGAAGGTACTTCATCTTCCTTTGAAAGCTCTTGTGTTTGACGAAACACAACTTTCTCATGGAAGACCACATCTCTGTTGACTATCTTATGTAAGCCTGGAAGTGCTATGCAGTGAGGGTGTCCAAACCTTCTATGCCACAACTCACATGGATCAATTGCATGAGTGGAATCCTTAGAAGCCCTGTAAAGGCCTCCCTCTTGAACCCCATTCTGTACTGCTGAGCTTAGGTCTTCATTCTTTGCCCATAGAAGGACTTTCTTGACCATAAAGAGGACTCTGAAGCCCTTGTATTCTAAGCTAGTAACATATAGAAGATTCTTCTTTAAACCAAGTGTTATCACCAACCTTTTAGTTGCCTGTGTGAGGTGGATCCAGGATAGATGGTAGAGGGGCAAGCAACTAAGGGGGTGGAACCAAGACTGCCTAGATTCCCAAATGGATGGTTGTCACGCCAATCAAGGCAGCCTTCACTTTATGTTATCTAAGTCCAAGACAACAATGAGGGAGACCCAGATCTACTCCCGACAGGAGAGATTAGACCTAGACACCGGAACAGATCAAATGTGGCTTTGAGGTACGTAAGGTATAAGGTAAATGGAAACCCTAGCTCTAGGGTTTAGGTACTAGCAACTGATGGAGATGATCATTGTCTTGGGAAACGTAACTGTGATAGGGTGAGCAAGGACAGAGTTGGGACTGTCTAGTACCAACGAGACAGACTCAGTGAAAGATATGAAAGTATCAGGTAACTTGAGTTATCAAAGAATGTTGGCAAAGAGAATGGGAGTAAGGTCAATTTAGGGCTAGTGCTAGAGATCGGAGATCAGTGCCTTTCGTGCATTGGCAATGGAGTCAATATCAGCACAACGTTTCAGTGAACCCACCTGGGATATACCCTGATCTATGGACCCAGAAAAGGATTTGGCCTGGAAGATTCACTGAAATGTTATGCTGATACTGACTCCATTGCCCAATGCATGAAAGGCACTGATCTCCTATCTCTAGCGCTAGCCCTAAATTGACCTTACTCCCGTTCTCTTTGCCAACATTCTTTGATAACTCAAGTTACCTGATACTTTCATATGTTTCACTGAGTCTGTCTCGTTGGTACTAGATAGTTGGGAGTACATCCGGGTCTCCCCCGTTGTTGTCTTGGACTTAGATAACATAAAGTGAAGGCTGCCTTGATTGGCGTGACAACCATCCATTTGGGAGTCTAGGCAGTCTTGGTTCCACCCCCTTAGTTGCTTGCCCCTCTACCATCTATCCTAGATCCACCTCACACAAGCAACTACAAGGTTGGTGATAACATTTTGGCGTCGTTGTTGGGGAGGTAGAGGCCTACCCTGGTTCGACATTTTTCCTCAAGCTATACTCCCATTCTCTTTGCCAATATTTTGGCGCCGTTGCCGAGGAGGTAGAGGCCTACCTTGGTTCGACTTTTTTTACAATGACATATGTTGTATTGGTGAATTACTTATGTGGTTCACCTGGCGACTCCACCCTCCGACTCCACTGAGGACCGTGCCCAACATATTAATTTTAAGTTCTTAGAGCATACCATAAATCATAATGAATTCAGATGTATTTCTGAGGTACATGAAGGAATTAACCAAAAACATGATTGAAAATACAAGACAAATAAACTAAAGGGATAGATGGAGGTCAGACTACAGGTATGAGGATGATCTCGAGCATGACTATGGGTATGAATCTAGTTATCACAATCTTTATGATACCCACCAACTTCCTTACCCATGCAATAGAGATTTCCCAACCATCCCGAGTGAACATGTAAGTCGACATGAACCTAGAAGTCAACCCCAATCAAAGCCTTATAGCCAAGTAACTAGAGCTGTTAAAAAACAAGACAAACAATCTCCTTTTGACTTTTCTGAAATCCCGGGAGCACCTCATCCTATGCCAAATGATTACACTAGGAGTTTGCCCCAGTTTAGTGGAAATAATGAGATATCTATTGAAAGTCATTTGGACATTTTCTGGGATTACATGGAATCTATAAGTGCAGACAATGAAGATGTTTATATGCGAGCCTTAGGAGAATCCTTGCAAGGGGATGTTCAACTATGGTTTGATCATTTAGCACCAGGATCCGTCACTAGGTATGACATGTTCACAAATTTGTTAATTGATAGTTGGAGTAGGAACACTGATAAAATTTTAGAGCATCAGTCTAGCAATGATTGTGCAGTTGATAATCAATATATCGACAATGTGCTTTCTCAATTGGACCATTCCTCTCCTGATATGTTCCAAATTATGAGCGTGCCTGCAATCCATAAGAATGTTTCTTAGTACTTCGAGAATAATGTTTCAAAACCTCATGTTGAAACTAAGAGGGATATCAATCAAATCATACGAGATACTCTGCTATTATTACCTAAAGCAGTCACAGAGAAAATCTTGGATTTGATTCGTGGAAGGGAACCTAATCACCATCAAGAAGCATCCATAGTTGAGCCTTCCATTTGTGAGTCCATTAAAGAGCCTTTAGAAGAGGAACTCCATAGTCATTGTCTAATTGACGATAACTTGAGTCAGTATGCAAGCCATCTGAATCTGGATTCAGACTTTGATGAAATCAATCAAACTTCCGATGAAAAGCAATCTTGTGGTCATATTGTGATTGAAGAGCATGCCTGTAAGAGTTATAGGGAAACTGAAACCAAACTTATTGATGTTTTTCCTTATCTAGAGCTTAAAGAAGAACAATCACATGATGATACGATTGTAAGTAAACTCGATCAAGAACATTGCAATGAGGAGCCTTGTCCTGATAACATTGATAGAATTCTTCACCAATCCTTAATCAGAATATGTTGATTCAATGTGTGGATACTGACCTTGTTTTGAATCTTGAAATCACTCCTGGAATTAATTTTAAAGCTTTTTCCTCTCATCAAATTTTGAGATCAATTATTCCAGGTATGGGAGAAAATTTTCAATCCACCCTCCCGTCCCAACTTTTCAAATCTTCTTGTATGGGTTTGTCTCTTAGTCAAGTTGTTACTTTTGAAATTTTGAATCAAAAGTTTAAGCATTATCACGTAATTGGGGAAAAGGCACTTCATGTCTCTTCTTAGTCATCTGTAATGAACATTTTTTTTCAATTTGTAAATCTGTATTATGGATGGCTTGAGAAACTATATAAAGATCAATTTCATCTTTTCTCCATTGTTAAACAAAAAATGGGCTTGATCTCATTCCCAGTTTCATTACATTACAACTTGTTTCCATTTGATTCTCTTGGAGTAAATAGATTTGAATGTCCTAGTAGGGTAGAGGAGAAAACAAAGAACTGCTTGGAGTGGCCGAGTCATGAATCATATTGTCTTCCTCCATCAAGAATGAACTTGCATTCCTTTTATGACCCTATCAGCATCTTGATGGATGAGTTTTTCGAAATTGAATCTTATCCCTGGCATGTTTTCATTTCTCTTGATCCATATCTTTCTTTGATTTTCAAACAACAAGTTATAATGGCTTCAATTTTCATTTACATTACTTACAAGCCATCTTTGATTTGTTGTATCATTAACGGTAAAGAAAGCTCAATAGATTTGTTCAGCAAGTGGTTGCATTGGATTTATGATTTTACGTAACACTTGTCTAAATTGGTTAGAGTAGGGTAGGTAGGACTTGAATAAGCCTTCCCCGACAGTGGTGTAGAACCTTGCACCTTTGTTTGAAGCTTACCTTTGAAGCTCTTAGTGTAGTTTTGATTTCTGCAAAATAAAAATCAAACTTTTATCGAAAGTTATGGTTATAGATTAGATTTATTTTCTGCTTTTCAGTTTCATGCATCTTTATTTTCAGTATTTTATATATTATCCACATATTGTTCTGATGATCAGTTTGTGAGTTTGGTATAGCTCTGGACATACTGCAGGTAGTCAGGGACATTCTTGGTAGCGGTTGCAGAGCTGGATGGATTGATTGAGGATGCGAGAAGCAGAGTGCGAGGACCAGAGATTCTGAGGTTCTCAAGCGCTCTTTTCAGCAGAGCACTTGTCCTAGCTGGAGCCAGATGTTATCACATATATAGTAGCCAGGCTACCATATTCTATTTTTCAGACACAGTACATTTTTCAGCCAGATCTCTTACATATGAGATGCTGAGATGAGAAGTTTTGATGGATCATTATTGTATTGGTGGACTATTGTACTCTTCCATGTCAGGGCTGAGTCTCAGGACATGTAGATTTGAGGACCGATGTAGCCATTTATGTCATTACAGAGCAGTTATGGATGCCTAGTTTTATATCAGTACTTTCTCATTGGACAGATGATGTTTCAGATGGATTATATTGCATGATTATGACTCAGCTTTTTATATTGTGTTATGGTTATCATTGCTCTTATACTCATTTTTGTGACATGTATTAACATGTGGTGTCATGATCTGGCGGTCATAATTATATGGACTTGGATGTATTTGTATTTATGTATTGATGTCCCTACTCTGACTCTGAAGTTCCTGATCTATACTCATTGGTTTTACCCTCCCTAGGGAGAATAGAGGTAGTCATTCCCACCATTGTTTTGGCTTGCTAGTGTTGGCTTCATCATTCACTATCTCCACCCATCCATTACCTTCCAGTTTAGTTTTCAACCCGACTGACTTCTTGACTTATGGCATGGAGGACCTTTTCCCCTGCTAGAACCTTTGTTGGACAAGCTTCCCTGTTTATATTGTGTCTCAGCTCTGAGTTGGTGACAAAACTTGCCTTTGGTGAGTTGGATTGTATGCCTAAATCATTCTGGTCGGTTGTCCCAATGTTTGGCACCGTGCAGAACTCTCCTTGGTCACTTGAGATGTTCTTGGCTAAAACTGAAAGCTCATGTACTACCTGTATTGGAAATATTATATATGCGCCCATGGAAAATGAAAATGCTAAAACTGTGTTTCTTAACATATGTAAAGAGGGCAAGAGTAATGAAATGCTAAAATACCCCTTGGAGGGTATAAGAAAAGGTCCAAAAAAGCAATGGTTAAAAATATGTTATATCCAAATATTGCTCACCTTATAAAATAAATATGTCCTGGATGAAAGCTGCGATTAGCTGTGCTTTTAAGCACTGGTGAAGTCCCAAAAGGGTCATATAGGCCAAAAAGGCCATGGAAATAAAATTGATGGTCCTAATGAACTTGGATCTAACTTGATGTAGACATGATGCCTAAGTTGAATAAGCACTCTCTAAACAACTCAACCATTTGTGAGGCACTGCCATTCCTTGTGTTGTTGTTTGTCTGACATTGGTTATACTATATAGTGAGTATTCCCCTTCCATATCCAAAGTGCCATGATGTTAAGTAGGAAGTCATCATTTGCCTTAGCCTCGTCAATTTCATCCTTCACCCTTTACTAGCAAATTGACTACAACTATGAAGTGAGTATAGTCCTGAAAGTCTAGTCTGAGTAGTAATAAATAAAGCCTTATATATGTATTGGTTGATGTACCGCTAGTGAAATGACTGCTACTTGTTGTGATTGTTGCTTGAATGAGTTGTAGAGCATGTCTTAGCCTTTTAACACTTGCAGCAGATGGATGATAGTCTAAGTTATTATTGGTGTCTGATCATTTACAGATGGTTATATTGTTTATTGGATATGGTTGATGATCAGATAGAGACCTATGAGGGGTATGATTATATACCTTAGATGGATTGGGACTCTTTGAGTCTAATGAGACAGTTTATTTCCATTTTCGGGCACTTGCAGATATGATCAGGGTCATTTTTCCTTTTTGATGCATTTTTTCTTCACAAGTTGATATGTCTGAGCAGGGAGATGTTTCAGTTGGATTTCCTAGGGCATTGTATGGGCATAGGGGGTGCAACCACTTGTTTGTACAATAGTACCCCCATCCCAGAGAGCCTAGTGGGCTCAGTTTGACAACGCAGGCACCCTAGGAGGCTGTTTAGGTAGGTTCACGTTTCCCGAGGCAGATTAAAAAATGATTAAATGGCTATTGAAGAAATCGATTTGGGCTACTGAGGCAAGGAAATGACATGGGATGAGTCATAATGATGAGAGTGATGTCCTCCACGCCTTCTCCAGCAGTTGCAGCCCCTGATTGGGCCCACACCTATTGTTAGGCATTTTTATATTATTTTATGTAGCTTATGGGAGGCTCACAATTTCCTCATGAAGGCACAAAGTCAAAAGGTTAAAATATTATATTATTTTATTGTGCCATGGGGACACCCAGAGGGAGTTATTCAACACTCCATGAACCCACCATGTGCTTCATTTATTTCTTGTTGAGTGGGGTACCCTCTTTATGGGTGATTTAGTCCACTTTGGTACTTTATGGTTATATAGATCCATGTATTGTATGTTGAGCTCATTTAAACCATTGATTAGAATATTTTATCTTTTAATCTTAGCCACTCATTTTGAAAGTGGTTAGGATTCGGTTATGATTGTGGTTCTCTAATTTCTATTTAAATGAGAGAGCTTCTCATTTGTAAGGGGTCTTTGGCTCTTGGATCTGAATAATTGAAAGATTTTTCCGTGGATATTTTTTGGATCTGCTTTGCATTTGATGTTCTCAAATGGTGATTGGATAGTCTTATGCTTCCTAGCATTGTGGAAATTCATGTGAGATCTATACTTTTATGCTATCATTGTCTTGTCTACAGGAGGGCATTTTGGCTGGAGCGTTTTTTGCAAGGGGACCTCAACTCATTCGGTTATCTTCGTCTTGGATCAGAGGGTTTTCATTAGTTTCATTGTGATCTATGATTACTTCGTTTTACTTTCCTGTAGCATTTGGTTTCTTTATCTTGTCTTAGCAAATATGATATTGTTGACGTTTGCTCATGCAGGGTAGGGGGCGCATTGGTGGCTTGGGGCTTACATCTGTCATAGAAATCACTTGGATCTTCCATAATTGATCGGGATGGAAAGGATCATCACTGTTAAGACTTCAACAAGCATTTCCAGGTACGATCCAATAGGTATTTCTCTTCTCTTTTACAGATTTGAATCCATTGTACCTGTTTTCCTTCCATTTTTATGAAAACCCTTAAAATACTAAAAACCCTTAAAAAATACTAAATTCGGGAGTCGTCCGATCTTTGGCCAAACCACTACTGCGTTTCATAGATCGACTTCCCCTTCACTGAATCTACTGCAACGCTGGTCAAATTCCTGCTGGTTTGACGTAGATCTGATTTTTAGCCTGAAAACTGCATAGCGCCCCCACTGAAAATTTGACCTGCTAGGGTTTTTGACTTTTTCTGATTTCTGACTTCATAGACTGATAGATCGGGTCTCACACAGTCCAAATCAGCCCCAACTCTGAGCTAGTTCATGCCAGGTTGCCCTAGATCTGAAAAACTGATTTTCAGCCTCCTAGCCCCCCTCATCAGATTTTGACTTTTCCAGATCTGATTTTTTCTGAATTTTTTTGATTTGGGTTTGTAGATCGGGTCATCTTGATCTCATTTCCACTCCAATGCTAAGCTGATAGTCTCCTGGTGGCTTTGGATCTGCAGATCTGTCTCTCCAAACCCTAGCGCTAGCCCTCCTTCTGCTGATTTTCCTGTAACCTGAATCTTTCGGGCCAAATCCTTTTCTGGGTCCATAAATCATGACATATCCCAGGTGGGTTCACTGAAACGCTGTGTTGATACTAACTCCATTACCCAAGGCTGAACAGGAATTGATCTCCAAGCATAGCGCTATCCCTTCCTGACCTCTTTCCCCGAAAGTTGACCATTCCTTGATAACTCAGGTTACATGATACTTTCATATATTTCACTAAGTCTATCTTTTTGGTACTAGACAGTCCCAACTCTGTCCTTGATCACCCTGTCACAGTTACGTTTCCCAAGACAGTGGTCATCTTCATAAGTTGATAGTACATAAACCCTAGAGCTAGGGTTTCCATTTACCTTACACCTTACATACCTCAAAGCCACATTTGATCTGTTCTGGTGTCTAGGTCTGATCTCTCTTGTCGGGAGTAGATCCGGGTCTCCCCTATTGTTGCCTTGGACTTAGATAACATAAATTGAAGACTGCCTTGATTGACGTGACAACCATCCATTTGGGAGTCTAGGCAGTCTTGGTTCCACCTCCTTAGTTGCTTGCCCCTCTATCATCCATCCTGGATCTACCTCACACATGCAACTACAAGGTTGGTGATAACACTAGGAACATATAAGACATCATCAATATGAAGAACCATACCTGAGTCAAGTGGAAGTGAAGTTGAGCCAAATCCTTCAATCTTGTAAGTGGAGTCATCTCCAAGTTCTACCTGAGTGGTGAACTTCTTATTTCTGTAACTGGTGAGAGCTCCATGGTTACCTGTTATGTGCTTGGAGGCACCACTGTCCACCAACCAAGAAGTGGAACAATTTGAGAAAAAAACCAGTTAGAGCAGAAATCAAGTAGTAATCTCTTTTAGGTTCTTCAGTTTTGTTAGCCTTGGTTTTCTTCTTCTTCTTTGGTTCTTCATCTTCTTCTTCTTCTTCTGCTTCTATAGCATATGCTTGAAACCTTTTCTTAGGTTTCTTCTTGTTTTTCCTGCAGTCTTTAGCAAAATGTCCAAACTTGTGGCAACAATAACATTCCACTTTTGACATGTCGGAAAATTTACCCCAAGGTTTCTTTCCCTTCTTTGGCTGAGGGAAAGGTTTCTTGAACTTATTTGTCTTTGTTGCAAGTGCAAGGTTGTCCTCCTTGATTACCTTGCCAAAGGTCCTTCCTTCTTCTTCGATGCAATCATGCCAAAGCCTTTCAAAGGTTGGCTGATTCTCTTGTCCACTGATGAATTCCAAGAAAGTTTCCCAAGAGCTTGGGAGACCATCAACATTGTTTTCACAAGGTCATCATCATCAACAGTAATACCAATAGCAATGAGTTGATCTCTTACCCGTGCAATCTTCGTGAAGAAAGAACCGACACTTTCATCCTTGTTCAGCTTCAAAGTTCGTAGCCTCTTCTTCAAGACTCTCTTCTGACTGGGAGCCTTCTTTTCATATAGGTTGGCCAAAGCATCAAAGCATTCTTTAGCAGTCTTCAAAGCTTTGATGTTGGGCATCATTGTCTCTTTGACAGAATCATAAATGATCCTTCTACCCTTACCTTGCTTCCTTTTGTAAACAAGCCTTCCAACATTCGATGTTGGCTCTTCAATGGCATTAAAAACAATGACATCCAAGTCATTCTCTTCTAGAATGGTTGTTAACCTAGCCTTCCAAGAGTTGTAGTTGGATGAACTAGAGAGCATCTCTTCTGGTCTGAAAATATTGACAGCCATTCCTACAACTTAGTCAAATGTTAAGTTTGCAAATCTTATCCCAAGGTCTAGGAAAACAACAACAATGTCCATTTACTGTGTTTTCACATGCTAAGCTTTGATACCATGTTGAAATTTAGCATTAGCATGAATACTTAAAAAAATTGCAGATTAACTTAAAAACAAATGATAAGTGCAGTAAAAATAACATTCATCACATCAACACAATGGACACAAGAGTTTTTCAATGGGGAAACCCTTAAAGGACAAAAACCCCAAAAAACATTAGTAACTCATCTCGTAAATGAGATGACTAAAAATTCTTCAAAAAACTCCATAAACCCTAACAGAGTTAACTATGGAAACAAAAAGATCAATTTCCAGAATTACAAAAATTGCCAAAATAAGGCTTTTCCAAAATTAGGGCTTTTCGATCTCTTGCCCACAAATTTTGCAGGCTGCTCGAAATTATCAGATCTCTGCTACAGGACCCTCACGGGACTACCCAAAGGCTTCCCAAAGGGCCTGTTAAGCCACGAAAACCCTCACGAGTTGCCCCAGAGGCTGTCCGATGGTTGGCAAGCAGCCAAACCCTCGTGGGTGTCAACCCGAGGGTTGGCTTGCTTCTCAAACCCTCACGGGTAGCAGCTTGAGGGCTAAGGAAGAAGGGCCGAGCCTTAATGAAGCTGCCCGAGAAGAAAATAAGGGCAACCCATGAAGAGAAGGAGGGCTGCCCAAAAACAATCACTTCTGCCCAGAATTAATGATGGCTTCTTGGAACTGACAATGGCTTCCCGAAACTGACAATGGCTGCCCAAGATTTGAAGGTGAAGCTAGCTGCTGAAAAGGAAGGGTTTGGTGAAAACCCTTAAGACAGAAAAATTGGTGAAAACCCTTAGCTTAGGGTTTTGTCTTCAATGTATGATGTTGCCCCTAGATAGACTCATCCATGCAAGGGCACAATCATAAACTTCTCCTTTAACCCTGTAAGATCTTCTCATGGAGCAGTTGTACCTGTGAGAGAAAGTGTGCATGTGATAATGAATTGACTTGATCTTCTTTTATAGCCTTGAGTCACCTGTAAGTGGACCAAAATTACAAAGAAAAAAAAATATTTTATTCTTTTCTAATTTTCACTTGTACCCTTTTATTTTTCTATAGTCTAAAAGGTCATTTATGTATTTTTGACTTTTACCAAAAGTCCTTATGTATTTTTGACTTTCACCTGTGGTCCAAAAGTCCTTATCTATTTTTGACTTTACGCGTGGTGCTTTTCCTGTGGTCCAAAAGTCCTTACGTATTTTTGACTTTTTCCTTTTAGCCTTTTTCCAAGTGCCCCTGTGGTTATTAACTGTGGTCTTTTAATTCCATTCAAAGTACATCATCATAAACCAAGAGAGTTACTAATGCTTTTATCTCGCACTCTGTGTGACACCAAGATCAGGTACTAGGGTATCTTAACCAAGGTAAGCCTTGGAGAAGACCTCAATCCCATTGATCAAGGGTCAGAGTGTCACACATGCCTAGACCAAGTCTAGGGCTTATAGTGCCTTCCTGGTAACAGACCAGGTGCCTCCATTCTCCAAGAGAATGGCTACTCAGAACTAAGTTGAGTCTACCAGTATTAGACTGGTCCAAATCGTGGTTCTGGACTAGATGTATACCATTCAACAGAATTGTCACTCAAGAATGAGTTGAGTCTACCTAGGATAGAGCTAGGTCCATATCATGGTCAAGGACCAGATATTTACCATTCAACAGAATGGTCACTCAACACTGAGTTGAGTCTACCCAGGAAAGAGCTGGGTCCATATCATGGTTAAGGACCAGATATCTACCATTCAACATAATGGTCACTCAACATTGAGTTGAGTCTACCCAGGACAGAGCTGGGTCCATATCATGGTCAAGGACTAGATGTCTTCATTCTCCTGGGAGAATGACTCTCGATGCTGCTCAGAAAAATCAACACTGTCAAGTTCCTAGCTCGATGGTTTTCTGTTTATATTGCTGATACAATTTCTTTTTTACCTTTATCTTCTTGAAGTTGAGGGTTTGATGATGGTGAATTGGTTAAGAGAGAAACAAAGGAATCCAGAGAAGTTGAAAGTGGTGATATCATGAAGTTGAACTTGAAGGTACAGTCTGGAGATTTGGATATAGTAAGTATTTCAACCTGCCATTACAATGGGGATTTAAGATCCCAAACTCTTCATTCTCGATTTGGATGTTGGAACTGGTAATTGTTTTCATCTGTTTGAGCATTTCTCTGTATCTTGAAATCATGGGTATACAGAAGATGCAGGTCCTGTAGCTGTCTTTTAGAAATTTGAGAGTTGCCCGAGATAAATAGAGGTTATAATAAAGAGTAGCATATAGTTTTGCAGTCTATTGTGTTTAAGATGATGAAGTTCTTGTCAACCATAAATTGGTTGTGGAAGTATATTATACCCGTGAGTTGTAATGAGTGGAGAGACTACAGACTAGTACAATCAGTTTAAATGCAGTCTGTTCAAGGAGACTTAGATTGGGGCTGGGTATCCCTGCATCAAGTGGTATCAGAACAGGAAATTCGTGCATGCAACAAAAGTGAAGGAAACCAAAGTGTTGAGGCCCCGAAATTCGCAGGAGACAACAGTAAGGGATTCTCCCCAATCAACGTTCCCAACTAGCCCGTTGACTGTTTGGTATAGGGAATCCGTCCGGTTTACGGTCCGGCTACCGTAGGTCAAAGTAACAAAACAAAGGCTTTACCAGTTGCGGCCCAGTCCACCGTGAATTTTGTATTTTTTGACTTAGTGTATGATATGCAAGTGTCTAATTAATCATGCAGGGTGATAAGATGCGAGGAGCAGTCACAATGTGATGCGCAGGTTCTTACCTCTCGTCTTAGACTCACTAGCATCCCAATCACAGACAACAAGAAAAGAAACTAACTACCTAAACTATCCTTAGGGAGCAGGATTATCACTTGTAAGTGAGTAATACATTATGTACATGCATTATGAAGAGTTACAGTTAGCTGACACTTCTTTCAAGACACATGAACAATTACAGATATTTAAACAACCAGATAGCCGATTATTTTATGAACAACATTTATTACTCACAGTGGAAAACATCCTAAAAGATACTGAAGAACATTCAACAAGAACATAGGTTCAGGAAGTTAAATACTCTCACAGTAAATGAAACACAGCTGAAAACGAAATAGTTCCTCTTCAACATTATTCATTTAGTCGCATTGATACATTCCACCTTTCGCTCTCTCCAGCAGGCAAAAGTTGCACTTTCTGACTGTAAAACGAAGTAGTTCCTCTTACAAGCAAAAGAGTTTACAAATTTTTCAGGGAAAAAGCCCCTTTCTTAGTTCTACTTTCAACTATTTAAACTACAACTGTAGACCGCTTGGGCTGCCCCCCAAACGCCTGACCCTTCAGTTCTTCAACGCTTCATCTTCCTCTATCTCGCATGCTCGTGATTGGCTGAATAACTGTCGGAATTTTCAGAGCTGCTCCTCTATCGCTGTTCATTTTGTCCTTTACATGCGATCCGGCTCGTTTCGGCCTTGCTTCTACCAAACTGTTCATCTTCCTCCACGCCACGGTAGTTTGACCGATCTCCCGAACCAACCTGCAACCAATTGACAAGCATCATTCATTGGGATGGCGTTTCATAACACAGCATCAGATTCTACCGATTGAGCGACTATTCCACAAGAAAACGGCCCATTGCACCGAGGCAGAAGTCGGAAGGATCGGACGTCGAAAATCAAAGGCTTCGACCAGCCACAACGGTGGACGAGGAAAGGCTACAAGCACTCGACGGTGGGAGGGAAAACCTTGAATCGAAAGTCGGACGGCTTTGTCTTTCGGAAGCTCAATGACTTTGAGAGCCGCAACGGCGGAAGGGAAGGCTGAAGATACGCGACGCGGGCGGGAAAAAATCAGATCGAAAGTCAGCCAGGTTTAGACATCGGAAGGTAAAAGGATTTCCCAGCCGCAATGACGGAAGAGAAAAGGCTTCGGACATGTGACGGAAAAGTTAACGCACATCGGCAGTCGGGGCAATTCCCACTTCGGATGGCAAATCGGATTGGGAGCCGCAACGGCGGACAGGAAAAGGCTATCAGCCACCGATTTCACATAAAAATGACGCCCGATCATGAGAAAACTTAAAATCAGCAAAGGTCAAACTGTTTCACCTCAGAGACAAGGGGTTTGTTCAAAGGGCAACTGATCTGACGAGTTTCAAACTAGCAATCCAAATTTAATCCCGCGACCCACAACAGAATCTTAACACAAGCATTTTCTAAAAACAAGTCGCAAATTCATCTTCAGAATCAACCAAAGTCAGAACAAGACCAAACATTTATGGATTAAACGAAACCAACGCAATTCTAAATGATGAGGAGGGGCCCAAAATTTAAAACTTTGGGGAGAATAGTTGCAGCTGCAACAATTGGCGATTACCTGGTGAACCTAGATCTCTGGGCGATCAACCTTTGAGTGACAGACTGTTGAACAACAAAAGCATCATATTGAATTCTTCCAGCAATATGGATTTCTCAAATGACAGAAGTGTGTACCATTAATCATTGATAATAGTCCAATTTGGGAAAGTGGAAACCAAGATTTTCAAGTCCAGATAACCCTGTCGAGGCCAGAAGATGAGTTTCATTATTACTTTTGTCTTCAGGTGGCTAATAGCTTTGGACACCACAGGATTGTAGCATATGGTAAACAGAAATATTCGTTTGTTCCTCATTCCCATGCCATTTTAACACTTTTCTTGTGCTTTTGGACTTTCGTCCCTTTTCATATGAGTTTGCTTACATGCCTTTCTTACTGAATTTTGATTCAGGATCCTCTATCCCATAGTGTCCTTTTGTGTGAGTGGTGTACTTCAAGTTTAAGCTCACGGACGGAGAGGATCTTTCGGCAATTTAGTACTTATGATTCGGCATCTGCTTTGATGTATGATGCTTTTCATATGAGTTCTTTGATTTTTATTTGCCTTTTGGCATTCGTTTCTTGGCATGGGATCATTTATATTTAATATACTATTCACCTTGCTTCTTTCCATGGGTCCTCTGCTGTCATTCCCTAGACATTTTAAGTGTGACGTGGATGGAGCCTCAACATAGTATTCCGGACTCTTTGAATCCGGTTTATTTCACAGGGGTTAAGCAAGACTTCAATGCACACAGAGTTATTCGAGAAAACTGCTAAACTGGAAGAAGTTCTCTCATATAAACAGCAACACACAGTCCGATACCAAAACGCTTATCAAACCCAGAAATTTCGGATGTTTCCCGTGCAACCGCAGGTTTGCTCCCTTTATTTAAATCAACAAAACAAACTAAAAAACATGACTCAAAAGACAGCCAGATGAATTATTTATATACAAGACAGAAGAATTCAAACAAACTCAGGAAAAATAAGGTTTGAGAACCAAACCATTTACTGGTAGGTTCTCCTCCCACCCCTGCAGATCTTGCAACTTGTAAGTAGAAGGACCAAGCTTGGCTGCGACCTGAAAAGGGCCTACCCACAACTGCTGGAACTTGGTATGCTTTCCTTTTTTATCATGGGGGTGGTCCCATTTGAGGACTAGGTCTCCTACTTCAAAGTCTTTTGTCCCAGCTTTATGCTTGTGAAACCATCTCTTAACTGAATCTTGTTGTTGTTTAAAGCGTTCTTTGGCTTTAGATCTAGCTTCTTCTGCTTTCAGGAGATTATATATTCTTATCTGTAAAACTTCATCATCAGACCCTCTAGACTCTTGAGCTAGTATGGAAGATGGTAGCATGATGTTGGGAGGAAGAATGGCTTCTTTTCCATAGACAAGGGTATAAGGAGACACTCCTATTGCAGACTTGGGGGTGACTCTATCAGCCCACAGGGCGTTTGGTAGTGCTGAGTGCCAACTCCTTTGGTTTTCTATTACAGTCTTCTTTAGGATTCTAATCAGATTTTTATTAGAGGATTCAGCCAGGCCATTCCCTTGTGGATAGTAGTTAGCAGAATGATGCAATTTTATTCCTTTATCATGAGCAAAAGCAGTTAATTTTATTGATGAAAAGTATTTAGCATTATAAAAAACTAACGAAATTGGAACTCCAAACCTGGTCATGACATGATCTTGCAGAAAGCTGAAGACTTCGTATTCATTTATCTTGCGCAGCGGGATAGCTTCGACCCAGCGAGTGAAATAATCAGTCGCAGTCAGAATGTATTTGTGTTGGAGAGAAGAATTCGGTTTTATTTCTCCAATAATATCCAACCCCCATTGCTCGAATGGTTCTGTGATCATCACAGGCTTTAGGGGTGCTGCTGCTTTAGGCTGTCTTCCACCACACCTTTGGCAAATATCACATTTCCTGACATGTGCATGTGCATCCTTGAAGAGTGTAGGCCAATAGTAACCGGCTTTAAGGATTTTGTGGGCTGTGGTGTCTCCGGAATAATGTCCCCCAGCAGGACCGTCATGTAATTCTGACATTACTTTCTTTGCATCTTCTTTTTCTAAGCATCTGAGGAGAACCCCGTCATAATTCCTTCTGAATAACACTCCTTTAACAAGTTGATAGGAGGCTGATTTAAGACACAGCGCTCTTCTTTGCTTGGAATTCCAATGTTCTGGCAACAACCCTGACTGCAGGTAATGCACAAGGTCTCTATACCAAGACTCGGGAGCAGTAAACAAAGGACATACATCCATTACATGTAATTCGGCCTCATCCTCCCATGCTTGCTCTTCACTATTCCCACTTTCAGTCATCAGCTTGCACAATCCTTGCCCTTTAACTATAGAAGCTGGTTTGAATTCAAGGTTGTATTCTTGAAGAGCTGTTACCCAGTTGCCCCTCCTTTCTCCTAACTCTTTCTGTATGAGAAGGGATCTTACAGCTGGGTAGGGGACTATTACCTTGGTTCGATTTTTTAATATATAAGGTCTGAATTGCTTCACTGCCTTAAATACTGCGTAAGCTTGCTTATCAATGGCTGGGTAGTTTAATTCAGCCCCTTGTAGACCAGTACTCATAAAGGAGATTGGGAATTCATCCCCCCCTTCTTCCTTTTGGGTGAGCACAGCTGCCAGTGAATCATCAGATGCAAATGTATATAGAATAAAGTCTCTATCAAAGTCTGGGCTTTTCAGGGAGGGCGCATGTGCAACAAAAGTCTTGATTTTACTGAAAGCATTCTTTTCAATTTCAGTCCACTTAAATTGTGCATTTTGTTTCACCATCTGCTGCAGTGGCTGAACCATCTGAGCAAAATCAGGGACAAATCTTCGCACGAAGTTTATAGTTCCCATAAAAGACTGCATCCCTTTCTTATTTTGGGGCAAGGGGATTTGTTCAATGGCCTTGATTCTTTCTGGATCTATAGAGATTCCTTTCTTCGAAACTATGTGACCCAGCAGCTTGCCTTCTGTGACAGCGAACACACATTTCTTAGGATTGAGGGAGATGCCATATTTCCGGCATCGCTCGAAAATTTGCTTTAAGTGAAACGCGTGCTCTTCTCTTTTCTTTGAGAATATTGTAATGTCGTCAAGGTACACTACAGTACTTCGTCCAATCAATCCGTGGAAAGCTATGTCCATAGCCCTCTGAAATGTCGCTCCGGCATTAATCAGCCCAAAAGGCATCCTTCTATAGGCAAAGGTTCCCCATTTAGTTCTGAACGTTGTCTTTAATCTGTCTTCTTCGGCTACTAATACTTGATTGTAGCCAGAGAAACCATCTAATAATGAAAACAGTTCAGAGTCTGAAACCATCTGTAGCAGCTGCTCCATGGGTGGCACAGGATAGTTATCTTTATCTGATGCATGGTTTAAGTTCCTGAAATCCACGCAGAGTCTGATTTCTCCAGACTTTTTCCTTACTGGTGCTGGATTTGATACCCACTCAGAGTGTCTGACTTTGAAGATGATTCTTGCGTCCAATAACTTCTTCACTTCACTTTGAATCAACGGTTCCAATTTCGGATGCATTTTCCTCAGAGGTTGCTGATATGGCTTGACGCCTGTTTTAATGGGAACGACATGCTTGATGATGCTGGTATCATACGTTTTCAAGTCTTCGTACGTCCATGCGAAAACATCTTTATATTGTTTAAATAGACTGATGAATTTGTCTCTTTCTGTTGGCGAACAGCATTTGCCGAGATTTACGAACTTAGGATTTGTTTCAATCCCTAAATTAATCAACTCAAACTGTAGAGATGAGCTGTGGGTCTTCATGTTGGGTGGTCTTCTGAATTTTTCATTTAAATCGAACATTTTTTCCAACGTTCTGACTCCTTTAGGAATGAAATTATCGTATTTCATCTGAGCCTGATGCTCTTCATCGTCTATGATCGCTCCTTTAAACACCTCATCATTCGTTAAACATTCTATGATCTGCTGGTCATCATCGAACACTCGTAGGTTCGTAATCATATCAGGTACAGAGGGCCTGAAAAGCAGTTCGACAGAACATCGATTATTAGTG
Organism: Pseudotsuga menziesii; assembly: GCA_001517045.1. Lineage (NCBI taxonomy): Eukaryota > Viridiplantae > Streptophyta > Pinopsida > Pinales > Pinaceae > Pseudotsuga > Pseudotsuga menziesii. The sequence goes on from LPNX010220072.1 coordinate 586,103, forward strand.
GGTACGAGTCTAGCGGCTGATGTGGCCAACGGATCAGCAGCTGCGTTTTTTATTCTTGGAATTGAAATAATGTTAAATGCATTAAAATATTTCAGCAAATCCCATACCTCATTCTGGTAAGCTTTTAAGTGAGGAGATATACAATGTATTTGATTCCGGATTTGTTTCACAATAATTTCAGAATCCCCAAAAACTTTTAGATTACTTACCTTTAATTCGATTTCCTTTTTTAGTCCCTGCACCAGTGCTTCGTACTCAGCAGTATTATTAGTACACTCAAACTCTAATCTACATGAAAGGAAATGTTTATTCTTCTGTGGGTCAATCAGGACATAGCCAGCCCCTGACCCTTCTAATGTCTTAGAGCCATCAAAAAATAAAGTCCAAAAATCACTAACTATTGAAAATGAATCTACTCCTACTGCTAAGTCTACTATTTTACAGTCAATCTCATCAGTCTGTGAAAATCGAAGGAGATCAGGCTGGGTATCAGATGTGTTGCTGGCTTCTTCCGCTTGATAATTCCCAGGTTCTAGCTCAGTAAAATAGTTTCCCAAGACAGAATCCACTAGTACATTCTTCTCATCCAGCTGAGTGACGTTATATTTGATATGAGGATCTCTTAAAATCTTAATCTGATTTGGGCTTCCTTTGTATGGCAACCACAGATGTGACCAATCAGAAGCAAAATATCCATTAAGTTTGGCCGACCAATCTCTGCTCAGGATAAGGCCGTACGCATCTGG
>LPNX010220072.1:587141-661971 GCA_001517045.1 Pseudotsuga menziesii
GCTTCAAGGTCTCTCAACAGCCTTTCTTTTTGCTGCGACACTTTGCACATCTCGAATAGTGGAACATTCACCTTTATCTTCTTTAAATCCTCCACAATGTCATAATCCATCTGTTGTTCCGTGGGATGAGGCCTATCAGCATTCTCCTTATCTTCATTTGGCTTGGCCGTTGTATCATTCTATCTAAGATTTTGGTTGGTAATAGTGAACTCTGGAATTTTATCAGCCAAGGAGTTATTTTGAAATTTCTTCTTAATATTTCTTTGTAACCTATTAATCTTTGGGAGTATAAGACTGTCTTCTTTAACCGTCCCTTGGCTCCTTGTGGCTACGTTGGTTTCCACAATGTCCTTGTACCCCTGAGTCTTTTCTTCTTCAGCGTCAAATAACGAGACAGAATTCCATAAAGCCATGGTTTCTTCTTCCTGCTCTTTAGTGGAAGTAGAAGTAGAAGTCTCTTTTCTTTCTTCTTCTCCCTCTTTTGTTAATCTAGAATCTAACAGTTGATTCATGACCAATGTCATCGAATTAATCCATTGAGGACAATTCTTTTCAGAGTGTGGCTGTTGGTGGAAAGTGCAAAAATTGTCCAAGCCCACGTCTGTTAAATTCATGGATGCAACATTGTGAGGAGGAGGTTGAGACTGGTGGTTATCCTCTCTTTTCTTATAATATGGCTTATAAAACTTTTGTGCTTCCTTTTCTTTCTCCATATCTATGATTTTATTGGAAAGCTTCTGCATCATTTTGGCCATATTTTCCAAATCTGGCGACTTTTCTTCCTTAGGCTTAGTGAACAATAAGGCTTTTCTTCCCGCACCCTTTTCTCCTGACTGCTCTGGATATTCTTCAATACTCTCTCTTTCAGCTTCCACTACTTCAGCCTCTTCATAGGTTTCCGTCAACGTAGGCTTGGCCCTGCCTTTGGCAAACATGGCCAGATCAGGGCCTAAAGCTGAAGTATAATATTCAATCAGAACTTTGTCTGAAGGCCTATCTGTTTCAGAGAAATTCTTGAGATAGGCTGCAAACCTTTGTGTGAAACTGTGCACCTTTTCTTTTCTTTCTTTCTTCAATGCGCACAGCCCTTTCATGAGAGCCGCATGAGTTTTCTGAGTTGCATACTTACTTCTAAAAATTATTTCGAAGGTATCCCAATCAGGGATAGAGTTAGCCGGCAACCCAAAGTACCATGACGCCACAGCTCCTTTAAGGGTATGCGGGAACAGTCTGCAGACTACATCTTCATGCTCCCCAGCTCTCAATCCTTCTATTGCCAAGTAAAAACTCTGCAGATGATCATCTACTAGTATCTTCTCATTGGGGTCGAATTTAGGCAGCAACTTTTCAAAGGATTGAGGCAAATCATGTAATGGAGGGGCCAGGTTTAAGGGTGATCTGGCTCTCCATGCAGGGGGCGGATTTGGCGGGTTAGGTGGTTGGTTTGCGTTTACGCCAGCCATGAGTCTGGGTGGAGAGTGAGGAGGTGAACCAACTGGAGTGTGAGCAGGAGAATTGTGAGGGGTTTCTGGGCCTTCTTGGTTCAAAGGTAGCACAAATTCCTGTAAGGCTGTTTCTACCAGCTCTTCCCAGTCTCCAACCAACACTGAGCCTTCCGCTTCAGGACGATCCTTCTTTTTATACTCTCTTCTGGGCAGTTCAGGGATGATTGGCAATCCTCCAATCTTCTTTACATATACCCTGGTGTGTCTTCTCAGATCATTAACAATTTCGTTGTCAACAGAATATAGATGTTCTCTTTCTTCTGGAATTGGATTATGAAACCCACTGCTTTCAGAACTGTTACCGGTGGAATATTCTCGGGAAAACGGGTTTCCTCGGCCAGTCATACACTGGCGGCCCTCCTTCTAGCGCCAAAACTATTGAGGCCCCGAAATTCGCAGGCGACAACAGTAAGGGATTCTCCCCAATCAACGTTCCCAACTAGCCCGTTGACTGTTTGGTATAGGGAATCCATCCGGTTTACGGTCCGGTTACCGTAGGTCAAAGTAACAAAACAAAGGCTTTACCGGTTGCGGCCCGGTCCACCGTGAATTTTGTATTTTTTGACTTAGTGTATGATATGCAAGTGCCTAATTAATCATGCAGGGTGATAAGATGCGAGGAGCAGTCACAATGTGATGCGCAGGTTCTTACCTCTCGTCTTAGACTCACTAGCATTCCAATCACAGACAACAAGAAAATAAACTAACTACCTAAACTATCCCTAGGGAGCAGGATTATCACTTGTAAGTGAGTAATACATTATGTACATGCATTATGAAGAGTTACAGTTAGCTGACACTTCTTTCAAGACACATGAACAATTACAGATATTTAAACAACCAGATAGCCGATTATTTTATGAACAACATTTATTACTCACAGTGGAAAACATCCTAAAAGATACTGAAGAACATTCAACAAGAACATAGGTTCAGGAAGTTAAATACTCTCACAGTAAATGAAACACAGCTGAAAACGAAATAGTTCCTCTTCAACATTATTCATTTAGTCGCATTGATACATTCCACCTTTCGCTCTCTCCAGCAGGCAAAAGTTGCACTTTTTGACTGTAAAACGAAGTAGTTCCTCTTACAAGCAAAAGAGTTTACAAATTTTTCAGGGAAAAAGCCCCTTTCTTAGTTCTACTTTCAACTATTTAAACTACAACTGCAGACCGCTTGGGCTGCCCCCCAAACGCCTAACCCTTCAGTTCTTCAACGCTTCATCTTCCTCTATCTCGCATGCTCGTGATTGGCTGAATAACTATCGGAATTTTCAGAGCTACTCCTCTATCGCTGTTCATTTTGTCCTTTACATGCGATCCAGCTCGTTTCGGCCTTGCTTCTACCAAACTATTCATCTTCCTCCACGCCACGGTAGTTTGACCGATCTCCTGAACCAACCTGCAACCAATCAACAAGCATCATTCATTGGGATGGTGTTTCATAACACATCATCATATTCTATCGATTGAGCGACTATTCCACAAGAAAACGACCCATTGCATCGAGGCGGAAGTCGGAAGGATCGGACGTCAGAAGTCAAAGGCTTCGACTAGTCGCAACGGCGGACGAGGAAAGGCTACAAGCACTCGACGGTGGGCGGGAAAACCTTGAATCGAAAGTCGGACGGCTTTCCCTTTCGGAAGCTCAATGACTTTGAGAGCCGCAACGACGGAAGGGAAGGCTGAAGATACGCGATGCAGGCAGGAAAAAATCAGATCGGAAGTCGGCCAGGTTTAGACATCGGAAGGTAAAAGGCTTTCCTAGCCGCAACGGCAGAAGAGAAAAGGCTTCGGACATGCGACGGAAAAGTTAACGCACATCGGCAGTCGGGGCAATTCCCACTTCGGATGGCAAATCGGATTGGGAGCCGCAACGGCAGACGGGAAAAGGCTATCAGCCACCGATTTCACATAAAAATGACACCCGATCATGAGAAAACTTAAGTGTTTAGAAAACTTAAAATCAGCAAAGGTCAAACTGTTTCACCTCAGAGACAAGGTGTTTGTTCAAAGGGCAACTGATCTGACGAGTTTCAAACTAGCAATCCAAATTTAATCCTGTGACCCACAACAGAATCTTAACACAAGCATTTTCTAAAAACAAGTCCCAAATTCTGTCATGTCCCGGTTTTGACCCCGTTACATTAGATGTATATGATGTATAAATTGTAAATGATCATGGTGTGGAGCTAAAGGCCAAGGCCCCACCATTGATCGGTTATGTTATGATTTGGATTTGAATTGTCACCGATTGTATATCGGGGCATGCGGCATATATTATGACGGTCATCATGTAAATATGCATCTATAATTAATTAAATGAACCCGACCAGCTACGATTGCGGCAACTAAAATGAGAAAGGGGCATGATTTTCACAAGGATAAGGATGTGGGGAAATTTGTCAAACCTGGGCCAATGAGAGAAAAATACCCATGTGTCTTCTTCCCTTTGTTTTATTCCAACCACTTTCATTAAGAAAGGCTGCTGGTGGTTGAGGCAGTTAATGGTTTTGGGAGTGGGGTGGCAGGACTGTCAGTCCTCACCCACACGCACACTCTACCCACGATTTTGGCTGTTCATCCTCTCACGCAGACACTTCCTCCTCTCCACGAGTTGCTAAACACCCACGCACTGCAAATTCGTGTCCTCCTGGTAGCTGTTCACCTTCACGCACTTCCCATTTGGCTGCCCATTGTTTTCACGCACAGGAATTTTCTTGGGTTTTACCCACGCGATTTTCTCCTGCAAATTCGCGTCCTCTCCATTGCTGTGCATTCTCACGCAGAGGGATTCCTTCCTGTTTTTGGTCTCCACGCACAAGATTTTGCTGGATTTACCCACGCAGCAGTTTTCCTCTGCGGATTGGTGAATAATGTGGCCGTATCCTGTACTCATAGGATGATTGTGGGTTCTGCATTGTTGCTCACACTCACCCACAGGCTGGGAGACTGTAATTTCTTCCCCAGCTCAGTCTGTATATGTTTTCTTGGTGATTTCATTGCCCAGGATGGGCTGTGTTTTCCCATGTTGTTGGTTGTGGTTGTTGTGGTCTTCCTTACATGCTGGGGGTTGTTGTAAATTTGCCTGAGAGTCATTTTGGCCACGATAGGGCCAATAATGACTCAGAAGTCATTTTCCTGTTTAGGCTGTGACAGCTAACTTAGTTGCTTGTGTGCAATGGTTGGTCTTCGGACTGTGAGAGGAGCAGGGATGTTGGCTTAGATTTGCTTGATAAACCTGGTGGTTGGAAACCACACAGACAAAGCTAGAGGGCTGGCCTTCTTCTCCATCACCCCTGAATAGCACTGGAAGGGAATGCAGGGTTTGAGGGACTGTGTAGCAGAGAAGGGACTGATTCCTTGTGTTGGGTGTGTTTGGGTGTCTTAGAGGTCAGGCTAGTTCTGGTGTAGGTGTTCTTGGCTCTGTAATGAGCTCACCAGCTTAGCAATCTGCCTTCTACAGCTCCTTGATGGCCTAATAAACCCAACTCTGTTGGCTTGGCTATGCTTGAGTATGCTTACCTATGCGTTAGCTTGCTAGTTCCCTTATTCCTTGAAGAATCATGCCCAGCTCGGGGGTGGCAGCGTTGCTGAGAGATTGAGGAGCACGCTGGCCTATGGTTGGGTGGAACGTTGCAGCGACGTAGCTGGTTGCGGAAGGAGATTTCATAAGATAAGTGATCTTGTTCATTATACTTCTGCAACCTTATTCTCTGTCAATGATATGAAAATAATGAATATGTTAAATGAATGCTTGTGTGAATGCATGTTGATTCCGTTGTGCCAGATAAACAATTTTAGCTGTGTAAGATAAATAGATACAGTTGTGCATGTTATACTGCAATGCATTTTCCTGCAGCATTCTGTTTATGCCATTTTTACCCATGTACATGTTCATGGGCTCCCAACCCGGGTGTTTGAAGCTTGTAGTCGCGTCCTCTTCGCCAGTCGGAGGCATGGGGACGTGACAAATTCATCTTCAGAATCAACCAAAGTCAGAACGAGACCAAACATTTATGGATTAAACGAAACCAACGCAATTCTAAATGATGAGGAGGGGCCCAAAATTTAAAACTTTGGGGAGAACAGTTGCAGCTGCAATACAAAGTAGAGGAAAAAGGCTATGTAGGAGGAAATAGTTCCAAGCAGAAGAGGAAGATGGGTAGAACTTTGAGAAGACAGCGCAATAAGTAAAGATAGAAATTGGACAAAAATTACAGGGAATATCTGGTGAGATTTGGTAAGTGATAATGTTTTTGATGTTTTAACTCTGATAGACATGATTGTTGGTTGTGCAGATAGCAACAACATAGAAAGAAGAACTGTGGCAGAAAGACCCTTACAACAAAGAAGTTGTAACAACATTTTAGCTGACATTGAAGCTCTTAGGAAGAGTGAGTGGAAGTGCAGAAGCCTAGAGGAGAAGAGGATGCTCAGAAGATTCTAGTGGACAGAACCAGAACATTACCAAAAAGGCAGGTTCAAGAGAGAGAGCTTGGTGAGGTGTTTTGTAACAAGCTGAAATAGACTTGTTACTGTAGAGGCTATTTGCAGCCCACAGTGAGCATGGAGAAGCTCATGAAGGAAGAAATGAAGATGACTATGGGAAGTCATAAAAATGGTTTAGAGGGATGTCCTAACAAAGTGAGAGAATATGTCAGATCAATTGATTGATAGGAAGAGGACGAATGATAAGGAATTTGACGGAGAGATAACTAAGACTAAGGAACAACTCAGTGTGATAATGAAGCTGCCACAGAAGAAGATGGAAGAATACCAGAGGCATGGTTGGACAATGAAGAAGAGGGTTGAATGGTCTATTTCGCACTTATTTGCAATAAAGCTGAGGCATAGGTTGAATGTCTGGATGAAGATAGAGGATATAGAGGAGAAACTCATGGAAGCTGAGTATAAAAAGAAGTCTTTGAAGAAGGACAAATAGTTCACACATGTGAACCAGAACAAGGATCAATACTTGGAGAAGATGAATATGTAGATAAGAAATATAATGAGAGTCACGTGAAGTACTTGGAGAGTTCATATCAACATAAGGAAAAGTTGCCAGAAGAATCAAATGAGACATAGGAGTCTCGAGGTTTTCAGACTAATTGTTTGTGTGGACATGTGTTTGCAGATTATGAAGAATGCCAAAAGAGACATAACCAAGAATCTGTCATAAAATAGAAAGTGACAGTATTGTCTCATGAAGGTTGTCAAGACCAGGATCATTTTCTGTCAAGGTATGCAAAGTTTGAAAGGCTGTAGGAACCTGTCATAATAATGAACACGACATAATTGGCTCATAAAGACAGCTAATTAGAAGACAAAGGAGTTGAAAGACAACACCTAGCTGGAGTAACAACAAATTTTGAAGAAGAGTGGCTAGCAAAGCCCAAGAATGACGAAGGAGTTCAAATTAGTCATGAACAACATCTAAGAATGCCCAGCAGGGGTATTGTAATCGAAACAATGAACATATTATAGGATGAGAGAAATATCATGTTGTTGAATAAATATCCAACAAGGGAGATTGCAGATTCTTGGGAAACAAAAGAACCAAAGGAGGTCATAAAGAGATGATAGCCAACAAGAATATAAAGGAATGAAGGCAATAATTATTCAAGGGAGAACGGTTAAAGAAAAAGACAAGGTCAAGGAGAAGTTGCCAGAATCAGTCCAGACAGTAAAATGGACTACACAACATAAAGATTTTGCAGAACTGGAGAAGAATGAATTAGAGGTAAGTATAAAGCCTCTAGATAAGAAAGAGTGTTGGAGGATGTCAACAGAGTTGAGGCAATGATGGTCGAAGAGCAGGTCACTACCTTAGAGCAACATTCGCAGGTTTGTCATCTAGAAGATGGGATGTATGTTTCCTTGGTTGTTGAGGACTTCTAAGCCTATAAGGATGAAGAAATTTTCAACAGTGCATTGATAGAATGGTAAGATGGGCAAGGAAACCATATGCCTTACGGGGATTTGAGAAGAATCATGAATAAAATTGGAGGAAGTATGGGATTCTAACATCTGCACAACCAGAAGATAGAGAGCAAAAGATTGTCGTGGAAAGTAACAAAAGAAGTGCAAGTAGAAGGAAATTCATCATGAGCTCAAATTGTAATCAGAAAGTCGCAAAGGACCAAGTGGTTATGGAGGATGAGTGTACAGAGAAGGAATATTGTACATGTGCCGAAGAAAGAAAGAAGAAACAATTGAAGATGCTCACAGTGATTCTCATAATTGAGAAAGAACCTTAACAAGCAGCTGAGAACAAGTTACTTTATTTGATAAATGTGCAGGCGTGAAGTTTGAAGACCATGCTCAAGATGGAATGGAAGAGAAAGGAAAGTATTTTAAAGGATTTTTGGAGGATGATAATAGGGCTGAAGGAATCATGACCCAACAACAAGGTTTAATTGATCATTGTCACATGATCATGAGAATGAAGAAGGCTTTCCAAGAAGGCATAAGATGTTTTCTTTTGCTTGATGAGAAATTACTAGCTTGTGAGGATGAAAGAATTTTTAAACAAAGTGCTGGTAAGTTGATAAGTTGGGAAAAGAATCAACATGCCTTAGAGATTTATGAGTATGGACATGATGGAGACAGAAAAGTTGTTATAGCCTTTCTACACCAGAAAATCATCATTGGGCTATGGATTGAAGAGCATGTAGTCAATGATGGTGTGACAGTAGCTTCGGGGATTGTACAGTGAATTGGCAAATGTTGCCTCAGTGAAAGATGGGAATAACTATGAAATAGGCCCACATGATAGTAGAGATATGAGTACAATTGGGAGGAAAGGTGTTGTGGCACTTGAAAATGGAGAAATTGCGGAAAATAATCTATACGTTGTAGAGGGGATGCAATTCGATCATGGATATGTTTCTCCATTTTTTGTGATAGACTGTGAGAAGATGTTTGTGGAGTATGAGAATTGCAAGTTATTATTAGTTGATAAGAAGATCACAAATGCAAGAGACATGATCACAGTTTTGGAAGATGCCATCCGTGAGGGGTTTCCCATTTTGATTATTGTTGAGGACATTGGACAAGAAGCCTTAGTTGCTATTTTTATTATTGTTGAGGACATTGAACAATAAGCCTTAGTTGTTCTTATTGTGAACAAGTTTTTGAGTGCATTGAAGGTTGGTGCTCTGAAAGTTCCTGGTTGTGGAGAGTGGAAAAGTCAGTACTTGACTGAAGGTACTATCATCAGAGGTAAAGTTGGTTTGTTCCTTGATAAAGTTGGAAATGAAGTTCTAGGGACCATTACCAAAGTAGCATTTACCAAGGATTCAACAACAATTGTTGGTGATGGGGGCACTCAGGAAGTTGTAAATAAAAGAGTGGCTCAAATTAGAAGCTTACTATGAGGTTGCAGAATAAGACTATGACAAAGAAAATTTGAATGAAGGAATTACTAAGATGTGAAGTTACAATTTTTCAGGAGGGAGCAAAAACATAGATAGAGTTGAAGGAAAAGAAGTTAAGAGTGGAAGATACCTTGAGTGCAACAATGGCAACTGTGGAGGAAGGTATTATTGTTGGTGACATATGTACTCTATTTAGTATTGACTCTTGGTTCAAAGGTTGATGCTATCAGAGATACACTACAAAATGATGAGCAGAAGATTAGAGATGCAGATGGTGAATAAGGTAAACTTATTATGCAAGGATTACTAATAGAAAGTAAACAACAAGCAAGCAAAACTTGGGATCTAGGAGGATAATATGCAGCAAATGCCCCTGTAGAGGATGAATTTCAGACTTTAGAAAGAGCTATGGCACAATACATCAGATTGAATATAATAGCATTGAAGATCTCATGGACAGGAGTCCATGAACAATTTGTTCCTCGGGAGTCTAATGTAGGAGCATCTCTTCATCACTGAAGAAATTATACCTCTAGAAGGTCTTTCATATTTACTAAAGGGAGTGGGATCCCTTAACTTGAATTTTTTTAAAATTGAGTATATAAGGTTAGTTGTTAAGTAGGAGAGTGTTTCTTAATATACCATGTAATGTAACCAAAATTGCTATTTTTGGTAAGTTGAGAGTTGAGAGATCTTAGGAAGTTTTGTTCCATATTAGGAGGAATCGAACCAACCTTGAAAGAGGTTTGATGAGTTCTTTATATGTTTTGGAACAAAATAGATTAGGGATTGAATAGATGGTAGAGGTAGATTAGAGGTAGAGTTCTAGAAGGATAGTGAGTAGAGGGAAATAATGAATAGGAGTGATTAGAAGAAAACAAAGAAGAAGTAGTTCTCTGATTTTAATGAAAACAAGTTTGCAGACTCCTCTCACTTTGTTCTCCTCTTCCCGGTTCAAATTTATGAGCATTGATGATATTTTGAAATTCATAACCTCTGTGTTTGAATTCTGTAAGTTTGAAATGCGTGTGAATAATGAACTTCAATGTGTAAGATCGATGACGTTCCTATTGTGGATGAATGAAGTTATCTACTGACATGTAATTGAGTATTTTTCTATGAGATTTGAACATATGGTGTTGAAATAATGTAACTTCGAAGAACATTATACTTGTACTTTATATTATTATTATTCCTCCTTCGGGAGATGTCATTAATGTAAAAGGTCATGTAAAAGTCATGAGGTAAATCCTCTGTTGTAAGTCAGACCAATAGTACCCTGAAAAGATTAATATAAATATTATTTTGAGTTTTCTTAGGTAGGTTGGCCCTGTCAATTTGATAGGTCGGCCCAGTTAGGTTAAAAGGTCAGAGAAGTGATTAGTATAAATAGGGAGGCACTCTCCCTCATTTGTACACACACACTCACTCAAGCATTGTGCAAGACGGAGAAAGAGGGAGGACAGAGAAGGAGGAGCAGACGTGTTTTTGGTGTCTTTGTCTCTTATGCTAGGGTTTGGTCTCTCTCTCTCTCTCTCTCTCATGAGATCTTGTTCTTTGGGAATTGTACTCTGGTAATCTATATTGAGGAAGATTTTCTGGGTTTTTCCCAGGATAAATTGTTGTGTACCTTGTGATTGTGTTGCTTTCAAAGATCCTCTTTATGTTGTTATTGTGAAAATGTATTAAATGCTCATGAAGTTAGAAATTAATTTGTAGGAGCATATAAACTTAACATAGGATCATATAAACTTAACATGGTATCAGAGCTATACTGAAAAGAGCAGCTTTCACTGGGTAAATCTCTCTGTCCTTCTCCGGACAAGAAAATTAGGGTTTCCTACTAAAGAGCAATTTTGGAGTGCAAGTAACATTGGGAAGTGCGCCCCTCCTAGGCGCATCTTTTGGCACATGGATTAAATTTTTTCAGTGGACAAATCCTCTAGAAATTCAAACCGTAGTTTGACTTGGAACCAGAAAACAAGAAATCCAGAACTAGAAACTGCAGTCTAGAATTTCACAAGTCTAGTTTCAGGGGTTAAAGATTGGATTCTTCAGAAACTGACTGTACCAACATATTCACCTCGGCCAAGCTCATCTTTTGGTAAGTTTAGTTTTCATTTTTGAGAAATTTCAATTTTTGTCATTTTCTGTTTTCCGAGACAAGATGCCTCCAAGCACTAAGCTTGATGACAGGTTGGAAGGCATAGAAAACTTCCCTGCTTGGAAATTGTGTCGGAGCCCGAAGAAAATGAAGCAAAGGAAAAGTACAAGAAGGACATGATTAGAGCCAAGAGGATCATAGCAGATTCTATGTAATGTCCTCTTCTGATTAGGCCTTGATGCCCAAAACCGCTAACCTATGTGATTCCTGTGAGTTTGAGCGGTTACTGATAGTTAGGGAATCATCTAAGGACTGATGCCATCCATAGAAAATCTAGGGCATCATCATTAGGTCAAGAACGGCCGTCGGGGCCAAATGCCACCTTCGTGCATGCCATCCAAGCATTATTTAATGATGCATGCACTCATTTAAGTCTCCATGCGCATGCATGCAAGTCAACTACAAATTAGAAGATAAAGTGACCTAATTAGGTCAAATATTAGGGTTTTCACAAAATTTATAGGAGGATAAAGCGAAAGGAGACTTCACTTTTGTTGATTATTATTTTGGGAGCTCTTGAATAGCAGCACAACAGTTGGGGTTGGAGACGATGTCTTCAACTTGCGGGGTTTTGGCAGTGAAATATCTGCCCTAGTCTCATTCAGGGTAAGCCATACAGGTTCACCATTTTCTCTTACATTCATTCATAGTTATCCAGTATACGGTGTAGATTGTTGCAGGGACACGTGTGTAGCCGTAAGGAGGGTTTTCAGCCAGAAAGCCCTAATCAGTCGCTGGGTCTTCAGATCTCAGTTTTACTTCGAAACTTAGGCACCATTCTCATCATCGGCATCTTACTTCGGTAACTGGTGATTATTAAATCCGAGCGTGCTCATCCGGAGCAGTTATCAGCTATTTTGGGATCAGGGGGGCGTGAGCAGCTGTCTCTCTGGAACAATTCGCTAGCCTTCCTGGAGACCTTCGAAACTCCGCATGTACCAGGCATTCTCTCCAGCACGGGAAGGCTATCATTCCTGCAAATCAACAACTTCATTGGACACCTCCTTCACTGAAAACGTCACCCTTATTTGATCTGGGGTTCTTGCTGCTGGGGTTTCACCGGAAGCAGAAGATATCAGTCCATCTCTGATTCAGTTCTTGATGCTTGCATACTCTCTCAGGAGCAGTCCAGCCAGCTTATCGGTGGTAAGTGTTCATTCTATCTCACAAACCCTAACCCTAAATTTTGCTATAAAATAGGGATTTTTGCATGGCAGTTTGCATGCCCGGTTGTATCAGCATATTTGCATAGAAGTAGAAAATATCAGGATTCGGGATATTACATTCTATCAAGGATCACTTGATTCCTCAAGTGTCCTCGAAGGATACACCTAAGGAGATGTTTGATGAGCTAACAAGAATGTATGAAAGAATTAACATCAACCAGAAGATGAATTTGAGATCCAACTCAAAAGTAAAAAGATGAACAAGGGTGAATCTATCAAAGAATATTTCACAAGGGTTTCTCAATTCAAAGAAGAACTAGAAGCAATTGAAGAAAAGATTGATGAAGATGAATTAGTAATGACCGCTAGCAATGGTCTTACTAGACCATGGGATTCTTACATCCATACAATTTGTGCAACGAAGGAAAGTCTACAATTTGAAATCCTATGGGAAGAATGTGTTCAAGAGGAAGCTAGAGTAGCAAACTGAGAAGCACTACTTAGAGAGGATGACCATGCTCTAGCTACTCATGCTATCATAAGAAGAGGAAAACCTCACTTCAAGAAGGAAACTCATAAGGATTTTCATCCTCATAAGAAGTTTCAAAAGAATAAAAAGAGAGATTACAAGCAGAAAGACTTCTCCTATCGATGTTACCATTGTGATAAGGTAGGACACATTGCCAAAAATTGTCCAACAAGAAAAGAAGAATATAAGAGGAGGAATAACAAAAGACATCATGCTCATTTGGCCGAAGAAGAAGAATAAGATCCTCCCAAGAAGTTAGCAAAGGAAGAAATTGAAGAATATATTTTATTCTCCGCTCTCTTCGGGTCAATGACACCTGGAAATGACACATGGCTAATTGATAGTGGTGCTTCAAAGCACATGACAGTTCATAAGAAGACTCTCTCTAGTCTTGAAGAAAATGACTCCCCTCAAAAAGTTTCACTAGGAAATGACTATCAATATCCCATCAAGGGAATAGGAGAAGTGACATATAAACTTGATTCAGGAACCCTGATGAAGATGAAGGATGTGCTATAAGTGCCAGGCTTGAAGAAGGACCTACTTTATGTTTCATCCTTAGATAAGAAAGGATTCAGGGCTGCTTTTATAGATGGTGAAGTTCTTATGTGGCCTAGAGGAAAATCTCTAGAAGATGCATCTGTCATTGGGACAAAAGAAGGTGTCCTGTATAAACTGAAAGGTCACTAAGAAGCAACCTTGATTCATGATACTACAAGTCCATGTGAACTATGGTATAGAAGGCTTTCTCACATAAACTACAAAGCCTTACCGCATGTGAGCAAGGTAGTAATAGGTTTACCAGATATAAATATTGATCATGGAAGAGTATGTAAAGGATGTGCAAAAGGAAAGAACATAAAGAAGTCATTTCCGAAAAGTGACAACAAGACAGAAGGAATATTGGAACTTGTTCACTCAGATGTATGCGGTACAATTCCATCAACATCTTTGAGTGGGTATGTATATTATGTAACATTCATTGATGATTACTCTTGTAAGACTTGGGTTTACTTTCTGAAATCAAAAGATGAAGTGTTTAAAAAGGCCAAGGAATTCAAATCCCTGGTAGAAAACCTTTCAGAAAGAAAGATCAAGACACTCAGGTTAGATAATGGAGGAGAGTATACTTCAAATGAATTTGAAAACTTTTGCAAATTTGTCGGGATTAAGAGAGAGCTTACCACTCCTTATAATCCACAACAAAATGGTGTTGCTGAAAGGAAGAGCCAAACTATTATGGAACAGTGAAAACTATGATCCATGATCAAGATCTTCCTATGCACTTATGGGTTGAAGCAACAAGGACAACAATATATGTCCAAAACAGAATATCCCATAATGCACTTGGGTTCAAAACCCCTGAAGAGATGTTCATAGGCAAAAAGCCAAAAGTAAGTCATCTCAAGATATTTGGTTGTCCAGTGTTTGTTCATATTCCAAAAGAGAAAAGAACCAATTTGGATCCTTCCGGAAAGAAATGAATATTTGTTGGATACTATGAGGTCTCCAAGGCCTTCATAATTTATATACCAAGTTACCACCATATGGAAATTAGCAGTGATGTAACCTTTGATGAACATGCAGCTCTCAAGAAATCCAGAAAGTGCCAACTTGAAGAAACATATGAAGAAGTTGTAGCTCCTAGAGCTGTAGAACCTATGGAAGAAGTTGTACCTTCTCCTGATGATGAGATTTTGGAAGAACATGATATGTTGGATCCCCAAGAACCTCCCCACATGAATATCTCCCACAAGAGAAATCCATCTTGGGCTCGTGAGATTATTCAAGAAGCAGAGAGGTATGGTGCTCTAGAAGGCTCCTCGAGACAAAGAAAGAAGCCAAAGCCATTTTCTAGCTATGTGGATTTGATGTGTGATTTTGTAGAAAAAGAGCCTACTTGTTTTGAAGCAATTGTTCAAAAGAGAGAATGGGTAGAAGCCATGATAGAAGAATACCAATCCATAATGAAGAATGATGTGTGGGAAGTAGTTCCCAAACCAGAAGGAAAAAGTGTGATATCTTCCAAATGGATATACAAGATAAAACATATAGCCGATGGAAGTATTGAGAAATACAAAGCCAAATTTGTGGCCCGTGGATTCTCTCAAAAGGAAGGAATTGATTATGAAGAGACATTTTTTCCCGTAGCAAGGTACACTTCTATTAGAACCATCATGGCACTTGCAGCAAGACGGAATGGAAGTTAGACCAGATGGATGTGAAAACAACCTTTCTAAATGGTGTTATTGAATAAGTGTAGAAAGAAAAACCACAAGGTTTTGAAGTTGAAGAGAGAAAGACACGTGTCTGTAAGCTGAAGAAGGATTTGTATGGATTGAAGCAAGCTCCAAGATCTTGGTATGGAAGAATTGATAGTTTTCCGACGAGCTTGAGATTTACCAAAAGGAAGGTTGATCCTAACCTTTACTTCAAGGGTATGGATGATGAACCTGTCATATTATTGTTGTATGCGGATGATTTATTCCCGACAAGTAATGAGAAGCAAATCTCAAAGTGTAAGAAGAAGCTTGCAGCAGAATTTGAGATGAAAGATCTTGGCTTGACGCATTATTTTCTAGGTCTTATAGTATGGAAGAGCGCAAAAGGAATCTTCCTTAACCAAGGGAAGTATGCAGTAGAAATACTGAAAAGGGTTGATATTTTGGAATGTAAAGCCATGGCCACACCCACAGATACAAATTTGAAGTTGTTGGCTGATGCTTCGTTAGAGTTAGTGGATGTGACACTATACAAATAGATTATTGGTTCATTGATGTATCTGATGAATACCCGACCAGATATATGCTTTGTTGTGAACACCTTGAGTCAGTATTTGGTTCAGCCCAGACTGTAATGTCCTCATCTGATTAGGCCTTGAGGCCCAAAACCGCTAACCTATGTGATTCCTATGGGTTCGAGCGGTTACTGACAGTTAGGGAATCATCTAAAGACTGATGCCATCTATATAAAATCTAGGGCATCATCATTAGGTCAAGAAGGACCACCAAGGCCAAAGGCCACCATCATGCATGCCATCTAAGCATTATTTAATGATGCATGCATTCATTTAAGTCTCTATGCACATGCATGCAAGTCAACTGCAAATTAGAAAATAAAGTGACCTAATTAGGTCAAAGATTAGGGTTTTTGCAGTTGAAAGTTATAAAAGGAAGATAAAGTGAAAGGAGACTTACTTTTGATGATTATTATTTTGGAGCTCTTGAATAGTAGCACGACAGTTGGGGTTGGAGACGATGTCTTCAGCTAGCGGGGTTTCGGCAGTGAGATATCTTCCCTAGTCTCATTCAGGGTAAGCCATATAGGTTCACCATTTTTCTCTTCCATTCATTCATAGTTATCCAGTATATAGTAGAGATTGTTGCTTGGGCACGTGTGCAGCCGTAAGGGGGTTTTCAACCAGAAAGCCCTAATCATTCGCCGGGTCTTCAGATCTCAGCTTTACTTCGAAACCCAGGCACCATTCTCATCATCGGCATCTTACACCAGTACCCGGTGATTATCAGATCCGATCGTGCTCATCCGGAGCAATTATCAGCTATTTCGGGATCAGGGGGGCGTGAGCAGCTGCACCTCTGGAACAATTCGCTAGCCTACCTAGAGACCTCAGAAACTCTGCATGTGCCAGGCATTCTCTTCGGCACGGAAAGGCTATCAGTCCTGCAAATCAACAGCTTCATCGGACACCTCCTTCACTGAAAACGTCACCCTTAGCTGATCTGGGGTTCGTGCTACTGGGGTTTCACTGGAAGCAAAATATATCAGTTCACCTTCGATTCAGCTCTTGATGGATGCATACTCTCTCAGGAGCAGTCCAGCCAGCTTATTAGTGGTAAGTGTTGATTCTATCCTACAAACCCTAACCCTAAATTTTGCCATAAAATAGGGAATTTTGCATGGCAGTTTGCATGCCCGGTTGTATCAGCATATTTGCTTAGAATTTGAAAATATCGGGATTTGGGATAATATAGTGGTATTAGAGCTATGTTCTTGGCCAACTGTGGGCTTAAGAAACGAGACATAAATGAATACAAAAGGAGACCCTTTTGTAACCTATAGGAGAAGAAAGAGTAGATACACAGGGGAATTTGAGGATATCAATTCAGACATGGAACAAACAGGTATACACTCGGATAGGGGAAGAGGAACGGGAGAAAAGGAGGATATGATGGAGTTTCGCAACTTAGTATCTGCATTGCAAGACTTATCCAAAGGGAAAAAAGATGTACTCAATGCAATCAACAGATTATCTGCGAAACCAGAAACAGGTATCAACAGTACACCTCCCTCACCGGTAGATCGGGGATCTACAAGTAGCAGTGGAAATGTTGCGTACACTAATATACAGAATACACCGCAGATATATAGCAGACCTTCCAACAGGCCTACCATGCCTCACTTCTTGGCAGATACAGTACGTGGTCCAGTCATGCAGGTAGAACCTAGCGAGCCTTTTGGGGCTTATTTGCAGGAATATAGAGACTTAGGGGATGAGTTTTATGCTGCCATGTCTTTTTCATATTTCTGCAACATGAAGAGTAGGAACATGCCCATGATTTTCAACAAGGGATTCAATCACAACTATGAGTTGCAGAAGACCTTGGGCAGGTTGACCATCCTGAAGTTTGATGGGACTCGCGAAGGATCAGCGAGGATATGGGTTCAAAAGTTGGATACCTATTTCCAATTCAATCCCATGACAGAGACAGATGCCATTAAATTGGCTACACTCCACCTGGACGGAGATGCTCATGAGTGGTGGTACCACGGATTTGTGACAATGGGTCACAACACCATACACTCCTACGGTGAGTTCACTCGGAAGATCATGGAGGGGTTTGACAGGAAGGATCCAGAGATATATTTTAGGGAGTTGGCTCAACTCAAACAGACAGGTAGTGCAAAAGCCTTCATCTTAGAATTTCAGAGGATAACGGTCATGGTAACAGATGTGTCAGAGAGCAGGTTGACTATGTTATTCACTGAGGCCCTAACAGAGCCACTACGGGGATGGGTGAAAGCCTACAAACCCCTCACTCTACAGGATGCCATTAGCAGAGCCAGAGATCTTCAGGATTCAGTCCCGATGAACAGGTTCCCGCTCAAAACCAATTTTCCTGTCAGGGACAAGGACAGGAAACCTTTCCAGCAGGATGTTCCCAAGAAAACATGGTTAGATGAGGACACTAGGAAAGACTTGAGGAGGAAGAAACTATGTTTCACTTGTCAGGAACCATGGGTACCGGGACACAGGTGTGCAGGGAAGGCGAAGGATCACTACATCGAGGTATATTCGAATAGTGATGAGGATGACTATGAGCAGGACGCCACAGAAGAACTACAGGCAGCTGAGGAAGAATCACACCAGGGTGATACACCAGAGGGAGTCATTGCTACATTATCTGGAGTACCAAGATTCCATACTCTCAGGGTCAGGGGAGTAGTACAGGGTCACAGAGTAAGAGTATTGATTGATGGGGGAGCAACCCACAATTTCATTGACTCCGCTTGGGTAGCCAAGAGAGGTATTCAGACCGAGAAGTTCGAAGGATTCACTGTAGCAGTAGCCGGAAACTCTAGCATGGAGTGCAACTATTGGACTCCAAAATTGAATGTCACCTTAGGTAACTATCAGATGACAGATTCCTTCTATGTAGTAGATGTATTGGATACTCATGTAGTATTGGGTGTTCAGTGGCTTTATTCTATAGGGACATACACTACAGACTACAGGGCAAGGGAAATGGAATTCCAAGGGCTAGACGGCAAACGGGTAGTTTTGAGAGGCATGAACACTTATCCCCCAAAACCGGTCTCGTCACAGAGAATGGAGGCAGTATTCCGACATGATGATATAGAATGGGCTGCGGAATGTTTTGTCACCTTTAGGAAACCCCCAGAAACCAGCACACAACACCCAAGTGACATTCAAGCCTTGCTACAAAAGCATGAAAAAGTTTTTCGGGACCTTCCATCAAGTAGACTGCCAGACTGAGGCTTTGAACACATCATTGAGCTAGAGGAGGGGACACAAGTAGTCATCACCACTCCTTACCGGCATCCAAAAGATACAAGGATGAGATTGAGAAAACAATCAAAGAATTACTAGAGCTTGGATATATTTGGCCCAGTTCTAGCCCTTTCGCATCCTCGGTAGTCTTGGTCAAGAAGAAGGATGGTACACTGCGAGTGTGCATCGACTATCGAGGACTCAACAAAAAGACCATTAAGAACAGGTATCCCATCCCTAGAATTGACGAACTCATGGATGAGCTTTGGGGAGCTAAATACTTCTCCAAGATTGATCTTTGCTCGGGGTATCATCAGATCAGGGTAAGGAACCAAGACATCTCCAAAACAGCTTTTCGCTATCACTATGGTCACTATGAGTTTTTGGTCATGCCCTTTGGACTTACCAATGCTCCAGCCACTTTTCAGTCATGCATGAACCATACCTTCAGAGTTCAGCTACGTAAGTTTTTGCTAGTATTCTTTGATGACATACTGATTTATAGCAAAACATGGGAGGAACATCTGAAACACCTGGATGAAGTACTGAGCATTCTAGAAGAACATTCGCTTTATGCGAAAATGTCCAAGTGTGAGTTTGGCATGAAGGAAATGTTGTACTTAGGACACATAATCAATGCGGAAGGAGTACAGGTTGACATGGAGAAAATCCGAGCTATCAGGGATTGGCCCGCGCCAACAACAGTCACAGAATTGAGAGGTTTCTTGGGTCTGTGCACTTATTACCAACGGTACGTTAAGGGATTCTCCCAATTTGCAGCACCCCTCACAAATCTCACAAAGAAGGGAGCATTCACCTAGACAGACTTAGCACAGAAAACTTTCGAGGAGATGAAAGTTATTATGAGTTCCTATCCAGTTTTAGCATTACCGGACTTCTCACAACCCTTTGTAGTAGAATGTGATGCCTCAGGGGAAGGGTTAAGAGCAGTATTTATGCAAAATCATCACCCTATTGCATTCGAGAGCTGTAAACTGAAGAACTACGAGCGCCACTACTCCATATATGACAAAGAGATGCTAGCCATCTTACATGCTCTCACAAAATTTAGACAGTACCTTGTGGGCGGTAAGTTCAAAATCAAACTGATCATAACAACCTCAAGTATTTCATGGAGCAAAAGGAACTGAATGAGCGACAGCAGAAATGGGTCAGCAAAGTACAAGCCTATGATTTCGAGATCGAGTATGTAAAAGGTAAGAATAATGTAGTAGCTGATGCATTATCTAGGCGTCCTGCCTCATTATCTCTCAGGAGTATATCCATAGATTGGAGGGCACTTCTCTTAATAGAATACTCCAAAAATAAATTCGCTTGTGAATTATTGGATGGACAAATTCAGGATGATAGGTACAGGATTGTTGATGATATCATCTATTACAAGAATAGGATATACCTCGTCCCAGAATCCACGTTGAGGAAAAAGATCATTCAGGCAGCACATGACTCTCCATTATCAGGGCATCGGGGTTTCTTGAAGACCTACAGGCAGATCTGAGAGAGGTTCTCATGGAAGGGCCTCAAGGGGGAATTTATGCAGCATGTACAAGAATGTAGCATCTGTCAACAGAACAAGATTGAGAACATCCATCTAGCAGGATTGCTTCAGCCACTACCGATTCCAGAACAGAAGCGGGAAAGCATCTCTATGGACTTTATTACAGGATTGCCCAAGGTCCAAGGGTGAGATTGTTTATATTTAGTAGTTGACGGACTGACCAAGTTTGCACATTTCTTTTCGATTTCATCAGATTACTCTGCAGCTCAAGTAGCTAAGTTATTCTTTAGGGAGGTCTTCAAGTTACACGGGTTACCTAAGACCATTGTCAATGATTGGGATAGCAGATTCACAGGTGCCTTCTGGCAAGAACTATTCAGATTAGTGGGGACCGAACTGGCTACCAGTATGAGTTATCATCCCCAGAGCGATGGACAAACTGAAATAGTCAACAAGTGGATTGAAGGATATCTGAGGAACTACGTAGCAGGGCAGCAGCGAACCTGTATCAAATGGCTACACTTAGGGGAGTATTGCTACAACACTACCTATCACATGTCTATTAGGATGACTCCTTTTAAGGCATTATATGGCTACGAGGCCTTGGACTATGCAGATTTGGCATTTGGAGACAGTAGGGCTCCTAAGGCTAAGGATTGGATACAGGACAGTCAAGACATTCTGAAAATCTTGAAGGAAAACTTATAGACAGCCCAGAATCAATAGAAGTTATATGCAGACAAGCATAGGATTGAGCGGAACTTTGAGGTAGGGGATTTGGTATAATTAAGGCTCCAGCCTTACAGACAATCTTCCCTTAAGAAGAAATGAGCAAAAAGTTAAAACCTCGCTTCTATGGACCCTATAGAATAATAAGGAAGGTGGGAGAGGTGGCATATGAACTAGAACTTCCACAGGAAAGTAAAATTCACAATGTGTTCCATGTGTCCAACCTGAAAAAGACCCTTGGGCAACACATTGCTCCATCAACAAAATTACCTCCTTTAGATGATGTAGGACTGCTAATATTGATTCTTGAACGGATCATACAGACTAGAGAAAAGAAGCTTAGGAACATGGTAATTAGAGAATACTTGGTTAAGTGGAAAGAACTACCGCCAAAGGATGCCACATGGGAAGGTGAACAGGTCTTGCATCATCCCAGTTTGCAGTTGCTTGAGGACAAGCAATCTCAAGTGGGGAGGAATGTAATGTCCTCATCTGATTAGGCCTTGAGGCCCAAAACCGCTAACCTACGTGATTCCTGTGGGTTCGAGCAGTTACTGACAGTTACAGAATCATCTAAAGACTGATGCCATCTATAGAAAATCTAGGGCATCATCATTAGGTCAAGAAGGGCCACCGGGGCCAAATGCCACCATCATGCATGCCATCTAAGCATTATTTAATGATGCATGCACTCATTTAAGTCTCCATGCGCATGCATGCAAGTCAGCTACAAAGTAGAAAATAAAGTGACCTAATTAGGTCAAAGATTAGGGTTTTCGCAGTTGAAAGTTATAAAAAGAAGATAAAGTGAAAGGAGACTTACTTTTGATGATTATTATTTTGGAGCTCTTGAATAGCAGCAGAGCGTGCAGCACAGTAGTTGGGGTTGGAGATGACATCTTCAGCTAGCGGGGTTTCGACAGTGAGATATATGCCCTAGTCTCATTCAGGGTAAGCCATACAGGTTCACCATTTTGCTCTTCCATTCATTCATAGTTATCCAGTATATAGTAGAGATTGTTGCAAGGGCACGTGTGCAGCCGTAAGGGCGTTTTCAGCCAGAAAGACCTAATCATTCGCTGGGTCTTCAGATCTCAGTTTTACTTCGAAACCCAGGCACCATTCTCATCATCGGCATCTTACTCCAGTACCTGGTGATTATCAGATCCGATCGTGCTCATCTGGAGCAATTATCAACTATTTCAGGATCATGGGGGCATGAGCAGCTCCACCTCTGGAACAATTCGCTAGCCTGCCTAGAGACCTCAGAAACTCTGCATGTGCCAGGCATTCTCTCCGGCACAGAAAGGCTATCAGTCCTGCAAATCGGCAGCTTCATTGGACACCTCCTTCACTGAAAACGTCACCCTTAGCTGATCTAGGGTTCGTGCTGCTGGGGTTTCACCGGAAGCAGAGGATATCAATTCACCTCCGATTCGGCTCTTGATGCATGCATACTCTCTCAGGAGCAGTCCAGCCATCTTATCAGTGGTAAGTGTTCATTCTATCCTTCAAACCCTAACCCTAAATTTTGCTATAAAATAGGGAATTTCGCATGGCAGCTTGCATGCTCGGTTGTATCAACATATTTGCTTAGAATTAGAAAATATCGAGATTTGGGATAATACACAGACATGTTCACCTGGTAGCTGCAAAGCATGTGATGAGGTACTTGAAAGGTACGGTAGACTATGGTCTCAGTTTTACTAGAGATTGTGACTTTAGACTGTAGGGTTATACAGATTCAGATTGGGTAGGATGTCTCAAACATAAAGAGCACTTTAGGTGGATGTTTCAGTCTCAGGTCAGCCACGATCTCATGGCTAAGTAGGAAGAAGTCCAATGTTGTTCTTAGCACTGCAGAAGTGGAATATATGGGAGCTTGTTCCGCAAGTTGTGAAGCCATATGGCTTCTTAATTTTTTATTAGGTATATTCGATCTAGAGATGGATTCCATCGTGATTCTATGTGATAACCAAAGCTGCATGAAGATAAAAGAGAATCCCATGTTCCATGATAAGACGAAGCATATAGAAATATGTTATTTCTACATTCATGACTTGGTGCAGAAGCGAGCTATAAAGCTCCAATATGTGAGCATAGATGAGTAGGGTGCAAATATGTTGACTAAGCCTCTGTCTCGTGTGAAGTTTGAACACTTTTGAGACAAGCTAGGTGTTGTCCGTAAGGACTTCCCTCGAAAGGGGTGTAATACTGATGATACTATGGTATCCTGATCATAGCAAGTAGCTCAGTTGGGATTGATCATCCTTAGACTTGGTCCTATAAATCCGAAAGGAAGGATCGTCTTAAATGTTGATTGGTGGACTTGATCCTGTAATTCCGGAAGGAAAATCATCTAAGATGTTGGTTGGTGGACTTGATCTCGTAATTCTGAAAGGAAGGATTGGCTTGTGCACGTATGTGTCAGGTGTGATCAGTATTGGTGGCTCTGTAGAAACTTGATCCTGTAATCCCGAAAGGAAGGATTGTCTGAGCACAAAAAATGTGTTAGAATCAATCCCGTTATTTCAAAAGGAAAGATCACCTGTGTCGTCCATGACCCCGTAATTCCAAAAGAAAGGATCGTGTTGGTTGTCGATACACCTACCTCATTATGTTGCCATAGATGATGTTAGTACAACCTTGAGTTGTTGATACTAATGTTGTTATTCCTGTCACATGTAGTTGTTGATGTTATTCCATATTCATGTTGATGAGCCAGCCTTATGCTGTCGTTGTTGTTGATGTATCAATTTTCATGCTTATGTGATGATGATGAGACTTCAAACTATGTACTGAAGATGACGATGATGTTTCATCCCCATGCTACAGATGATGATGCTACAGCTCCGAGCTGCAGATGATGATGCTCTAGCTCCGAGCTGCAGGTGATGATGCTCTAGCTTCGTGCCATAGATGATGGGTTTCCAACAAGCTGTTCTAGTTGCTGATATTGAAGTTATTCAAAACTTTCGATGATCTATAGATGTACTAGACAATGTTCTAAATTATGTTGTTGATGCCTCGTCCTCCTCCCTCATCCTGATTATGTTTTCGTAGAGACACACTTGTTGTTGTTGTTTCTAGTAGGATACCCTTCTTGTTAAGGGGCAGTGTTGAAATAATGTAACTTCGAAGAATATTCTACGTGTACTTTACATTATTATTATTATTCCTTCGAGAGATGTCATTAATGTAAAAGGTCATGTAAAATTCACGAGGTAAATCTTTCGTTGTAAGCGAGTCAATAGTACCCTAAAAATATAAATATAAATATTATTTTGAGTTTTCCTCGGTAGGTCGGCCTTGTCAATTTGATAGGTCGGCCCAACTAGGTTAAAAGGTCGGTTAAGTGATTAGTATAAATAGGGATGCGCCCTCCCTCATTTGTACACACACATTCACTCAAGCATTGCTCAAGAGAGGGAAAAAGGAAGGACATAGAAGGAGGAGGAGAAGTATTTTTGGTGTCTTTGGCTCTTATGTTAGGGTTTGGTCTCTCTCTTATGAGACCTTGTTCTTTGGGCATTGTACTATGGTAATCTAAATTGAGGAAGTTTTGTTGGGTTTTTCTCTTTTGGGTTTCCCAAGATAAATGGTTGTTTACCTTGTGATTTTGTTTTATTCATAAATCGTCTTTATGTTGTTATTGTGAAAATGTATTAAATGCTCATGAAATTAAAAATTAAGCTATAGCAGCGTATAAACTTAACAGTATATTGATTTCCCAGTATATGCTATTTAATCAAATGAAACATCAAGGTTTTTTAGACGTATAAATGTAAACCATCTAGGTTAAACAAGTAACTTAAGTTTATATCATAACAATATCAAATTACAAAACAATACAAAGAGACGAAGAAATTGAAAAAAATCCTCTCATACAAGTTTACTCGTATACATTTAAGTTGCATTTTTCTTATAATATTTATTTAAGTTGCATTTTTCTTACAATATTGATGTACGTTGGAGAACATTAATGTGAAATAAATTCAATAATTATTATATTTCACTAGCATGAATACAAGTTTACTCTTGTACATTTAAGTTGGTTTTTCTTATATATTTATGTACGTTGAAAAACATTAATATAAAATAAATTTAATAATTATGATATATTATTATAATAACATGGTATTTAATTATTTGAATTATTATAAGAATAGTAACTATAAATTATAAACTATTCACAAAACATGATATCAAATCATTTTTAATGTTAATATGAAAGTGATAAGAATACTATTTTACCGATTTAAGGACTTATTCAACACAAACAATTTATAAACTTACAAGATTTTATCTACCATTTATACTTCATAGAAATTTAAGACATGTATCTTTTGACTAATTTATTATTTTTTAAAATAATTTATTATTATTATTTAAATGATTTAAATTTTTATAGTAGTAATTATTTTCTCAAAATCATTATATTTAAATACGATGGATAAAAGTTAGTACTTAATAATTAAAGGTCCTTATCAACACAATGCACTAAGATTCATTCATATTTTATATATCAATATATAACAATGTATTGATATCAGAATAATACTCAGGTATACGAATTTAGAATAATATATTAAATATAATAATTTTAATATATTTTTGTTTTAATAATTTAAATTTGAAAATTAAAAAATAAATATTATATATTTTAATATTTTACTTAAAACTTTATTTAAATTTTTATTTAAAAACTATATAGATACTAAACATAAATTCTTATTTAAAAACTATATAGATACTAAATATAAATCAGATAATTTAAATATGAAAAATTTCATATAAATATGTTTTTTTTTTCATTTTTATTTTATACTATCTCAATTAAATATAATAAAATTAACACTGATAAATATAAACAAAATATAATATAATATCATTCTATTAATTTTATATCATACAACTTCATATTAAGGTGACAACATTCAATAATGTTAATATTAAAATTTGTTAATGTGATGTTACATTATGTGACTATAATATAATATATTAATAGTGATATTAAAAATTAAATAGCTAAAGCATTTATTCCTTTAGCAATACTATATTATATATAAATTTTATATACTAAATTACATTTACATGAAAAATATAATAAGAAGTTGCCCATGGACAAGCATGAATTTCTACATTGCATCATCAATGTGAAGAGACATAGACATGATTTGAGATTTATTCTCTACATGTTCTTCCCTCTTTACTTCACCACCTTTTGTTTCCTTTAAAGGAAAGTATGTTATTGGTTCTAATTCATGTTACATGTTCTAATATATGGAGAGATCCCAGAGTTGAGCTCTATTAGTTTTCCCTTCTCTCTTTACTTTGGCATTTCCTTGAAAGTTGAGGATATTCCAAATTTTGCAACTACCTCTACGTTCCTAACAATTAGGGATTCGATAGAGGGGAACCTAGATATGACCTGAAAGAAACTTGATAAGCCAGAGGACTAAAAGCAAAACATGAACCTTGTAATAGAAGCAATTAAGCATAAATAAATAAACTCTCAAGAGATTTAAGTGAAAGGTGTAAAATCCCTACAAAGATGGTGAGAATTTGATCAAACACACTTTGTGTTTGTCACGTCCTTTACTTAAATAGCTATGGTTTTACAATTGGCGAGGCCACAGAACTCGAACTCGTGTATTGAATAGCATTTCATATAGGCAAAGGGATTTAAAACGGTTATTAGAGTCACATATCAATGATTTAATACAAAAGTAGACTTAATTTCCAACAAGTAATTAGAACTACAATAATTGCAATTCCTCCATGATTCCCTGTAATTTCAAGTTGAGGATGGATCTAAAAGGCTATTGTGTCAATCTTTCTACCATTTTGCACATTTTTACTCTTTCAAAATTTGCATAAAGTTGGGGTAAGTGGAAACGAATTTGATGACAAAGGTGTCACAAGTCTTTCTTGGCCATCCAATTCGACTCAAAGACTCTTGAGCCTTGTCACCACCATTTCTTAAAGGATTACATTAATTTGGAATGGGTTACCTATTTTTCCTACTTTACAAGCTTGAATATGAAACAACCATTTTATTGACTAGCCCAGATTGTGTTATGAACATAAATTTATCAATAAGCACAAAATAAATGATAATAAATAATAAATAATAATAATAACAATTATCAAGGGATGCAACTCTTTGTGAATAGAGACCAAAGTGCCTTTTATAGATTATATTTACGAGCATTCTTATTGTAATCATATCATCTCATATTTTATACATTTATTATTTATTGTCCTATATGGATTAAAACATGTGCTACTTAAATTGGATATTTAGCTATTGAATGATTGTGCATATTCAGGGAATTAATCTAGTTCGTCTCATTGGTATTTGAGCCTCATATTGATCTAGAATCTGGTCACGCCCCTTACTAGACCTTGTTTGATCTGGATCTTGGCCATACTCACAGTTTCAGAGTTTCTCTTTACCAGGTCTTTGACCATATCCAAGTTTTTGGCCACTAAAAAGTTTTGAGTAAAAAATATGTTGGAAATCTAACATTGCTACTAAGGAGAATTAAACGAAAAAAAAGTTGGTTGAAGAAAAAATAAATCATTATTCCGATGCAAAATGAATCAAAGACTACTCCATTGCAAGCAAAACCATAAGAATTTATTATGTCTCAGTAGTTAAAAAGAAAAAAGTCTCGTACTGTTAGCATACAGTGGCTTGGTCAAGTGGATGTGGTCCCTGGAGAAAGAAAGCTTCCAAACCATGGATTAAAACCTACAACCATCATTTTTGGTCAAAGGAAGACATGTTGCTACATCCATTCAAGCTAGGTTACCATAAATATGTTGAAGGAACAATGTATAAGACATTGCTGCCAAAGACTCGCACCACGAAGATAGATATCAGGTTTAAGCGGAGTGAGATACCAGGACATCTCTATGTGGTTTTCAACTAACCGTTGACTATTTGTGGAGATTGTTGTGTTGTTTTTTTAGCTATAAGCCACCAAATAAGCATTGACAGTTCGTGGACATATTGAATATCGATTGTTTCTTTGAGACATCATTTCACTACAGTCTTGACCGCCCACATAAAATTGAGCCATGTTGAAACTCTTTGACTCCACCATTATGGCATTTATTTATTTATTTTGCAATCACTTTTTCAATTTGTGGTTCAGTCATCATGAGTGGCAGGATATTGAGTAAAACATGCAGATCCAATCATTATTGTGAACAATTCCATCGCTTTCTAGAAGACGTGATCTTCAACCTTGGTAAACCCACATTTTAAGGTATAATCGAGGTATTTAAGTGAAATAATACTTTACTTCTCAACACATCGATGCCAAGTCAACTATCCAATAAAGGTGGATATATATATATTTTGGCACCGAAGATCCGTGCTCGCTATGTCTACAAAACCCCCCCTTTCTTTCCACGAGGAATGTAGGAGCCCGATTAATTTTAATACATAGGGGATCAACAAGAGTATCATGTCACTTACAATAGTTCAACCTAGGTGAGGAGGGTAACAATCATTTGTCCCACCTAACCTACATCCAATGGACTCTTTCTCTCTATAAGTGCATTTTAGTGAAAGAAAGGGAAATAAAAATGATACAAATTTATAAAGAAGTAAAATGGTATTATAAAAAAAAAAAATCCTAACTTATTATTAAGGGTTATAAAAAAGGGGGTTAAAAGGACATTTAAATATTGAAAAGAGCATTTATAAAGTAAGGTTTATAGCAAGGTCTTATATTTAATAAATATATATAGGGTTTCATTAAACTAACTATTAAAGTGTTATATAATTCGTCATCATTGCACCTTTTTAAAGGAAGTTTGACGAAAAAATAAATGGAGTGTAATAGTGAAAATAAAAGATCAAGACTTTTTTTTTTTATAAAGGTATTGAATTATCATGCTTCAAATTATTATCATTCAAAGGGAGTATTAAAGAAAAAGAAGTTAACATCATTGTTGATGTAAACCTTATGGGAAATTACAATTACGTAGATTCGGCCAATCAACTAATGATTCCAAAGCTTAGTATAATCGAAAAGGATGGAATTTTTGGCAATGAATATAAAATTAAGGACTTAGTTATAACAATTGATGGTTATAAGTACATATCTGAATTCAATGTTACAACTATGTATAAAAAAGAGATTGACCTAATTCTTGGTTCAAGTTGGTTAGAATAATTGGGTACATTAATATTAAATATAAATAATAAAAAAATTAACCTCCTCCTAATATAAGTTAGAATTTTTTTTTAGGATGTTACAATAAAGCCATGCTCATAAGTTCCCTCATCAAAATACCTAAAGGATGTATCCAAAGTGACCCTTTAAGATAGCCATAAGTCAATACAAAAGTTGTAGGATCGGCATAAAGAATGTGACAAGGTCATCACTGAAAAAGACAAAGATATTTCTCGCCTAAGAAGTCATAATCATAAACTACTTGCAAAAATCATGAAGTCCAAGGAGAAGAAGCAAAATTTTAAAAAGTTAAAACAAGAGAATCAAGATCATGTGAAGGAATTCAACAAGAAGTTACTAGAGAAATATATAAAAAAAGCTTATAGCTCAAGGAATCTTTATTATAGGTTGTTCGAGCAAATAAAAAGATTACAAGAGGAACAATAAAAAAAACAATACCTTCAAAACAAACTTGGAAAGTAAAAAAATGATGAAGAATTTTCATGCTTAAAGGTTCATAATCGAATCTTACTTACCCAAATAAATAAGTTAAATAATGATAAGGAGTTGTTATATAGTAACTTAGAGAAATCTAATAGCAAGGGACTTCTAATTGATAAATAAACAATGATCAATCTCATTGAAACAAACACTAGTACAAAAAGGGTAATACGTGACTAAAAATCATATATAAATGACTAAAATTGCTCACGTGACTGTTGGTGACAATTTAGCATTCACTTATCTCTCGACTAAATTAGTCACATGATCATTGGTGAGAATTTAGCAATCACTTATCTCTTGACTAAATTGGTCATTTATCACTTGGTCATAAATTGTTTGAATTGCTTCATGAGTTCGTCATATATTTAGTCATTTATTTGGTCATTAATTGTTGCTATTTGGTTATTAACTGTCACTATTTGGTAATTAATTATCACTGTTTGGTAGTACATTTAGTCATTGATTGTTGTGAACTGGTCATTTATTTAGTCATTGATTGTTGTTAACTAGTCCTTTAGTTAGTCATTTATTGTTGTTAATTTGTCATTTATTTAGTCATTGATTGTTGTTAATTGGTCATTTAATTAGTTATTGATTCATGTAGATAGGGAATGGAAGAATCAAACCACCAATCTCCTTCTTGTAAGACAGGCACTCTTCCATTGAGATAGCATCCTTAAATAGGATCAAAGTTCACACTAGAAATATATCACAGCTCTTACAAACATTAACACATTACGATTCATGTTCCATGGTTTTCACAATTATTTGTTTAACTACTAATAGGAAATCTAGATGGCGTTGATCTTTCAAAAGAGTGTAGGAAGTTAGAACTTATTAAAAGAAAATGAATTGCAGAAATATAAGCATTGTAAAAATTCTTGAACCCCTCATAAAGTATTCATTGCAAAACACTTCCCTAATGAGTAAGAAATTTAGGCAAAATTTTGAACTAGTGATATCTGTCTCCTTCCTCAAATTGCATGGGACTATAACCTTATAAAAAAATAGCTTCATCCCCATTTAAACAATGCCCTTAATAACTCATGCAACATGCACCCAATCTAGAGAAAGGGTTACAAAATGGCTTGGAAATCATATAATAAACTAGCGAGTAATGTAATCTATTAATCATAGACTAATAAAGGTCAAGTGAATACTATATAGTAAATTTTATTTAACACATCATTTTATGGCATTGAAAATATCTAAAATATGCCAAGAAAATTGTTCAATATCAATCTATTTATTTGCAGATTGTTGATATCCAAAACTATCTTGGTTGCTTCTACACTTCTTCTTGACATTATCATTCATGATGATAAATTTCATTGGAACCTTTATAAATTTGAGAATAAATCCAATTGGAAAATTGTTCATGAAAACATTTTT
The DNA here is from genome assembly GCA_001517045.1 of Pseudotsuga menziesii. Classification (NCBI taxonomy): domain Eukaryota; kingdom Viridiplantae; phylum Streptophyta; class Pinopsida; order Pinales; family Pinaceae; genus Pseudotsuga; species Pseudotsuga menziesii. The sequence continues at coordinate 618,254 of LPNX010220072.1, forward strand.
TTAGTTAATTTCCTAGAAATGCCATTGATGCATACTCGAATCTATTTAGCACTAAAATTTGTACACACCTCAGAAGTTTGGTTCCAATGGGAATAAGCCAATATTACGAGGAAAATAAAAGTAAAAATGTAACAAAGCATATATGACTCGAAACAGTCAATTCAGTAATTGTACCACTAAAGGTTTGTGTACATGAATGCATAACATTGAATGGACAATTTTTTTTGAAAGGTACATACAATTTCCTTTCTGTTGTTAAAATAAAATCAACTGTGTAAATATAAGCACTGTAAAAATTTCTGAAGTGTAGCTGCTAAGCTAGACCCCCTCATCAAGCCGCCATTGCAAAACAATTCCCTAATGAGAAAGAACTTTTAGGAAGTGTTTTAAACTATTGATGTGTGCCTCCTTCCATAACTTACATAGAATTATAAATCCCTTTTAAAATATAGCTTGCCCCCCCTTGAAACAAATCCCCTAATTACTCATGCAACATGCACCAGAACCAGAAACTGCAGTCCATAATTTCACAAGTCCAATTTCAAGGGTTAAAATTTGGAATCTTCAGAAACTGACTATACCGGTATACTCTCCTCATTTAAGCGCATCTTTTGGTAAGTTTAGTTTTAATTTATGAGAAATTTCATTTTTTTGTCATTTTGGGTTCTCTGGGACAAGATGCCTCTAAGCACTAATCTTGATGACAAGTTGGAAGGCATATAAAACTTCCGTCCTTGGAAATATAGAATTGGACTCATTCTAGAAGAAAATGATCTTGCAAAGTTTATCAAGGAAGTTGTTTCAGAGCACGAAGAAGATGAAGGAAAGGAAAAGTACAACAAGGATATGATTAGACCCAAGAGGATCATAATAGATTCTATCAAGGATCACTTGTTTCCTCAAGTGTCCTCAAAGGATACACCTAAGGAGATGTTTAATGCCCTAACAAGAATGTATGAAGTAAGAAACATTAACCAAAATATGAATTTGAGAGGCCAACTCAAAAGTACAAAGATGAGGAAGAGTGAATCTATACAAGAGTATTTCACAAGGGTTTCTCAATTCAAAGAACAACTAGAAGCAATTGAAAAAGATGAATTAGTAATGATCGCTCTCAATGGTCTTACCGGACCATGGTATTCTTATATCCAAACAATTTGTGCAAGGAAGGAATGTTTACAATTTGAAATCCTAGTGGAAGAATGTGTTCAAGAGGAAGCTAGAGTAGCAAACCGAGAAGCACTACTTAGAGATGATGACCATGATCTATCTACTCACGGTAGAAGAAGATGAAGATGAACACCTCATTTCAAGAAGGAAACTCACAAGGAGTCTCATCCTCCTAGGAAGTTTCAAAAGAATCAACTGGGAAATTACAAGCAGAAAGACCTCTCCTCTCATCAATGTTATCATTGTGATAAGATGGGACACATTGACATAAATTGTCCAACAAGAAAAGAAGAATATAATACGAGGAATAAAAAAAGACATCATGCTCATTTAGCTGAAGAAGAATAAGAAGAAGAGCCTTCCAAGAAGTCAACAAAAGAAAAAAATGAAGAATATATTTTATTATCCGCCCTCTTCGGGTTCGTGACACTGGAAATGACACGTGGATAATTGATAGTGGTGCTCCAAAGCGCATGACGTGCCAGAATAAGACTCTGTCCGACCTTTTAGAAAAGGACTCACCTCATAAAGTTTCACTAGGAGATGACTATCAATATCCCATCAAGGGAGTAGGAGAAGCCAAAATACAAGCTTGATTCATAATCCCAGATGACGATGAAGGATGTGTTATATGTACCAGGCTTGAATAAGAACCTACTTTCTATTTTAGCTTTAGATAAGAAAGGATTCAGGGTTTCCTTTATAGATGGCGAAGTTCTTATGTGGCCTAGAGGAAAATCTCTAGAATGTGTATATGTTATTGGGATAAAAGAAGGTGGCCTATATAAACTGAAAGGTCACTCAGAAGCAGCCTTGATTCATGATACTACAAGTCCATGTGAATTATGGCATAGAAGGCTTGATCACATAAACTAGAAAGCCTTACCACATGTGAGCAAGGTAGTAACATGTTTACTTGATCTAAATATTGATCATGAAGGAGTAGTGAAGGATGTGCTAAAGGAAAGAACATAAAGAATCCATTCCCAAAAAGTGACACCAAGACATAAGGAATATTGAAACCTGTTCACTTAGATGTATGCGGTCCAATTCCCTCAACATCCTTAAGTGGGTATATATATTATGTAAAATTCATTGATGATACTCTCATAAGACATGGGTTTACTTTCTGAAATCAAAATATGAAGTGTTTGGAAAGTTCAAGGAATTCAAAGCCTTGGTAGAGAATCTTTCAGAAAGAAATATCAAGACACCTAGGTCAAATAATGGAGGAGAGTATACTTCAAATGAATTTGGAAAATTTCGCAAAGATGTCAGGATTAAGAGGGAACTTACCATTCCCTATAATCCACAACATAATGGTGTTGCTGAAAGAAAGAACCGAACTATTATGGAATTAGTGAAGGCAATGATCCATGTTAAGATCTTCCTATGCACTTATGGGATGAAGCAGCAAGGACAACATTATATGCCCAAAACAGAATATTCCATAGTGCACTTAGGTTCAAATCCCCCGAAGATATGCTCACAGGAAAGAAACCAGAAGTAAGTCACCTCAAGATATTTTGTTGTCCAATGTTTGTTCATATTCTAAAAGAGAAAAGAACCAAATTCATAGTACACAATGAGAGATAAGTGGCCAAAAAGGCCAAAATCCACCTATAAATGACCACTTTTGATTTGGTGATCATTGGTGGCTAATTTTTGGTCTCTTATCACGCGACCAAAAAAGTGGTCATTTATAGCTTTTCAGTTGGTCATTAATTTGGTCGCATATTTGGTGATTAATCTGGTCATATGTTTGGTGATTAATTTGGTCATATGTTTGGTGATAAGAGACCGAAAATTAGCCACAAAAACTGTCATTTGGTCATTTATATGCACATTTTGGTTATCTGTTTGGTCGCTTATCTCCCATTTGTTGGTCACTTATATCTCATTTTTTGGTCACTAATTTAGTCATTTTATATGAAAATATTGATTGATTTCTATAGATAGGGTATGGAGAAATCGAACCACCAATATCCTGCCTGTAAGGCAGGTGCTATTTTATTGAGCTAGTACCCTTGAAGTCTCTAAAATACTTGCAGAAGTACCAAGCTTATTCATGTACTTTTTTTCCTGTATATTTATCAAAAAATACTCAAACATTCCCAACTCCTGCAATTGTGGTTATATATGAGATACCACTAATAAAATGCAATATTAAGAGAATGAGACTATACCAGAATAGTTGTCGTATAAACAAGTCTTAGAACATAACATACCATATATGGAACTCAACAGAGGATATTTAAATATATCTACCTCTATAATGAGGGATTCTAACTCTATCAAGGTAAATCTTCATTCAGTAAACGAAATCCAGTGGAAAAATATTGTAGAAATATATGTTTCTGCTAAACTAAACAGAAAATGCTATATAAATTTTAGGAGAGAGAGAGAGAGAGAGAGAGAGAGAGAGAAACACTACTAAGTATAGTCGTAAGTGAATAAAATTCTTCCTACAAAGAGTCGACTTCACAAGCTATCTCCTTGAACCTACTTAAATGTGTTTACATCATGCCCATATCTTTGTGTAAAGTTTAAACCATGACTTTAAATTCGGCGACAATGTCTTTCCTTCCTGGTTAGGAATGAAGTTGTCAATCAAACTCTATTCTTCTCATACTGAAAGAAAAATATAAGCACAAGATGACAAAGGATTAAAATATAACCCATTCCTTCAATTTTTATTTACTACTGGTGCATTTCAACATCAATTATACTTGATTCTTGTACAACTTCTTCTAGCCTAATCTCAAGATCATTTCTTTCTGCCAGACATTCTTGCAATTTGGTCTCCATCTCTGTAATCTTGGCATCAACATTGGAAACTTCTCTTCGTGCAACATCATTTGACTCAACTTTCAAGCACATTTCCTTCTCTCGCCTGTGAATACTATATCTTCCAACCTACAGTTTGAATTCCAATATTTATGGATGCCATTGTAACAACATTTCAAGAAATGCTAAAGCGTATTAAACAAATGGTGCCAAAAGGATGATTAATAATCACCCTGCAATGACTCTATCCTATTCTGATACCGTTCTACCTCAACTTTTAAATGTTGAAGCTGCTCATTCAGTAAAATATAGGGTCTAGATGACACAACATACTTCTCATCCTTTACAGTTTCCTGTTATATAGCACAAATATAATTAGCCTAAGATAAACACTAAAAAAACCTCACTATCAGCACGAGACTAACAAACAATATGGCTCCTAGAAATTAAAGGTTGATTATTGACCAGAATATATATTAACATGCACAAGTTCTAGTTTCTTTAAAACTTTCATCTTTTCTTCGCGTGCCTCTTGTATCTCTGACAGCCTGCTTGCTGCTAACATTTGTATTGAAATTTGAAATGGGAAATCAAGAACCATATAAAATAACGACCACATACATCACTTTTCATTTACATTGAAAGAAAGTTTATTATTATTTTACAAACATTAGAAAACAAAAAACAATGAACATACATCACCTTAGTAGCTTCCAACGATTCTATATCATCTAGCTCCCTATTCTTATCAATGCAACTACAAATTTTAAAAACTGCCAACCAATTTTTTATATTTAAACATAGCAAAAGATATACAATAAGAAAAGGGACATAAACCATGACAAACCATATCAAACGGAATAAACCATGGAAAACGATGACAAAACAATATTAGAAACAAAATAGTATCCTTGTAACTAGACAAGAAAAATTTAAAGCATAATTTTCATCTCTTTCAAATTTAACACTTCCTAAGGTCCCCGTGTTAAAGCTGAAAAGCATACAAAGACAATAAATAACAACATTAGTAAATCTAAATCAAAGTACAAAGAAAACAAATAAGATAACCTACTAGGAGAGTTGAAACCTTCCTTATAGTCAACAAGTTTTTTTTAGATCAGATCTTGTCTATTAAGAGACAATTCACTATAGGAATAAAGGACATACCTGAGAGAGAGAATAAATTAAATTATTGTTGGCTTAGTCAACTATAGTTGTAGTCAAAGTAATTACCGAGTCGAAATCAATGAATCCCCAATTATTGGAGCAACTGACCAAGAAAAAATAATCCATAAAATATCAAGTAATGATGACATTCCACACAAAACCAGAGCTCAGTTTGTGCCCCATACAAAGCCCATGGATTTCTTGAGCAGGTCGTGAGTTGTTTGGGGGTGCTAAAAGAAACCATAACCCTGTTTGAGTGGACTAATATCTCTATTGCACTGTTTGAGTGTTTGGGTCTTCCTGAAGTGAACTGTAAGGAAACCCCAATTACTGGAGCAACATACCCAGAAACAATAGTCCATAAAATATCAGGTAATGTTGACATTCCGCACACAAACCAGAGCTCAGTTTTTTTCCCATACAAATCCCATGGATTTCTTACAACTTAGCACAGTCAAAAAATATAGTAGAGATATTAGTCCACTCAAGTATGAACCATGACCTCTTAATTTGGGTTGTGACCTTCTTGGTGCTTCTTGAAATGAACAATGACCTTCTTCGTCCTGCTTGAACTGAATTGTGACCTTCTTGGGGTGGCTAGACTAAACCGTGACCTGTTTAAACTTCCTTGAGTAGTCTATGAGTTGTTTGGGGCTACTAGGAGGTCACACCCATAACAAACAAAACAAAAGGGTTAAGGTACCAAACTATGAGGGGGCACTAGCATAAGGACCAATCAAGGGCCAACATAAGTTCAACAGTCAACAAGAGGGGTCATGACAAAGTGGGAAAACAACCCCTACACCAACAACACCAAGGTGTGTCGATCAAGGTGGGATAACAACTCTTTTACCCATAGGATTGAGGTGTACCATCAAGGTTTGGACACAACCTTTTTACCCAGAAGACCAAGGTGTCAAACTATTATATTCTCTCTCAAGTTATATAGTCCATAAGTGTTCCATACCACAACAATATGTTTTATCATCACTGTATAAGGAAGGTCCATACCAATACAGTGAGTTTTATCATCACCATTTGGGAGTTCCCATCAACTCTTCCCTATTCTAATTTCTCAAAGCAAAGGATTCTAAAATGCTCATGAGGATGTCAATAAAATTTCCACAATTTTAGCAGCAAAAAAACAAACACGAAATTAACATTTAAACATATATACCTTCTCTTGTACTTGAAGTATATCCAATACTTAGAGAGATGGATCCCAAAAACCTTATAAATATGCATCAATCCATTGCAACTTTTGGAAGATGCTAACCAAAATTTGATATTTAAAATTAGCAGTAGATATCTAATAAGAAAAAAGACATAAACCTTGACAAACCATCTCAAACAGACATAAACCATGACAAAACAATACTAGAAACAAAATAGTATAGTTGTAACTATACAAGATAAGTTTAAACCATATATTTAATCTCTTTCCACTTTAACACTCCTGAAGGTCCTTGTGTTAAAGTTGAAAAGCATACAAAGACAATAAATAACAACAGTAGTAAATCTAACTCAAAGTGCAAAGATAACAAAAAATGTAACCCACTAGGAGAGTTGAAACCTTCCTTATACTTAGCAATATTTTTTTAGATCGGATATTGTCTACTAAGAAACAAGTCACTACAAGAAAAAGGACATACATGAGAGAGAGAATACATTAAATTATTGTAGGTTTAGTCAACTATAGTAGCAGTCAAGGTAATTACCTAGTCGACAAGCAAGGAATCCCCAATTACTGGAGCACCATACCAATAAACAACAGTCCATAAAATATCAGGTGATGATGGCATTCCACACACAAACCAGGGCTCAGTTTGTATCCCATACAAAGCCCATGGATTTCTTAAGCATCCTGTGAGTTGTTTGGGTCTGCTAAAAGAAACCATAACCCTGTTTGAGTGGACTAAGATCTTTGTTGCACTGTTTGAGTGTTTGGGTCTACTTGAAATGAACCATAAGGAAACCCCAATTATGGGAGCAAGAGACCCAGAACCAAAAGTCCATAAAGTATCAGGTAATGATGACATTCACACACAAACCAGAGCTCCGTTTGTACCCCATACAAATTCCATGGCTTTCTTGAGCAGGTTGTGAGTTGTTTGGGTTTGCTAAAAGAAACCATGACCCTATTTGAGTGGACTAAGATCTCAGCTGCACTGTTTGAGTGTTTGGGCATGCTTAAGTGAACCGTAAGGAAGCCCCAATTACTGGAGCAACAAACCTAGAAACAATAGTCCATAAAATATCAGGTAATGATGGCATTCCACACACAAACCATAGCTTAGTTTGTGTCACATACAAATCCCATGGCTTTATTAAGCAGACCGTGAGTTGTTTGGGGTTTCTATAAGAAACCATAACCCTGTTTGAGTGGACTAAGATCTCTGTTGCATTGTTTGAGTGTTTGGGTCTGCTTGAAGTGAACCATAAGGAAACCCCAATTTTTGGAGCATTAGACCCAGAAACAACAGTCCATAAAATATCATGTAATGATGACATTCCGCACACAAAACAAAGCTCAATGTGTGTCCCATACAAATCTCATGGATTTCTTACAGATTAGCACACTCAAACATTGCAACAAATATATTATTCCACTCAAGTCTAAAACCGTGACAAAAAAATAGTCCATAAAATATCAAGTAATGATGACATTCCACACGCAAACCAGAGCTCATTTTGTATCCCATACAAATCCCATGGATTTCTTGAGCAGGCTGTGATTTGTTTGGGGTTGCTTGAAGAAACCATAACCCTATTTGAGAGGACTAAGATCTCTATTGCAATGTTTGAGTGTTCGGGTCTGCTTGAATTGAACCGTAAGAAAACCCCAATTACTAGAACAACAGACCTAGAAACAACAATCCATAAAATATCAAGTAATGATGACATTCCACACACAAACCATAGCTATGTTTAGGGACCATACAAAGCCCATGGATTTATTACAGCTTAGCACACTCAAACAATGCAACAGAGATATTAGTCCTCTCAAGTTTGAAACCGTGACCAAGAAACAACAATCCATAAAATATCAGGTAATGATGATGTTCCACACAAAATCCAGAGCTCATTTTCTAGCCCATACAAATCCCATGGCTTTCTTGAGTAGGTTGTGAGTTGTTTGGGGTTGCTAGAAGAAACCATAACCCTGTTTGAGTGAACCAAGATCTTTGTTGCACTGTTTGAGTGTTTTGGTCTACTTGAAGTGAACTGTAAGGAAACCCCAATTACTGGAGCAACATACCCAGAAACAACAGTCCATAAAATATCAGGTAATGATGACATTTCACACACAACCCAGAGCTCAGGTTGTGGCCCATACAAATCCCATGGATTTATTACAACTTAACACACTCAAACAATGCAAGAGAGATATTATTCCACTCAAGTCTAAACCATGACCTCCTAAGCTGGGCTGTGACCTTCTTGGTGCTTCTTGATATGAACATTGACCTTTTTCGGTCAGCTTGAACTGAACTGTGACCTCTTGGAGATGGATAGACTAAACCGTGACTTGTCTGAACTTGCTTGAGCAGACTATGAGTTGTTTGGGGATGTTAGGAGGTCACACCCATAACAAACAAAACAAAAGGGTTACGATACCACACTATGAGGGGGAACCAGCATAAGGACCAACCAAGGGTCGACATAAGATCAAGAGTCAACAAGAGGGGTCGTGACAAAGTGTGAAAACAACCCCTACACTAACAAGACCAAGGTGTGTCAATCAAGGTGGGATAATAACCCTTTTACCCATAGGATTGAGGTGTACCATCAAGGTGGGGACACAACCCTTTTACCCAAAAGACCTAGGTGTCAAATTGTTATATTATTTCTCAAGGTATATAGTCCATAAGTGTTCCATACCACAATAGTACGTTTTATCATCATAGTATAAGGAAGTTCCATACCACACCAGTGAGTTTTATCATCACAATTTGAAAGTTCTCATCAACTCTTCCCTATTCTAATTTCTCAAAGCAAAGGATTCTAAAATTCTCATGAGGATGTCAATAAAATTTCCACAATTTTAGAAGCAGAAAAAGAAGCACATGAAATTAACATGTAAACATAAATACCTTCTCCTGTACTTAAAGTTTGTCCAATAGTTAGAAAGATGGATCCCAAAAACCTAACAAATATGCATTAATCCAACTACAAATTTTGGAAACTGCCAACCAGATTTTGATATTTAAACTTAGTAGCAAATACGTGATAAGAAAAAAGACATAAACCATGACAAACCATATTAAACAGACATAAACCATGACAAACCATGACAAAATAGTACTAGAAACAAAATAGTATCATTGTAACTATACAGAATAAGTTTAAAGCATAATTTTCATCTCTTTCAACTTTAACACTCTCGAAGGTCCTTGTGTTAAAGATGAAAATCATGCAAAGACAATAAATAACAACAGTAGTAAATCTAACTCAAAGTACAAATAAGATAACCCACTAGGAGAGTTGAAACCTTCCTTATACTCGACAATATTATTTTAGATCATATCTTGTCTATTAAGAGACAAGTCACTACATGCACAAAGGACATACGTGAGAGAGAATAAATTCAATTACTGTAGGTTTAGTCAACTATAGTAGTAGTCAAGGTAATTACCCAATCAAAAAGTAAGGAAACCCCAATTACTTAGTTCATTATCCTAGCGAGTAAATAAATGAGTTTACTTGTACTAGCTATATAGTTCCACGACATGGTATGATTTCTCACGTCTAAGAGGAAAACCCTTGTGGTAATAACTATATAATATAGACTAATTAATGTATTTGGTGATGAATATATATTATAAACTAATAATCAAGGGATATCCCTTTTCAACATTGTGCGAATAACTATGTAATATATAATAATTAATCAATATGGTGATTATATATAATATGATTCTATATTAAACTAATCTAAGGGATTAATATTTATTTGAAAAAAATATGTTATGTGCCATTCATGGAATACCCTTACACAGTCCAAGGGAAAAAGACAAAGGATTATGGCACATATTTACAAACCAAAAAACTTGGAAATCCCTATTGTCCACCACCCACGATGAGAATTGAGGACCTTGAGACCTTTGATGACGTTGAGGACGGAGCTCCATACCATTGATGCCACTAATGGCCATGGAAATGCAGGTAGATGACACCGCCAAGTATGTGGTTAGAATGGAGTTCACATTGTTCGATTTCAATGGAGTTTATACATTACCAAGGTTATAAAACCCTTAATTGGTGCCAAATGTTTGGCTTAGGCAGGAGGGGAGAGGGTTTCTTTGGGTATGAGAAACCTTGGTGGAATGGGGGTGTGAACTTCGGGGTTAGGGCATTTAATAACTCATGACAATTGGAAATGCATTTTTGGGTTTTCCAAGTTTATAAGAGCTATATATTTGGACTTTTAGCAATGGAGAAAAACGCATCAATAGACATAACTTGGAGGCTCTTGAATAGGCGGGGCGAGGGATTCTACAGCAGCAAAGTACAAATCTACCTCTCCTTCTTAGGCTAGTACAAATATACTTTTTGGGGTTGCCTGGGCTGAACCGTGACCTTCTTGGGTCTTCTTGAAGTGAGCCGTGACCTTCTTGGTGCTGCTTGGACTAAACCGTGACCTGTCTAAACTTGCTCGAGTAGGCTGTGAGTTATTTGGGGATGCTAGAAGGTCATGTCCATAACAAACATAACAAAAGGGTTAATGTGCCACACTATGAGGGGTATATAGCATAAAGACCAATATAGGGTCAACATAATATCAAAAGTCAACAAGAGGGGTCATAACAAAGTGGGAAAACAACCCCTACACCAACAATACCAAGGTGTGTCAATCAAGGTTGGAGAATAACCCTTTTACCCATAGGACCAAGGTGTACCATCAAGGTGGGGAAACAACCCTTTTACGCAAGATACCAAGGTGTCAAACTATTATATTCTCTCTCAAGGTATAAATTCCATTAGTGTTCCATACCGCAACAGTACGTTTTATCATCACTATATAAGGAAGGTCCATACCACATCAAACAAACAAGAAACCAAAAAATTATAAGAAACCAGATCAAGAAAAAAACCTTATACTTACAAGAAACCATATCATCTATGAAACTTAGTAAAACTAGGCTATTGTATTAAAATTCAGGCTTTAGATATAGAAGAAATTTATATGCCTCGCAAAATTAAAGTTTGCACCAAAAGATTTGACAATACTTTGAAGTAGGACCTGAAACAAGAATCTATAAAACAAAAACATGTCTAGATTTTAAAGTCAACAATAACATTATAAGGAAAAACATGAACTATATATAAGATAATGCATTACTAGTTTATAAAAACAGAGAAGAATATCCAAATAACATCACATGTTCTGCTTGAATTATTTGTGCTGCATAGACAATCAAAGTTTACATTCCCACCATTCAAGCAAGAAATAAAGTTTGCTTCTTTGGCAACATCCTGACTTCAAATCCTGATACACATCCAGGTTTGTTATCCCTCTTTCTTGTGCCAACTGCAGTAGAGTGCCAAAGGCCACAACTATGCATTTTCATGTTCATATACACGTCTAATTAAATAACCATGCATTAATCAATAAAACATCTAGAGGACATAACACAACATGCCATGAACAAAATCTCACAAGGTAAAAGAAATTGAATACATCTTCTACCATTGTGGAAATAATGTTTTGCATATTCAAAGTCTACATGCTCAAACCACAAAGGCGCTCACCCATAAACCCTGTAGGATAGTGTTTGTCTTCTCTGACTTTTCCATCAACATAAATAGTTCTTTGCATTACAATGGGTTAGAAGCATAAAATTAAAGGGATTATATTTTAATGCATTAAAAAAGTACTAGAAAGAAAATAGTACAACTGTAAATAGACAAGATAAATTTAAAATTTAAAGCATAATTTTCATCTCTTTCAACTTTAACACTCAAAAAGGTCCCTATGTTAAAGTTGAAAGCATACACAAACAATAACTAATAGCAGTAGTAAATCTAACTCAAAGTACAAGGAAAACAAATAATATAACCTACTAGGAGAGTTGAAACCTTCCCTATACTCAGAAATATTTTTTTTTCCAGATAGGTCACGGTTTAGTCTAGCCATCCCCATGAAGGTCACAGTTCAGTTCAAGTAGATCGAAGAAGGTCACTGTTCATTTCAGGAAGCACCAAGAAGGTCACAACCCATATTAGGAGGTCATGGTTTAGACTTGAGTGGACTAATATCTGTGCTGCACTGTTTTAGTGTGCTAAGCTGTAAGAAATCCATGGGATTTGTATGGGACACAAACTAAACTCTAGTTTGTGTGCCGAATGTCATAATTAATTGATATTTTATGGACTGTTGTTTCTGGTTTTGTTGATCCAGTAATTGGGGTTTCCTTGGTTGTCGATTGGTTTACCTTGACTGCTACTATAGTTGACTAAAACTACAGTAATTGAATTTATTCTCTCTCTCTCAGTTATGTCCTTTGTTCCTGTAGTGACTTGTCACGGTTCAGTTCAGGAAGCACCAAGAAGGTCACAACCCAATAGGAGGTAGCGATTTAGGCTTATCAATAATCAAAGAGGTCACACCCAGCCTAATAGTCCAACAGGAGGTCATGGATCCACTCCAGGAACAACACACAGGTCATGATCCAACCAAAAATGCAGCACACGAGTCATGCCTTAATCCAGGTAGCCCTAATAGGTCAAGGCTCAGTCCAAGATCATCACATAGGTCATGGCTCAACCCAATAGGCAACACACATGTCATGGCTAGGTTCTATAGCACCCTAGTAGATAGATGAAAGGTCACAACCCACTTATTATAGAAGCAACAACCAGGACAAGAAAGCGACAACTCTACCAGGTTGAGGGAGAGATCTTAGTCCAGTCAAACAAGGTTATGGTTTATTCTAGTAGCCCCAAACAACTCACAGCTTGCTCAAGTAAGTTTATACAAGTCACTCTTTAGTCCATGTAGCCGCAAGAATGTCACGATTGACTTCAAGCAGACCCAAGCGCTAAAAAAATGCAACATAGATATTAGTCCACTCAAATAAGGTTATGGATTCTTCTAGCATCCCCAAACAACTCACAACCTACTCAAGCAAGTTTAGTCAGGTCACACTTTAGTCCATGTAGACCCAAACACTCAAATAGTGCAACAGAGATCTTAGTCCACTCAAACAGGGTTATGGTTTCTTCTAGCATCCCCAAACAACTCATAGCCTGCTCAAGCAAGTTTAGAAAGGCCACAGTTTAGTCCTGGCATCCCCAAGAAGGTCACGGTTGACTTCAAGCATACCTAAACACTAAAACAATGCAAAAGAGATAATATTCCACTCAAACAGGGCTATGGTTTCTTCTAGAAGCCCCAAACAACTCACAACCTTCTCAAGCAAGTTTCTATAGGTCACACTTTAGTCCAGGCAACCCCAAGAAGGTCACGGTTGACTTCAAGCAGACCCAAACACTAAAACAGTGCAATAGAGATCTTAGTCCACTCAAACAGGGATATAGTTTCTTCTATCATCCCCAAACAACTCACAACCTGCTCAAGTAAGTTTAGACAGGTCACACTTTAGTCCAGGCATCCCCAAGAAGGTCATAGTTGACTTCAAGTAGACCCAAACACTCAAACAGTGCAACAGAGATCTTAGTCCATGTTAGATTTTTATCATTTAAGCAATATGATCTTAGGATCTTATCTGACAGAATAACATGCACAACAATCAATCATAAGAGACAATATACACAAAGATTTTCCTCAGGGAAACCATAAAGGAGAAAACCCCGCAACCTCCTCGGAGATAGAATGAGCACTAATGGTAGCAGTAAAACCCAAAGACAAAAAAGATGATCTCCAACAATTGTTCTCTCTCTCACTTGTGTGAGCACTTCCTCTCTCACTCATGCGCCCCAGTTGAGTGAGTGTATGTGTAAAATAGAGAGGCTCACTCTCTATTTATACTAATTTCTGACTTGAAAATTGCTTACCAAGGCCGACATCTATAAGAGAGTCTAATAACCCTAGTGCCCCTCAACTGTGGGGACTTTGCCCCTCGATCAACAAGGAGGGTTAACCTTAACTCAATTGTGGGGACTATTGCCCCTACTTACAACGGAGGCTTAACCTCATTGAATTTACATGACTTTATAATATTAATGACTCTCCCGATAGGAACATAGGGGTACAATATAAGATATACAAGTGAATACATTCTGAAGTTACAAATACATCAACACTCCCTCTTACTTAGGAAGGTATTCTTCTCTGGATCATCATCAAAGTTGGATCATCACTGGATAATCATCAAAGTTGGATCATCATCATTGGATCATCATCAAAGCTAGATCATCACTAGATCATCATCAACATCACTGCTTCTGCTATCTCGATCAAATGGTGCTATCTCTCAATTCGTCTCGTCATAGGAAGTTCTACAGAGCAAGCCCTTTTTCATGCTGGTTGTAGACCTAGCCTCCATGTAGGTCTTCATCTTCTTCAGCACTTATATCTAACCCAGTCAGAAAGGCCGCCCACCCAACACTTACATCTGACCATGGGAGGAACACATCCACCACCATGTCAGAAAGGAACACCCAACACTCACATTTGACCATGGGAGGAACACATCCACCACCGTGTCAGAAAGGCCCAGCACTCACATCTGACCTCATCATGTCAGAAAGGCTCGTCCAACACTCACATCTGACCACATCATGTTAGAAAAGCCTAGCACTCACATCTGACCTCGTCATGTCAGAAAGGCTCATCCAACACTCACATATGACCACATCATATCAGAAAGGCCCAGCACTCACATATGACCTCATCATGTCAGAAATGCTCGTCCAACACTCACATCTGACCACATCATGCCAGAAATCCCCAACACTCACATTTGACCTCATCATGTCAGAAAGACTCAACACTTACATACGATCATGGGAGGCCCAGCCTGCCACCATGTTGGAAAGGATCTACACTTACATCTGACCATGGGAGGCCCAACCTACAACCATGTCAGAAAGGCTCTGCACTTATAGCTGACCATGGGAGGCCCAACCTGCCACCATGTCAAAAAGGATCTGCACTTACATCCGATCATGGGAGACCCAGCTTACCACCATGTCGGAAAGGCTCTACACTTACATCTGACCATGGGAGGCCCAGCGTGCCACCATGTCAGAAAGGCTCTGCACTTACATTTGACCATGGGAGGCCTAGCCTGCCACCATGTCAAAAAGGCTCTGCACTTACATCTGACCATGGGAGGAACCAATCCTACCATGTCAGAAAGGCTCTTGGACTCATCACTTCCCTTTAAAGGGAACCTCGATCTAGAGAACACCAAGTTTCTCCCTGAAGTACTCAAACTTCACTATAGCCATTTTTAGCATAGAATCACATTAGGGTTGATTACGACCAAGGATAACCTGCGAGCTTCACCATAACCGATTACATCCGAGGACAACCTATAGGACCATTTACATCTGAGCCACCTATGATCTTCACCAGGATTTTATTCTTAGACAACCTGTCTCATTGGCTATGCTAGAACTCCCTCTTTCGAGAGATCTCGATCTGGATCACATACTGGAGCTTCACTGCTCCTCTCCGCATCATACAAAAATGCAAGTAAGATCAATCAAATCAAATAGTAGTTTTCAAAAGAAACATTTTACCTCCCAGATGGCTAAGAAAGTGGAAACATATTTGTCCTCGATTGTTCTCAGTGACATGCAAGACTCCTTCCTGCTAAACCAAGAGATCACACCTAATCTCATACTGAAGCAACAACTCGAAGTTCTATTCCTATCAATGGAAATGCCTTCCCAATTTGAATCTACATAACCCTCCAGGTTAACCTACTAATTCGCCTCATACTTGAGCCCATACTCAACTGTACCCTTCAGGTACCTCACTGCATGCTTTGCAACCATCAGGTGAACATGTCTCAATGTGTTCACAACAAAGAAAATATTCAGTCTCGTATTCGTTAGGTACATCAATGACCCAATCATCTATCGATACATCGTAGCATCAATCGACTCTGATGAATCATCACTCAATAGCTTCAGGTTCGATGCCATAGGTGTGGCCATGGCCTTGCAGTCCATCATCCCAAACCTATTCAGGATCTCTATTGCATACTTCCCTTTTCCCAGGGATATTCCATCTGCATTCCGCTACACCTCCATGCCTAGAAAGTAGTGCATCATCCCCAAGTCCTTCATCTAGAACTCAGTAGCAAGTATCCTTCTTGAAAATTTAACGAGTTCCTATTTTTTGTAAGGAACAAGTCATCGAAATATAACACAAGCATCATTGGTCTTCCGCCTTCAACCTTGAAACAAAGGTTGAAATATGCTTTACGCTAAGTAAAGCCTAGATCCATCAGTAAGCTATCCATCTGTTGTGCCCTGACTCAACAGCCTTTACAAAACATTATTTCATCTAACAAAATCCTATTTTGTTAGATGAAATGTTCGAATTTCTCAATGCAAAATAAAGAAGAATTACAGCTACTGAAACAATGCTATTCTGTCAGCTACTGAATTGGAGAAATTCATTGTTTTTAAAGCAACCTTTGCAACTATGGGATATTTAGCAAAATCACTACTAATGATTATCATTTGTTTTTGGATTGAAATTAAGGATAAATACTAATGATTTCTATATCCCTCGATTTATCCTAATCTAGAAATTAATCCATAACATTATGAAGTGATTTTGTTGATTTGGTTATTCAAATGTTATCAATGATTTCCATGTACAGTCCGAGGTATGGTTATCAAAGATCAGATCTTGGTTACTCCGATGAAGCCCAAACATACGTCTTGCGTGCCATACCCTAAGCTGCAGACCATTATCTATATTGATATTAATTTACATATGGTGATATTTAAAGGTTCAGTTTCAAATTGCATTGTTTGTGGTTCTTCGCCACCTTTAAATGAATGGGACGAATATATGATATGATATGCATGTATTATGGTTTCGTCGAGATTGATTTATGTCACAGCTTATATCCCGGTTCACCTGTCGCGAATCCACCACGATATCCTCACACTGGTACTTGAGTTGTCCATCACATTAAGTCTCGGTACGTAACCTCGGTCGTGGCTGCTTGGCAATAGACCACATGTGCTACTTGCAGCAAAGAGTCTCCCATCATTTAAGTCAGGCTAAATTATGGTAATATCAGCCATCTAGGGCCTTCGACCGTCATTTGTGTTATCAATCGATTACCACTCCAAGCGCCGATGCTTTCGTTCATGTCAAACCCGCAGAGGTATAACCTGCGCTCGTGCATGGATTACCCTGTTCATTACCTGGTGTTGCTCAGCCTTCATCCCGAGTGCTCACGACCTGGTCTTCTATCTCTGGCTGAGTGGTGGTACGTATTTTGTGTATGGTTACGCATTCGTAATCAACCAGTGATGGCTCCTGTCGTCAGGGTTGAACCCTGCGAGCTGACCTTGTTAAACTCAAACCCTGAACTCTCGGAAAAGGTCAGGAATGTGGGGTGGATGCCGTTCTTCGAGAAGTTTTCCGACTCGAACCCTGAAGTTACCAGAGTCTTTGTTCTATCCCTGGTTAATTACCAAGCTGAGGTTGGTGATCTCTGCTTCCGGGTTGATGAAATATCCATAGCAGCCGCAACAGGCTTGTCTTTGTCTGGGCAAAAGTGGTTCAAATACCAGAAGATGGACATAACCGAATGGAGACGATTGTTAAAGAACCCGATTTAGGAAATTTCTTTTCGAGCTGGGGTGGCACGTAAGTATTTTCTTAAAGAATGGCATCAGGTTCTTGATTTAATTCATCGATATTTGACCTGTGAAGGCCGGCTATCTTCGGCATACGTATATCATCTTCGTCTGATGGCTGTCTTTATAGGGTTTCCTATTAATTTTCCTTACTACCTTCTGCACAGTTTTTTAAGATGTCAAATGCCATAAATAAGGGGTCTAAACATGTCAGCCACAGTCTTTTTCATCATGGTCTGGTTCGTATGTTGATTGATCACGAGCTGTTGAAGTCGGGTCGCTCATGGGAGCAGTTTGTAGAGTCAAATGGTTTTTCATCCTTTTTTCATTGCATGTTTGACAATCCTGATGACTGTAGCAAGCATAGAGATTCAGGTTCGGCTCCATTCTTTTCCCCGCTTAAACCTCTGTCGAACCCTAGCCGTGAGGGTTCCGAACCCTGTAAAGAGCCCATGAGTAGTCCAGTGAACAGTTCTCATACCCCTCCAGAGTCTAGGCGTGTGAAGAAGATTTCAACTCTGTCACCTGTTACTCCGCTGAACAGTAGTGATAAAATTGGGAATCGTCGAGGGAATCTACCCAAATCCAAGCTGGTTAGAAGGCTAACCAGGAGTATGGCGAAAGCTAAGATGGTTAAATCCCCCGTAAGTAATAAGGTTCCAGTGGAAACAGTTGTGATTGATGATGAAGAAATCATTCCTCCTTCGCCTGTTAATGACAATCTGGTTCAGCCTGAGTCCGTTGCTAATTTAGCTGGTGAAGGTCACCCTGTGATTGATAACGATATGCGCGAAAATCCTTCTCTGTTTGTTGTCGAGCCGCAATTTGATGTCACCCGTGATCATAATGATTCTCCAGCAGTGGATAAAGAAGTGCATGAAGTGTTAGTCGATCATATGACTGATTCTATATTACAAGAAAAACCTGTGAAAACAACCCCAACGATTCTTCGTGGAACTGGGGAAAACACTCATCCTCTGTTCATTAGTTGTCTTTTAGACAAGGTTCGTAGAATGGAAGACAGGATGAATGAAATAGTAGCAAGTCGGGATTTAATGAAAGCTGATAATGTGGAGTTAAGGGCAAAAGTTGATGAAAGTGGTCAGCAGCTTTTACGATTGAAGAATCATAAGAACAAGCTCATAAGGAGGGTTCTAAAATTGCAAGATGAAAACGAAAAGAGTGAAGAAAAGGTTCGTGAGCTCAACGCTCAGATCGCGCTCATGCAATTCAGGGCTCCTTCACCGAGTCATTCTAATGGGGTCAATATTCAAGTTTTTAACGCACCAGTTAATTTGTGACTATACTGGATTTCTTTGTTGTTGGTTTTAATGTTCAATTTTGATGATCAGGTATTTATTTAGTCTATTTCTTGTTTGGTATTTATTATTTATTATTTCGATTTGTGTTATGTTTTAATTTTATTATTACTTGATTTGTTGCAGGTGTTAAATGTGCTGTTTGTGCTCGGATTTTGTCTACTGTTTATTTTTGCACGATCTCGCATCAATCAGAACAGACCGCACAACAAGCTTTCCAGGTGTTGTTTATTGCTGGAATCTTCGATTTCCATGGATCGTCTTGATGATTTGCTTATATTGAAAAATGACACGTTACACTTGTCATTTTTAATTAGAAATCAGTTGGATAATTCGATCTAGTTTATCTCGAGCTTTTAGGGATGTTTATTGTTGTAAAACATGTATAAAAGGGTTGAAAATTGAAGGGAAGAGGGTCGATAGTATATGGAAGGGAAAAGGACAAGACTGGGTTTGATTTTGTTGTGACTCTGGACAGCTATCTATCTGCAGCCCCAATCTTTTGAACTGGTGATACTGTTATATATGTTACTGTTTGAACACTTTGCATATGTTCTTGGTATCTGTTAGTCCTGTTATTTCCTTTTCATACTTTTTTATGTTTGTTAAAAATCTCTGTAGAAGTTTACAAACATACATTTCTTGTATAATTATCGATTTTCATGCTTTCAATTTTGCTAATATATCATGTTATGTAATTGGCAATCGACATTGTTGCTTATATTATTTGTAATCGATTACTGTATGGGCCGGGTTAATGTTTATCTTATTTAAATATTACCTATGTGTATCCATGTGGTAATTCTATTAGCATTAATTGATCTCATGGTTTATTTCTCTTACTGCTCCTGATCAGGATATTAGGATTATATATTGTTTACTTTCTGCTGATTATATTACTTGAAAACCTATTCGTATCAGATTCTGTCTCTATGAATTACATTCAGTTTATCCCTTTTGCAAATGATTGTACAAGATGTATATAGCAGGTTTGTGTACAATATTAACTATGTTTACATTTTATCTTCTCAGCTTTCGTATCTTGTATTTATAATTCATTGATTTAAGTTGATTAAACCTGTTAATCTAACATCCTGTAGCATATAACCTGAATCAACTTTTGTAAATAATAACCATAGGTTTCACTGACAATCAGTAGCATTAGTTTTAACCATTAGACTGTTAGTGTTCCAGGCCAACATAGCCTTTAAACCTGTCGGGAACGGCTACCCCAAACAGCTTGGAGCCTGCCCTAAGGATCCCGGTCTGGGTCGTATCCCTCGTTGCGGGCTTTGTCAAATACGCCCATCAACACCATCCTGTCGTACCATGTCGAACCTCAGGATATTCTGCAGCCACTCCCTCTGAAGCGGGGCATCATTCTTCCTTTTCCTTTTGTACTTTATGCATTGAAACATTCTATACTGGAGTGACAAGTATCTTCCTCTGCTACTAATATTCTATGTATCCATCTAGGGTCACGGGATACCAAGATCCTCTATCTTGAAAACGTTCTTCTCGCACCCATCTGTGAGCTTGTCATTCTCTATAGACTTTCATCTTCAACCTTGTAGCAAAGGTTAATATCTTCATCACTCTAGGTGATCTTCAAGCTCCTAATGTATGTGTTATCCCATGGGTTCCTTCTGAGCTCGTACAAGGCCCTCTTTCATTTGCACACATGATTCCTCCTGTCATGTGTCTTATCTTCCAGTAGCTACAAATGTATCTTCATAGTCTATGCCTTCTTTCCATGAGGAGCCTCGTGCTACGAATCTTTCCTTCTATCCTACTGTATGCTGGATCTTGCAGATCCATATGGAAGATAATACGAACTTTCCTTCAGGTCTCGATGCCACATCCTAGACATCATTCTTCTTGAACTGGTACTCTCCTTCCCTTCTTCTTGGCTACTTCTTCATAGCTGGAAGCTTCTGCATCAATGATGTCACTCAACAATGCCACATAATTGCATTATGTCTAAGACCTCTTCTTTCTTTGAAAGTATCGTCATATTATTCTTCATCTTGTATTATTTCTCGAACTGTTGTCATTTTTTCTTCGGAACAAGTCTCATCCTTCTTTTCTTAGAAACATTTCATAGAAACATTGTACACGATATTTCCTACAAGTCAAATGCATCAGTTGTATGGTTAGAAACATTTCATAAGGAACATTCATAATGGAAAATTCTTATCCATAAATATATGATCATGCAACTATTTTAGCCAATACAACATTCATCCATATCTCACGGAAACTTTCTGGATTCCTTCCATCTCTACCATGACATCATTGAGATTGTGCACTAATCCAATATGTCAACAAAGAGGTTTCATTCTAGATAAGTAGCAATGGAGAGTTGTATAGAACCATGAGCTACTTACCCATCACATGCATATTAGTAGTATACTGTCATTAATGCAAAAATTCTATCATGCACAACACATCAACTGCATAACAAAATAATGAAATGACCATTGAATACTTGTATTTATTTGTTTTGTGGATAGAATCCTTCTTTCAGCTTCATTATCTTCTTCATTCATAATAGCATCATTTCTTATCCAAATGCTTAAGATGGATAAGATGTTCTTCAAGAAATGAGTTCTTCATATTCCTCATCGCTTGAGGGATCTTCTTTGAATCATGAGCACTTGATCTTCAGTTGCTCCCATCTTCTCTTATTATGGGTTGAGCTTCATCTTGTGTGTGCTCTTCCTAGAGTCTTCTGAAAGTAATCACTTCCTTCTGGCACACATTCCTCGAATGAATGAATCCCATGATCCTGGGAGGCCATTCAAGGTGGTTATCACAACTTCTGCATTCTCCACTTCTTCTTCTACTGCTTCAAGTTGTTCTTTGATTTGAGAGACCCTTGTGAAGTATGACTGTATGGTCTCTGCATTCTGGATCTTCACATTCTTCAACTGTTTTCTCAAAGTCATCTTCTGATATATGTTCTTCCCTTAAAATAGCTTGGTCAAGGAATCAAACATCTATTTAGGTGTATTTAGGGAAGACACTTGTGATATAAGGTGATCCTTGATTGAATCAGCAATGATATTCTTGGCCTTGACCAAGTTCTTCTTGTGTAAGGCTTTTAGCCTCATCTCCCTCTGGAATTGGAACCTTTCCACTTATGTAGGTGTCCAATTCATTTTCTTTAAGAACCAGTTAAAACTTATACTTCCATGCTCAGAATTTTTTAGCTTCACCAAGCTTGTCATCAAACTGGTGTGATATGTCATGAGAACCTCAACTGTAAAAAGCAAAAGATTAGATCTTACTGATTTGAGATGTTCGTCCTGGTTCTAGAACTGGCTGATCTAGGGTTTGTCAGAGAAACCCTAATTTTGAAAACTTGGAATCTAAAACTTCTGATTGGATAAAAGGATGGGCCTCTTCAAGGCAAGATTTCCAATGTACTCCTTCTCTGAAAACAATGGAGGGAAGCTCCCGGAACAGGAAGCCCTAGTTTTCCAAATTCTTCTACAAAAATTCCTGATATTGTTTCTATGATATCTATGAAGTTACTACTCCTCTGTGTTTGAAATTTCTTAGTGAAGTATCCTCGTTTGTCCTCTTTCCTACACCATAGGTTTGAGTAGAATTGGTTTCACCATTTGAGACTTATGAGAGTTTTCCCAAGG
Organism: Pseudotsuga menziesii; assembly: GCA_001517045.1. Lineage (NCBI taxonomy): Eukaryota > Viridiplantae > Streptophyta > Pinopsida > Pinales > Pinaceae > Pseudotsuga > Pseudotsuga menziesii. The sequence goes on from LPNX010220072.1 coordinate 641,148, forward strand.
TGACTTCTTTCAGGACTGTTCAGTACAGTGAACTTGTACAGACTTACGCATGTAACTGTTTCACCTTCGGGGTATGAAACCTTTACCATAGAAATTAAATTTCGTGCCCTATCTATAAAATCTTGTGAAATTCCATTTGGACCTTTGTAGCCTGAGATATAGAAATTCTCCCTAGGTGTCCTGTTTAGGGATGAATCCTGGAAGGCGCTGGAACCTTGATTTGGAGGAATCATAGCTCCCAGAATATAGTGAATCTGAGGCATAAATTTTTACACAGGGTACATCTAGATATTATCTTCGGCCTGTGAAAAATTTGGCTCCTGATCCTTCTTCAATACGAAGATATAGAGAATGTACCAAAACTGCCAGTTTTAGTATTTTAGGGTTTTTCAGGCCCGAGGTCAAATTTGGGTTTGACCTTCCCGGAGATTTACCCAACCAAAAATCTCAACCTTGGTCTCTAAATTTCTATTTTGATGAGGAGAGAAATACTATGCTGAGCTCACTCAAAAATTCCTCTTCTGTAAAAAGCCCTAATTTCCCGCAGCAAAAACTAAAAATGCCCGGAATCAAATTCTGCTTCGTCAGAAAGATGCGCCCTTTAATGGAGAGTTAGCCTAGCCTCCTTTTGCTGATGGATTGTGGAGAGAGACCCGAAAATTAAGAAGCCCTAGCTTCTGTAGCTGCACAGTGTCTTCTTCTCAGGTTAGCTCTGATACCATGTTAGATTTTTATCATTTAAGCAATATGATCTTAGGATCTTATCTAAGAGAATAACATGCACATCAATCAATCACAAGAGACACTAGACACAAATATTTTCCTTGGGGAAACCATAAAGGAGAAAACCATGCAACTTCCTCAGAGATAGAATGAGCACCAATGGAAACAGTAAAACCCAAAGACAGAAAATATGATCTCCAACAATTGTTCTCTCTCTCACTTGTGTGAGCACTTCCTCTCTCACTCATGCGCTCCAGTTGAGTGAGTGTATGTGTAAAATAGAGAGGATGACATCTCTAGGAGAGTCTAATAACCCTAGTGCCCCTCAATTGTGGGTACTTCGCCCCCTGATCAACAAAGAGGGTTAACCTTAACTCAATTGTGGGGACTATTGCCCCGACTTACAATGGAGGTTTAACCTCATTGACTTTACATGAATTTATTATATTAGTGACTCTCTCGATAGGAACATCGGGGTACAATATAAGATATACAAGTGAATACATTCCGAAGTTACAAATACATCAACAATCCACTCAAACTGGCTTATTTTTTCTTTTAGAAGCCCCAAACAACTCACAATTTGCTCAACCAAGTTTAGATAGGTCACACTTTAGTTCAGGCAGCCCCAAGAAGGTCACGCTTGACTTCAAACAGATGTAAACAATCAAATAGTGCAGTAGAGATCTTATTCTACTCAAACAAGGTTATGGTTTCTTTTAGAAACCCCAAAAAACTCACAGCCTACTCAAGAAAGCCGTGGGATTTGTACGGGATACAAACTGAGCTCATGGCCCAAACCAAAAGGTAGCACACAGGTCACTGCTTATTCCAGGAAGGCCTAACAAGTCAAGGCTCAGTCCAGGAGCATCACACGGGTCATGACTCAGCCCAAAAGGAAGCACACATGTCACAGCTAGGATCTACAACACCCTAGCAGGAATAGCACCAAATAGCACATCCCACTTCAAATAGCGCCAACAACCAAGACAAGAAATCAGTAGCCCTAGCAGATTAAGGAAGAGGTGGAACAGCTCAAGAACAAAATCGAAAACCTTATACATCAAGCAAAATTATATAGTCCATAAGTGTTCCATACCAGAACCGAAACTTTTATTATCACCGTATAAGGAGGGTCCAACTGTAATATTTCATAAACCATTAGGTAGCTAAAAAATTTGAAAAATTCCAATCAAAACAACTTTTTAATACGCTAATATACAAACGCACTGCTATAGATATGGACATAAAAAATACATTGTTGCACTCTCAATACTGCAACTATATTGTCTCCAAAAATGAGAAGAAATACACTGCAAATAGTATGGTATATTTTGAAGTTGATTCCATGCAAATAGTATCCTAAGTCACATGCCCTTAAAACAAAAAATTCTGAAGACTACGTAAAATAAGTTTAAATGGTATGAAGTCTATGTAAAGAAAACAATGTGTTTGCAACTGATTCATAAAATGTGATAATCTAGATCGGTGATTTTCCCAAAAACTTCTTCGGCCACTAAATGAAACTCATTTCTGTCTCCTTCAAACGTTCACATCCATCAATTTTATGTTCATAGGAAAGGAGGATGTTACTTGTCACATGAATGACATTCACATTGGCATCTTTAGGGCCAAGTGGAACTTGATGGATCATAGATAGTAATTGAATTCGTATATTTCTAGCAATAACACCATTATGTGGATCTAGGATGTTAACTTTATCACCTACATGGAATACTTCAGGCTCTGCTAGAGTTAATGGGCACTGCCAAAAACAAAGAAAAAAATACATAAATATAAGAAAAAAAACTACAAATAAATTCCAAAAACATGCATAGTTATTGATATAACAAACTTCAATGCACTCACTGAGTCAATATTTGAAATACATCCAACAAGAGTTGGCATTGATCGAGAACTGATGAGGCGCATCAACAGTTGGGAGAATTTTTTCTTTCGGAGACTTCAATTTTTCCTTCGATATATTATGCATGTCATTACATCATGCACTAATCAAATATAACATTATAAGGACACAATAATACAATAGAAAAATAGTAAATATAACAATAAAACACAAAAAAATCATACCTAAACAATTGAATCAGATTATGAAATCGAGTGAATAAATGGTTGTGTAGGAATGCTAATTATCTTACCTCATCTAAATCACTATGACATTCCTTATTTTTCCATGAAGCAACAATAGGTTGAATGGAGGGGGCTATGGTCGACACTGTCTTTGCCAACCCGTTTATGTATTCCATTGTATGTTTATAATTATCACTCTTGTATTGAGCCATACATGTGGTTTTGGCTATTCGCAACATCATTAGATGGCATTAATCTTACTATTTCATTTTTCATTATATGCTCATGTTTAGAACTGTCTATATCTGTCATTATTTTATGGTTAACCATTTCACTCACATCCAATTCTAATCTATTAGCTCCATGAACCTACAAATCATTATGAACACATAATTAGTTGGACATATATACGAATAAAAATGCAATATAACACAATGTATTTACAAATATACTTACAAAATTTCCATACACAATTTATTCAACAAAAAATTCATATACTTACAAACATGTTTTGATTGGCTCACCACCCACCACGACCCAAAATAAATCAATCCTTCACATTAACTCTTGCTTTCTTCCCTTTTGTATTCTTTTGAAAATACTCTTTTGCACGCATAGTTTCCTTCAAATCCCCCCACTGTCCGGGAGTCATGTCGTTGTCCCTATCTTTTCCATCCAAGATTAGTTTTTTGCATTTATGCCTAAAATTATTAATCAATTTTCTCATCCCGTTCTTGTAATAATTGGTGGAAATCCTTCCACTGACAGTCTCAAATACATTTTCCATTTTCCGAATTACTTGATCCACATTTATTTCATCTTGATCTCAAAAATTGGCTTTGGTGACATCCAAGTGAGAAATTTCTCTCATGCCCAACTATGAGGCCCACCTTGAAGCATTTGGTCCAACAGGTTCACCATCTTTTACGTCAACCAAATAAGCCTTCTTCCCTTATGATTTCCTTTCTTTGGATTCTCTTTTTGTGGACCTATACATGATCTAACTAAATCTTTTGTTTGTTTATGAAAGATGATATATTTTTCAAACGAGTCAATATTGGGTGATGGCAAATGAACAATCATATTTGTGGACAGAACATGTGTTTCTTCTTTGGAAACTGAAAGCCTAATTGGTTCAGTCAAATACAAATTGGGTGATGCTGAATGAGCAGTCATATCTGTGGACATAATAGGTGTTTTTCCTTGGCAGTTGAAGGCTTAATTGGTTCAGTCAAATAAACATTGGGTGATGCCGAATGAGAGCTCATATTTGTGAACACAACATGTGTTTTTTCTTTGGAAACTGAAGACCTAATTGGTTCGTTAATGGCCACATTATGTGTGACACTAGCTCTCTCACCAATTTGCACAGATGTTCCTTGAAATATTTGCTTTAATTTTAAATAAAGGTCTCACAAACCTGATTACGATCCATAATATACCAAGTCTTAATCAATAGCAGCTTGGAGATGACATTCATCATGTGATATATTAGGAAGCTGATTGTTATACCCAAATCCTATCACCACCATGTGATAAGACTTTTGACTTACATGCTTTCCCTTAATCCCATCACTTAGAGTGAAAAACTATTATGTTTGTCAATTCTACATGAAAAAACTCAACACCGTGCTTTCCCTGTGAACCATGAGCGGTACCTTGCTTGCACCACCATCATCCTGTTTGCCATAAGCAGTGCCACCGCTTGTGGTCTTTGGTCCATAAGCGTTTCTCATCTGAACCGCTATGTCATAAGAGAAGAAAAGCGGTACCCTGGGTAAAATGGGAAAAATAGAAGTTTCTCAAGGCTTCTATATCATGAGCCTCGTGTCCTCCCTTATCCCTATCGTTGTGGGTCAGTTGAGCTCAAAATCACCCAACATAGGATCTTAGAGGCCACCTCATCCACAAATCTCTCAACTATTTCTATCCATTGAGCCTTATAAATACAAGCTCATATCCATGGTTGAGGGGAGAACTATAGAGGTATTGTTATGTTGTTGGATTGACCACTTGGCCCAAGCCATTGGAGAGCATAGAGAGCAAGGTTGGAGCTTATGGGGATGAAGTGTTTGTCTCGAGTAGATGCTTGTCGACACTAAGGCTTAATTGGTTGTAAACTTCTCCATACATATTTAATGCAAAGATGATTTCCGTCCCACATTACTGTTGTTTTGATTTTGCATGTACATGTTGTTAGATTCCTTAGTCACTAACATGGATAAGTAGATGATTTTCTGGTAGCTTTNTGTTTTCCGGTACACATGTTCACTATCAAAGCAACATTCCAGGTGTCTATGACATCTAGGGAAGGTCTTAATCCTTTGTCGTTCACTCATTTGTTCTGGATCTGAACCACTCAGACCAGAGGAACAACTTCTGTCCACAAAAGGTGAAATATTCCTGGTTACAAATATGGCGACTCTGCTGGGGAGTAGTGCATATATCAGTTGATTTGATCTTCCTCGGTTCTTGAACTCTTGTCTGAATCCAGGCTCCATCTCCAACTCTCTTCAGTCAGATCTACCATCTGACTCAGTGAATTTTGGTTTGAAACTTTCAGATATGTTCAGATCTGAATTATTTCAAATTTTTATGCTCTTTTTTTTATAGTCAATCCATCAATTTTTGCCTTGATCTGATTAATTTCTAACTTGATCTTTCATTCTCCTTGTGTTTTGGATCTATTCAGGGAACCACACATGTTCCTTTGGCAAGAAGCGGTGCCACCGCCTGAGTCCAGTTAGCCAGAAGCGGCGCCACCGCCTGAATCCAATGAGCAAGGTGTGGTTCTACCTCAAAACCGCCTGTCAGCAGCTTCGTTTGTGTGGTGCCAGGTAGGCCCTGTTCCAGACTTTGTATTTTGACTTTTGTGTGTTTTTGGCTTACTTTTTTATTGTTATATTCCCTCTGCATTCAAAGAGAGTTTGTTTTTCTTGCATTAGATTTTACATTATTTTCTTTGCTTGAAACCTCTTGCTCTTTTCTATAGATATTATTCATTGGAATTGGAAATATACATTTCATTTTCTTGTCTATGCTTTGGTTTGTTTTGGACTTGGAATGTGTGAGTGATCCATGTTGTTTTGAGTCTTTCTTGGCTTGGGGTGATTCTTGTTTCCTTTTGCATGCTGATTCTTTTAGTGCTTGGTAGGAAAGATTGGTTCTTCGTTCCCTTGTCTGTTTCAAAGAGAAGTTTTAGTTTTCTCTGTCCTTTGCTTTATTTGAAAGCATTGTTGAACGATTTTCTTCTTGTTTTATGCATGATTGTTCAAAATTCTAGATCTTGCTTTCATTAAGAAGAAATATCTGTTTTAAGCTTTGCGTGCATTAGAGTTAGTTTTGTTTGGAAACGTTAGTGAAATCATCTTTCCATTAAGTTTTTATGCATATTTTTCAAGCATGGAAAGATAGGAAACATTTTTGGTTTATTTATGTTTGATGTTCTTTAGATCTCTTTCTTATTTGCCTTAAAGATTGTTTGGGGTGCATTGATATTTCACTTTTCGTTGAAAGGATAGAATTGCATTTGCATTTGGGTGTGCATTTTTGGAAAGAAAAGTAAATCTCTCTCCCTCTCTTAGGTAGGATTTCATTGAAGAGAAAAACTTACATTATCATATGGATCAGTGTGCATCTTCTTTAAGTTCAAGTTTTCACTCCATGGTTCCACCTAAACGCACAAGATAAAATTAACGGTAGTACTAGGTTAAAACTTTTAGCAGTTTGAGTGATAAGTTAGAGATGTGTTCGGGCATCGTTAAGCATAGGAGCTGTCGTTACTCATCCGCATTACATCCTAGGACTCGCACGATTCTTCCACGTACCGTCGGTATATCAAATGACCTTTCACGTACCCTTGATGTATATAGAAAGGTACTTCACGTACTCGATTGTATATCGAAAGGCCCCCTGTGAACAGTTATGCATTAGACAACACTACTACGAATTTGAGCTCCCACGTACCTTGCGTATATCGGGAGACCCTTTTAGGAATCTTCAGAACAACTGAGTTAACCTTTTGACCGTCTTGGATTTATGGGCAAAGCTTGTAAAGTCTTGATAATCCTATGAGATTCCTGACTCTTATCCACCCCTTTCACATGTTTGCTTGTTGCTTTTAGTTTGAGTAGTACTTGCTTGTGTGTGTTAGTTAGGAGGTTTTTAGAGAGTTTAGAGATGGCATCCCAATCTGGGACTACCACTCAAGAGGTCCCTTTTCAAGGTGTACCTTTTGTATTCCCTCCAAGTGAAGGTATTGGTCCTCCCTTTATTGCCACTCTAAATATTCTTGGGTTAACTATTGGATTACCGGTTTGGCTATTTAATCTGGTAATTCCTGTTACACCTAATGTTTCAAATGTCACCTCTCCTTCTGGAGAGGATCGACCTCAACCTAATCCCTCTCCTTCTTCGTCGGTTGTTGCTTCATCCCTTTCTTCTTCTTTGCTTGACCAAAGCTCTATGGTTAGTAGTCATGTGGATAATAAGAAGAAGAAAGGGAAGGGTAAAAATAAGAAGGATAAGAAAGAGAAAAAGCAGCAACCATCTGCTCTTAATGGTGCCCATTCTAAGAGAACACTCGGAAAACCCAAGTTCCCTTGTAAGCTTTGCAAGGCGGGCCATATTCTTAAGGAGTGTCCCGGTCTCTCCCATGTACAAGAAGAGTGGTCTAAAAGGTCCAAACCGTTTGTGTCATCAACCTCTGATCATCATGTTGACGATACTCCCTCAACCAGTGACCCATTGGTAAAAGGTCGTAAGGGTAAAGTTTTGTATCCTTGTTTGATATGGAAGGATATGCATTGTACTTTTCTTTGTCCAAGCATGGATGAAGCTTCACGTTGGTTGGAAAATATTACTGATCATCAACAGGTGATTCCAACAAGTGATAGTAAGTTATCCCTATGTTCCTCGCTGGTTGACCAAGTGATCAATTTAGTTTCATCTATAATTGATCCCACTCTTCCTTCGGAAAGTGAAGTGGTCGAGTCGATGTCATTTCCACCTGATCCCGCTCTTTCATCAAAGAGTGTTAAGACTGAAGTAGTCCCTTTGATCAAATCTTTGTCTTGTTCTTCTCTTCTAGTAAAGATTGAACTTAAACCTGCTGAAGTTTTCATGCTTCGTTCTGATTGTTCTCGACAAGAGGAAATTTTGTCTGTTTCAACAGAACCCTCTCTGAGTAGTGAGGTTATTTCCTTTGACTGGAGTAACCTAACAGAGTCTCGTCTTCATTCGAGTTTTCCTTTCCAAATAGTTGTGAATGTTACTGCTAGGCAGATACTTCACACTATTGTTGACGAAGGGGCTTCTGTTAGTATTCTATCCTCAACTGCTTGGCAAGCTTTAGGTTCACCTCAGCTTGTGCAATCCACTGATCAAATACTGGCTTTTAATCGCAGGCCTACTGCGCCTTTAGGGACCCTTCCTTATTTGCCTATAACATTAGGAGGGAAAACTGTCTGTATTGATGTTATGGTGGTCCAAGGTCCTTTAGATTTTAATCTACTCCTTGGACGTGATTATGTTTATGCCATGAAAGCCATAATGTCCACACTCTTTAGAGTTATGCATTTTCCCCATGATGGGAATATTGTGACCATTGATCAGCTTTCTTTTGTTACACCTGACCATCGCATTACTCCTAGTAATGAGACTGCCCTGAATGTGCCGCATGCTCTTGTGGTTCCTTCCCCTTCTTCTAGTTAGCTTCTTCCCATCATAGGTAAAATGGGGGACATGGCTCTAGTCTATGAACGTCATAATGGAGCTAAGCCACTAGATTTTATGTAATGGGGGAAACCTACCAACCTCTGGATATCATGTTCGGTAGGAGCAAGTTCGTGAGCATAGTTCCCATTCTATGTTAAGCTCGTTAAAAAATGAAACAGATCCTTATGAGCAAATTTCTTATTCTATGTGAAGCTCGTTAAAAAATGAAATGGATATCCTCAACCATAGTTTACCTTTCAGTTTCAAGCTTGCATAAAAATGAAACCATTCCTGACCATAGTTCATTTTCTATTTCAAGCTTGTTAAAAAATGAAGTAGGTTTCCTTAATCATAGTTTACATTTTGGTTTCAAGATTGCATAAAAATGAAACCATGTTCCAAGCATAGTTACCTTCTGTTTCAAGCTTGTGTAACAATGAAATAGATCCCCTTCCCTTGAGTCAAGTCTTCCCTTTATTATTATAACTTGAACCTTATTTTCACCTGCCTGATTCTCATTCTTCTTACCCCCCTAGTGAACATTATCACATTAGTAACCAGGTTTTTAGGTTGGGTATGGAAGAAGAATCGTCAGACGAAACGAAGCTTGGGGGGCATGTCGAGCCCCTAGCAACCATGCTAGGGGTAATCTTCGCTAGCAATCATGCTGGGGGCAAGATTCCAACCTTTGTATACCATGTTAATGGGATTTTCAAGCATAGTTTACCCATTGGTTTTGAGCTTGCGAAAAAATGAAACCAATATTTGAGCATTCTTTCAATTGATCTTTGAGCTCGTTAAAAACAGTAAGATGGTGTTGAGCTTACTTTGCATTTTTCACGCTCTGGTTAAAACATGAGAAGTGGTTTGAGCTTAGTTTATTACTTTTTTCGTGCTCTATATTCAAACATGAAAAAGGTTAATGGAGTCTTCTTTAAACTCTTTTAAGGCTCCTTAAATACGAAAAGATTGTTGAGGGATCTTGTCTTCTTCATGCTCGTTAAAGCATTTGAAGAGTCGTCTCTCCGACGGTAGGTTATCTCTTTTTCGGTTCAGATAGACTATTTTACGAAAAAGGAACACTCCAGCCAACCATGACTGGAAGAGTTCTCTAAGGTATGATTTTATACTTTTTCGGGCCTTAGGGATTAAATCATACGGAAAAGGACCCTATGGAGTCTTCCTTCGTGGTCGTTCAGACTCTCTAATTATGAACGATATCGAGTTTTCTTTCATTGGACTCGTAAAATTAAACATTGAGAGACCCTTTTTTGGGAACGAACCCCTCCTCTCTCAGGTTCGTAAAACATATGAGTTTGGACTTGTCTTCGGACGAGCTATACCGAGTGTTTGTTACCCTCTTTGAACTCGTAAAACCGAAAAGAGGCACTCATCAACCATGATGGGGAAAACGGGAAGGGAATCATTTTTGCAAGTAAATGGCAGTAGTTTGTCGTTACCTTTGGACATGGAACTTGTCTAAATATCATTTCAGTCAATTGGGTATTCAGCTGATCTCCGTGACGATCCACTTTCATGAGTCATGCCACTCCTTTGAGTCTTTCAAAAGAATGCATTGTCCCCTGTCGCATTGTGTGTTTGTCCTGTTTAGTCATGATCCCAAGTACTTTGTCGTGTCGCCCGATGTTCAAAGGGAAGTTGAAGAAGTTTTTCCTCTGCAGTCAAAATGGTCTTTGTGTCAGTATTTTTGAGTCAGTCCTATGATTACTACATTCACATTATTCCAAAACTATGTTCTGAGTTTCGTGTCGTCGATGCGGGACTCATCATGGCCCTCCTTCGACGAGACTATCCGCTTCGACATCAGCTCATCATCTGGGAAACAGTCTTAGAAACAAAAACTTAGTACCTTGAGATCTGTATGCCTTAATGGAAGATTCTCTCGCTCTCAACACAGGTTCACATCATTGACCTTTGATCGATAGAATCGACTGGGCGTTCGACATCAGGACATATATTCACACTCAGTAGATTGTACTAGGGTACCTTGGGAATCATTGACATCAATGGTGATCTCCCTCGCACTTGTTAATGGTTCACATCATTGGCCGGTAATCAAGTGGTTTCTACCATGTTCGACTTTAGATCATTGTAATCACATGGATAGAATCATACTTTGCAGAATATGAGATGAAGACCCTGGGTATTTGTTTAAAGTGCTCATTGCTTTTCCCTAGGTTGCGATGGAGTTTTGTATATCTAGCATGGATCCACATTTGTATGGTCATGGCTATGATTGAATTTGCGTCTGTATGACATAGATATACGTTGTATGTCTAGTAGCTATGTCCAAGTTTGAGTCCTCTATCACATGGATCTACGTTGTATTCTACTATCCATGCTTGTTTATTCCTCCCATGGATCTGCCTTGTATTGGTTACTTGTGTCTATGAGTCAAAAATATTGATGTACTACAGATGCCTACTTGATGACATGCTCCGATCGAGCTGACATTTTCACCTCGAAGTGACAACTTGTTCTCTCAAAGCTCTCGTTTATCGTATCCCTCTAAGACTCACGCTTTGGGGGGCATTCTGTTATACCCAAATCCTGTCATCACCATGTGATAAGAATTTTGAATTACATGCTTGCCCTTAATCCCAACACTTAGAGTGGAAACCTATTCTGTTTTTCAATTCTACATGAAAAAACTCAGCACTGTGCTTTCCCTGTGAACCATGAGCGGTACCTTGCTCGCACCACCTGCATCCTATTTGCCATAAGTGGTGCCACCGCCTGTGGCCTTTGGTCCATAAGCGTTTCTCATATGAACCGCTCTGTCATAAGAGAAGAAAAGCGGTACCCTGGGTAAAATGGGAAAAAGAGAAGTTTCTCGAGGCTTCTAGATCATGAGCCTCATGTCCTCCCTTATCCCTATCATTGTGGGTCAGTTGAGCTCGATATCCCCCATCATAGTATCTTAGAGGCCACCTCATCCACAAATCTCTCAACTATTTCTATCCATTGAGCCTTATAAATACAAGCTCATGTCCATGGTTGAGGGGAGAACTATAGAGGTATTGTTATGCTATTGGATTGACCACTTGGCCCAAGCCATTGGAGAGCATAGAGATCAAAGTTGGAGCTTATGGGGATGAAGTGTTTGTCTCATGGAGATGCTTGTTGACACTAAGGCTTAATTGGTTGTAAACTTCTCCATACATCTTTAATGCAAAGCTGATTTTCGTTGCACATTACTGTTGTTTTGATTTTGCATGTACATGTTGTTAGATTCCTTAGTCACTAACATGGATAAGTAGATGATTTTCTGGTAGCTTTGATGTGTTTGCATGTTTGATCTGCTTGCAGGTACACAGGTTCACTATCGAAGCAACATTCTAGGTGTCTAGGACATCCAGGGAAGGTCTTGATCCTTTGTCATTCACTCATTTGTTCTGGATCTAAACCATTCATACTAGAGGAACAGCTTCTATCCGCAGAAGGTGAAATATTCCTGGTTACACTGATCATTAGTACTGTCAGCATCTTCTCCGTGTGCTGATCCTCCAAGGTGTATCCTTCTACAAGCTAGCGGCAAAGTGCCTTTGCTTGCCTTTTGTTTTTTATTTTTTCATGTAGAATCGACCTTTTCCCTATAAAATTAAAAAATTATTAAATTAGAATCGAAAGCATAGATGGCCCACATCATCAAATAGAGTATATAAAACTATCATAATATATGCATATAAGTGAAAAAGTACAAGGAATAGCTACTTACAGATTTTCCCAACCATGAGCTGGAAACACTGTGCCTTTGCCTGCCTTTTGGTTCTGCTCTTTTTCTCTAAAAGACAACTTTTCCCTATAAAACAAGAAAACTTATCATATGCGAATCAAAATCATATATAGGCTAGGTCATGAAATAGATTATAAACAAATTTAATGAAAAATGCACAGAAGTGTAAAGGTACAGGGAATAACTACTTACTTATTTCCCAAACCAAGAAATGGCATATATTCTTCATTTCTTGTGATCTGTTTTTTACGAACAAGCTCGTATTCTACAACATTTTCACCATTTCTTTGGCCACTTTTACGTTTCAGCACCTTGTTCTTCATAGCCTTTTATGTCCAACATTTCTTATAAAAAACATCATTAATACATGGGAAAACAAAAGGTTGACATCACAATGTAATACTTTGACCACTATTTAGACTACAAACTAGTGTTGAATTGGTGATGGTTTGTGAATAGGTCAACTTTGATGCAATTTGGTAAGGAAACTAAATCTTGATTGCTAACTCCTTTCCATGACCATCATGAAGGCATACAGTCAAAGAATAATTATTTCGTCGGTTGTTAACATTGAAACTCAAAAACATCCTTTCATAGCATTTATCAAACAAAATTTGATATTAAGAAAAAAAGGCATTCATATTTGAAACATTGCATAGTACCAAAAACAAATCTTTGGCTAATCCCATTGCCAAAAATATAAAATACATACAAATATTAGTACATAGTTTAGTACAACCATTGGCTAATACCATGGCCAAAAACAATAAAATCCAATTTGCATAGTGAAAGTTTATTCCAAAAATTTAAGGTGACAAATCATCATCATCATGATTTTCATTGCCATCAATATCACAATCCTGATCACTCGTGTATGCATCTGCTTCATTTTATCCATCATCCTCATACAATAGATTTTTCTGACCATGCATTACATTCTCTATCTCAGTCTCTGCATTGGGAATGGAAGTTTCTTCTTCAAATACATCTATATTGTCATCAATTCTCTTATTTTGGGCATGCCATTGCATAAGCTCAGCAATGTCTCGAAAACTATACATTCGAAGTAACCATGGGACTACTGGAAAGTGGCAAAGAACCTTTCTAGGCGTTGAATTTGATTTCAACCCCAGTCTATACCTCGATTCTTTACATTCTGAGCATTCGGTCTCACATGCATGATTTTTGCGAAGTAATACACAACCATTCACACATGTGTGGATGTTCTCATACCTTAAGCCTAGCTTATTTATTTGTGTTTTACATGTACACCTTTTTGTTGGCAATGTGGATTCAGGTGGTAACAATTGATGTAACAATGCCAATAACTCATCAACACTATCATTTGTCCAACTTATATGCACCATTTTCAAATTAATAATTAGAATGATTGTTGTCAAATCACTTAACCTGTAGGTCCCATACACAGTTTTTGAAGAATCCTCCATCAATTTGTGTTAGTCATCCCTGAAACCCTCATTCATCATTCTGCCAATTTCAACCTGTTCATCTAAGATTGTTGCCTCTTCATATGAATTTGTTGCCTCTTCGTCTATGTTTTGTGACTCTATGTCTCTCATGGTTTGCAATGGTATACTATCTGGGTAACTATTTTGAGGGAAAGGGATTATACTGCTACGACCAAATCTCAACATATGTTCAAATATCACTTGTATTCTTCTCATCTTCCCACCAAGACAATTTTTAAATGGGCATGCATATTTCTCCAAGCTCTTCACGTTGGCTACTCTCTCATCATGTGCATGGTATTCATTCATTAACAAATCTGGTCCTTGATTCATCTTCAATTTTCTGCATTCAATTATGACATCGGTATGTTAATATTACTTTCTACTATTTTCATCTATCTCATCTTGAATTGAAATGAAATATCAAAACCAATTCCCAGAGAGAAAGAGGGAATTTTAAGACTTAATTTTTACACTTTCCATTGAAAAAGGTTTACGATCTTACTATATAGTAAGGACAGTGCATGGAAAAAACATTTCATTTCCCTATATTAGACTTTAGGACCCATCATTCACCAACCTCCCAACCATTCAAAACCATATCACTTCCTAGATCATAGCTGATAGACCTTTCCCAAACTTTAGTTTCCTTTCACAGACACCTTTAAAGACAAGCCTAAAAGCATTTTTAGTTTCTTACAGGGGAAAAAAAATATAGATTTGGAAGCTAATATTTCAGCTGCTACAGAGTGTTGCGATGTAGCCAATGATGCCCTATGGGGCCATGCTGCGGGTACATAGGAACGAGCCCAAAAGTTTACACTAATTATGCCCAAAATTTTACACTAATACATAGGACTGTGCCCAAAATTTTACACTAATCCTAAAATAACAAAGTCAAAAGGAGTGCACACATCATAGGGAAGGGATATGAAGTCTTTCTCATGACAAAGGATAGTACAAGATAGTGTAACTAGGACACTAAAACTAATTGTGTATTTGACCTAGATTCATTGAAATATGCTTGTGTGACAATGCTAAGTCCATTTTCACTTCCTACTGGAAATACACAACAACAATTGTGTTTGTATTCATCTGCAAGCTCTCATCCACATTTGTCCCCAAAATATTAATTTGAGGAAAAGCTGATTGGAATGTTAAGAAACAAGATACTCATACTTGATCCAACTTCTGTCATACATTAGGTCTGAACACAAGTTGTTTTGACCCACAAAGTTCAAGCATATCCATGTAATTTTGAATCCACAAAAAAACATCGTTTAACACATATGAAAACTGGTTTTAAAGCTACTAGAAATACACCCAGATATGGAGATACCCCTTTATGGGCATGCCTTACCAGCTAGTAACCTTGTGGTTGATTATGGGCATGCCTTACCATCCAAATTTTACACTAATACATAGGAATGTGCCCAAAACTTTGCACTAATCCTAAAATAACAAAGTCAATAAGAGTGCACTGATCATAGGAAAGGGATATGAAGTCTTTCTCATGACATGGGATACAACAACATAGTGTAACTAGGACACTAAAACTAATTGTGTAATTGACCTAGATTCGTTGGAAATATGCTTGTGTGACAATGTTAAGTCCATATTTATGAAGACGTACTTCGAGTGGGAACGAATGAACCACAAGGACCCTTGAGACCACTTGCTACGAACACAAAAATACTTGGAGGACCATCTAACCCTAGCCTTGGTCCACGAGACCATCAAGAGAAGGACCAAGTGAAACAAGCCAAAACACCAAGAAGGAATTTTTACCACAAAATATTAAAGTCAGAGGGTCAAATATGAAAAATAATTAAACCCTAATGTCAACTAATAAATATGTGGAACCAATTCAAATGTTTGATAGTCTTGGTCCACGAGACCATCAAGAGAAGGACCAAGTGAAACAAGTCAAAACACCAAGAAGGAATTTGTACCACAAAAATATTAAAGTCAGAGGGTCAAAGATGAAAAAGAATTAAACCCTAATGTCAACTCATAAATATGTGGAACCAATTCAAATGTTTTATGGCCTATAAATAAAGGAAAATTGCAAATCATTTTTAGATACAACTTCATCACTTAACTGCTCCTTTTTGGACTGAGGCAAATTCATGACTGAGATTATCTTCATCTTCGCTATGGAAGGAAATTTGTGACTAAGTTTTTTCTTTTGTTTTTCCACTTGCCTTAGTGTGGTGGCCTAGCTTTCTAGGGTTTCTCCATCCACAAATTACAATCCATGGTGGTGTTCACAAGTTGCTACAAAGGACTTCCATACCCTTGTTGGTGTTCACAGGCAACAACATCCACTGCTCCCTTCTTCATTGGTAATCACAACAAGCAACAGAAGGCTGCTCTCTTCTTCGCTGGTGTTCACGACCAGCATTAAAAGGTTTCCATACCCTCACTGGTATTCACGGGCAGAAGCAGAAGGCTGCCATACCTTCACTAGTATTCTAGGGAAACAACAAAAGGCTTCCCTAACCCTCGTTTCCAGTCTCCATTGACAACAACAAAATACAACAAGTCACAGGAAGCATCCAGAAGGTCACAGGAAGCACTAAACAGATCTCGGACAACAGGTTGATGATCTCGGGCAGCAGGTTGATGGTCTCAGGAAATAGGTTGATGGTCACAAGCAACATCAGTAGGGCTTCTACAGGAGGTTAGGGTTTGCAGCATAAGGCTGCTATAGGACTCGGCATTAGCTTACTGTTACAGAGAGAAATTCCTATGGCTTAGGATACCACAACAGTCAGCTTGACTCCATAAATAAATCCTTTCCAATATGCAATAGAAATTAAATATCTAACACTAAAGGATCAGGCCTCGTACCTTATTTCAGACGGTTGAAGTAGATCATCATTGAGCTTTCCAACTTCAGCTTGAATTGATAGATTACTTCCTCAACAACAAGTAAACAATACAAGCATACTATATATATTGGTGTTAGATCTATTCTAGCATTTATAATCAACAATGTATAAGCATTTGAAAACATCCATGGATAAAATATTCATTCAAACATACATTATTGGATAGGAAAAGATATTTCTATTAATATAAAATCAGAGATTAAAATGGATACAACCTCTGTCGGCACGTTTGCGAATCAGAGAAACTGAATCCCCCACTTGGACCTCCACCACCTCAATCCTCCACACGGGGGCTTCACTTGTTGACTAATATCCTATCACGTTAGTTCATATTGTGGGTTTTAAAATTATAAAAAATCAAACCAATATATTGCAGGTATTGGGGGGATGAGGGGTTTAAGGTGGTGTTGGGTAGGGTGGTTTATAAGGATTGAGGTATAAAAAGGGGTGGGGAGGAGGTTTTAAGTATTGGGAGGGGGTTTCAACAAAAAGTGTTTGGGTCAATATCTCTCGAAATTAAGGGTATTCTTTAATATCCCACGATCGCACGTGCTATGTGAGATGTTCACTAAGTGAATTCCCCATGATCCTCCATCTCTCGATAGCAAGCTCACAAGAAAAAGGCGAGCTTGGGAAGAACACAAAAGTGCTCCAAGGGACAAAGGGATGCAGAATAAAGCATAAGTTCCGGTAACAATGGACTATAGTTTCTTTGCTCTCAATTCTCTCATATGCCTTCAATGTACCATAGAGTTCCTTATATAGCTTTTCAAAGGGGTAATGAAAGGTTGAATCCGAGCGATCTCAAGGCATAGGGAAGGCCAGGAGTCAAGTGAGTCGGATCCATGTCAAGGAAAACTCCAAAAGGATTTGGATTATGCACACATCCCGATGTACACGGTTGTAGGGGTCAAACCTGCATATACACGCGATTAAGGGTTTAAAAGTTGTGTGTACTAATTTTCATATGTTTTTAGGGATGGTCAAGGAAACATCAAAGGACAAAAAATGGTCCAAGGGGTCCAAGGAGTCTACAGAGGGACAGGGGAAGGCCATACAAGTGTGATTCACCTGAAGTGGTAAAATCAGCTATAACAGATGCCCCCTAATGTGTGAAGTTAGAGGGGTCATACGATACATTATAAGTCCATCCCAGAAGTGGAGTGATGAAAAATCCCAAATGGAAGACCAGCCACCCAATCAGCATAGTACAATGATACAACTCTGCACATAACTGCAAATACATATAGCAGTCTCGGATACATAAGAGTACAATGGCAATGAATAGGCATGATACAAGATATCACATAAGTGGTCATCGCCACGTACAATATACATAGATCAAAATTTCCATGATGAATATATCCAAAGGATCATGATATCCATAATGACTGAAGATATACAATGGATCAAGATCTCCATAAGAGCTGGAAATGTCTGACATATACTGGAATCAAGTCACGAGAGCTGAAATCTCATGAACACTGGCACGATCAAGGAGGTAGCATATAAGAGATGCCACCAATCTGGAAGGTATTCTACATAAACCTCTACGAGTACATGTCCTACTATGTGAATAGAGGTGTTGAGGTCGAACATAGTAGTCCATCGTCTAATTACTGGTCATTGATGTATACCATTAATAAACACGAGATCACCCACTGATAATGAAAATAGGAATCAAGGTACTAGAGTGCAAACTAACAAGTGTGAATAAATGTCTTGAGGTCGAACACTTGAGAGGATCCATCGATCAGGGGACATTGATGTATTCCCAAAGACTGTCGATGGTGAGAGAACCTGCCACTGATGACTGCAAGTCTCAAGGCACTCAAAATGACTCTAGATTCCAATCCCAGAGTAAATGATCTGAAGTCGATGGGATGAAATCCACTGGAAGGAGGGCATTAAGGCATCCCCCATCATCCAACACGAGGTACTTAGCAAAGTTGTATAATGTGGAAGGACTTGATCATCAGGTGCACGAACCAGTAACTATATCGGGGATGGCCGACATGCAAAGTCAAGATAATTGAGGAATGGCCGACTCAGGTTTCAACTTCCTTCGAACAAGAGCATAACGACGAATGGTGACTGAATAAAGGCAACATAAACTCGATATACAAACTGGGACATCTCTGCGACACAGGAGGCATCGACAGAGGCTCCATGGGGACTGGAAGCTTAACCAGTCGATGGAGATAAACTCAAATAAACAAGTACAGATCCTAAAGTCAAACTATAAACCCAACCAATGGATGTGATACACAGTGCTTTGTTTGAAGGCGACACGACTCGACAGTTGCCAAAGATAACATCTTTCCTTGTCTGGCTTTTTGGTTTTTTGATTTTTTTAGACTTTTTCAAATATTTAAAAAGCTTGAAAAAGAATAAAACTGCTTTATAGTTACAGACTAGGAGGAGACGAGTGTCATAGGGGCAAACAAACTAGTTCCAAGCAGTGGAACATACCTATGCTCAATGCAAGGACACATGTGTAGGATATTGACACTCGGGGGAAAATCCCCTCCCGGTTAAAAGGGAATCAAGCTGCAAGGGATATATAAAATGGCTCTGCATGGCTAGACATGAGATGAGCTTGGGCTATATGGCTGAAACTCAATGTCAGGGAAGCCGACATAAGGCTCAATGAGGCAGGCAAAGCTCATGATAATGCAATTACAACTTGACATATATAAGGGAGTCCCGGGGAAATGGCCAGCATAAAGTTCAAGAGGAGTATGAAGCTCTTGCTCAAGGACATGGTGGGACTAAAAGGGACTCCCGAACCTAAGAGAGGACTCACAGCATGGGTACCAAATGCAAAAGGGAGCTAACTAGGGCACCCATGTATAAGAAAGCTCTACCATTCACATAGTACTACTTCTAACAATAGCATGAAGGTTCTGTGATACCATGGAATGGGTTCGTACCTAAGGTTAAGATGGAATGTTCATAAGGCAATGCAGAAATTCAAGCGGATGTGAAATCCTAACGTATATGTCAGTTCAGACATAATACTTGTGATAGGAACGAATGGGTCGAAACCTCGGAGAGAGTGTGTACAACAACTGGACCCTACATGACAACCATATTAGTTCAACATAACCCAAAATAGTCAATAAAGAATCCAAACTATAGGATATAGGGAGGAATGATCACGACAACTGCTCCCAAAGGAAACAATACGGTGAACGATGGGACATAAAAAGGAAAGTAAGGTGTAGACCCAACGTTCACGTATCCACTACCAGCCCCGCAAGGGTGACCACCGGTGTAAAGACCGAGCGAAGGGAATAAAAATCCTCCACAAATGGAGTAGAGGATGGAATATGACCATTCCCAAATCTATGCGCACGGTAAGGGGCTGTGATGCCCCCAAGTCTGACACCAGGGTCCATACTAGGACCAAGGACGGGTGATAAGATACTAGGCATGCCGAAAATAAAAGGACCCGAACTCAAGAGAGCATAAATATACTCAAGTAGCTACGATCCCAAAGGCCAACTAGTGCACAAAGAGCACACTCCTAAGAAAATCTACAGCCAAAATACAAGCAAACCAAGGGGAGGATATGTGAGCTCCCGAATGCAGCAGGTATGTCTCGCCTAGGAGAGGCTCAAAACTCCCATACACTACAAGCGGAGGTACGTAACCAATTATAGTGGCCCTCAGCTTCAACGCATAAAGCGAATATGCTGTCCGACCTCTACCTGGTCGGGACACCCACAGAATAACCCCTACAGAGTACCCCCTCTATATCCTAGGTAAGGCCACTAAGGTCACCTCAATATAATCAATGCTCAGGCAGATAGTCGTAGGCAATATTGACTTTATGGGCAGGGTAGCAAAGCCCGAAACTCTCTAAAGAGCCCCCAGATATGAATACAATCCTGGAAATATCTCTGGTGCTACTCAATTATGACTAGGGGTCATCCCAATCAATAACCGCTCACACTGCCTCGTGCTTAACTCCCTTGTAAGAGGAGGATCCTGAGAAACACTAATTATACCAAGGACTTTCACACTCTCACCTAGACAGACACATACATGTTGTTGTTTAGTGGTCTTGGAGTATTTACTCACAATGAACTATTCCAAGACCCTAAAACCTAATCTTGTTGGTGAACCCTATCAAATAAAATAGTGTAGTTCATTTTAATTAAGCGTTGATT
>LPNX010220072.1:662057-687542 GCA_001517045.1 Pseudotsuga menziesii
TGCATCTAATGAAATTATGACTCAGCAGTGAAATAAATATGCACACCATAACAAACAATGCTAAGTGCAATCCTTGTCAAATGAAAAATAGGGTATGCCACTACATGAGATGCATAAATATATATTCCTTTCCAAATGCCAATGCAATCCTTCCTATATGAAAGCCTAAACACAACTCTCATCCAACCAATCCAATGCAAGTACCTCCTCAAATCCATATCTAATATGCAACTAAGAGTGCAACTACTTTGTATTTTTCAATATAAAAGAATGAAAAATGCAATAAAAGTCATCTAAAACTCTCAGTCTCTGCAGCAAGTATAAAACACAAGTCGAGCAAGACACTGAGACAAAAAAGAGTAATGCACTAATGGCAAAACAAAAAGGATAAATGACTAAAACTACTTTCAAAGAAAAATCAATGAAAAAGTTGTCTCTGGTCACAAAAGAAGCATCCAATAGACAACATCAGACCCAAGGAAGACCCAACCACACTCACAACCCACCCAATAACTTCCCACAACATCAAACTCACCAAAAGGGAGGATGTACGCGATTGTTTAAAGAACAGTTGCGCATATACGCGGCTTTTGGCCAAAAACCTGCGTGTATACGCGGATTTTGGCCAAAAACCTGCGTATACAGAGAAGGCAGTGGTAAAAAGCAGGCCAAGGGTCAAACAAATAAAGGGGAGTGTCAATGGATGAACATACTATAAAGTGCAACACAGAAACAAGGAGAAACAAAGAGCAAGTCAATAATATCAAACACATTGTGTCCCCAACCCCAAAGAAAAACAAGGAACATCCCCAACGGAGTCACCAATTCTATTACGGAGAGAAATTCCTATGGCTTGGGGTACCACAACAAACAGCTTGACTCCAAAAATCAATCCTTTCCAATATGCAATAGAAATTAAATATCTAACACTAAAGGATCAGGTCTCGTACCTTATTCCGAATGGTTGAAGTAGATCCCTATTGAGCTTTCCAACTTCAGCTTGAATTGCTAGATTAATTCCTCAACAACAAGTAAACAATACAAGCATACTATATATATTGGTGTTATATCTATTCTAGCATATATAATCAACAATGTATAAGCATTTGAAAACATCCATGGATAAAATATTCATTCAAACATACATTATTGGACAGGAAAAGATATTTCTATTAATATAAAATCAGAGATTACAATGGATACAACCTCTGTCAGCACGTTTGCGAATTGGAAAAACTGAATCCCCCACTTGGGCCTCCACCACCTCAATCCTCCATCTCTCGATAGCATGCTCACAAGAAAAAGGAAAGCTTGGGAAGAACACAAAAGTGATCCAAGGGACAAAGGGATGCAGACTCAAGCATAAGTTCCGGCAACAATGGACTATATTTTCTTTGCTCTCAATTCTCTCATATGCCTTCAATGTACCATAGAGTTCCTTATATAGCTTTTCAAAGGGGTAATGAAAGGTCGAATCCGAGTGATCTCAAGGCATAGGGAAGGCCAGGAGTCAAGTGAGTCGGATCCATGTCAAGGAAAACTCCAAAAGGATTTGGATTATGCACACATCCCGATGTACACGGTTTTAGGGGTCAAACCCGCGTATACATGCGATTAGGGGTTTAAAATTTGCATGTACTAATTTTCACATGTTTTTAGGGATGGTCAAGGAAACATCAAAGGACAAAAAATGGTCCAAGGGGTCCAAGGAGTCTACAGAGGGACAGGGGAAGGCCATACAAGTGTGATTCACCTGGAGTGGTAAAATCAGCTATAACACTTACCCTCCACATGGCAACAACAGTAGCTAGCCTGCTAGGGTTTCCTTGACTTTGGAAATTTTTTGTACATTCATCTCATAGTTATGAGATTGAATTTTCTTCTTTCATGTACAAACTCATTCATCTCATTTAGAGGATGAATTACTAATGCTTTAGGGACATGACTTACCAGAAAGGAACTGGAAAAATCCTACTTATAAAGGAACATTGCAGATGTCATAAAGGAACTAGGAAACCCCTACTTAGGAAGGAATGTTGCAGCTGTTAGAAAGGCACTAGAAAAACCCTACTTATGAACTATGTTACCAGAAATGAGAAATGGGAAACAAAATGAGAAATGAGAACGATACGAGAAATGAATTTTTTAGGTTTCACATATAAGAAACGAGGAGAGAGAGAAAACATGAAGAGAAATGACAATAATCTTATGCAAATTAATATAGAATCTATAGAATAATTTATTGTTAAGTACAAAATTACAAATGTACAACATAGAATGAGGTTGAAGATTTAGGTTACGTCATATGGATTAAAGTTCTCTACGTAGTTATCAGCTAGATCACTTAAACCACAATCACCTAACATGCTGGATCGTAAGAGCATTCAACAATCCCAGATCCAATGTGGGAAAGTATGTCCTCCAATTTCATTACACATTTTCAAAGATCAAATAGGTGAAGGGGCATATACCTCATGCACAACATTTCTCATATAAGTTACACAAGCAGGACTTGTGCGTCAACTATGTTGGGCAAGTAGCTTATGCCTAAGACATTCAAACATATATCAAGCTACACAATTTTTTTAATAATTCTTGTTCTTCAAGAGACAGGGCAATCACATAATAGGAATAAAGGTTGATTCATGTAAGAGAGAGCATTCTCAGTTTATACAATAGTAAATTTGTCATAAATACTTGATGAAATGAAGGCATCTACCAATGCAAGAAGCATTGCAATTTTTTTTTATTTCCAAATAAAGCCACAAGATAGATCCACTAGCCACTGATCTATTTGCTTTGTCACTTGAAATTTTCCTTTGACTATGATGATTTCCTTTGAAATTAGATGTATAAATGACTCCAATTTCATCATTGGACAACGATGATTTCATTTGAACTCAGATGTATAAATGACTCGATTTTCATCTCTGTTTTTCAAAGTTATAAATGTTAAGGGGGATATATCTCATCCAAAATATTTCCCACATAAGTTACACAAACATGACTTGTGCATCAACTATGTTAGGCAAGTAGCTTATGCCTAAGACATTCATACATATATCAAGCTATACAGTTTGTGTCATGACAAAACAAAGCATTTGGATATAATTTCCATTGAACTCAGATTTTGTCATCTGACAATTATTTTAGTTGAATTCAAATGTGTAAATAATAAAATATAGATCTCTAATACAATAATGATTTTCAATGTAAAGAAAACTTTAGAAGACACAAAAAAAACACGCTAACCTAAAAAAGAAGAAGCAAATATGGGAAGAAGATCCAATGATTATCAATGTAAAGAAAAAATTTAGTAGAAACAAAAAGAAGCATGCTAACTGGAAAAAGAAATAGCAAAGTTGTGAAGAACATCCACTTTTTCAATTTGTCAAAGATTTCCTGCTTTGTTAAAGCAACAAATAAGAATGTATCACACCAGCTAGGAACTTATAGTGCAAAGCTAAAATAATCTGGAGGTCTCATTAAATTTATGACTAGGATTGACAAAAGGAACACTTATTACAAACATAGGGCCTAAAGACCAGGTGTCTTTTCAACGCAGAGGAAATAAGGGGCAAAAAAAAAACACCAAAAATGATGCCAAATCCAAATTTTGTTAAGAGTATGTGAGCCTCTCTATAGCTCTATCTTCATGAATTCATAAAGAGGTAATGGATTAATTGATTTACTTCTTGATAAGCTTGAATTTCACACGAACACATGGATAACGACCTAATGAAGGGTTATAAACAAGAAAAATATGCGTGTTCACATGGACACATAGGCTATCATATTTGGTTTTAGAAGGGGGAGGTGTTCAGGTACCGAAGGCATCCAAAATAATCATGAGCATGCCATTGAAAACAAACAACTGCGAAAAAAATTCACAATAAATATCGTAGTTGAAGATTGGCTATGGATCTACCCTCTTCCCTTAGAGAAGACTAGCTCTGGTATATGTACTCACCCCACTCCACCACGTCATGATCGAAATGAAATAAAATCAATAAAATACCTACTTGGATTATGGATTATGACAAAAGGTGAGAGGTTCAAGGCTTGGTGGGATTGATGTTGACAAAAGTTGGGCTTGGCTAATATGAATGGTAAAAGGCGTCACTATGCTCGCTTTCATGGCAGGTTTAAATTAGCAGCAAGCATGGGGTATTAACCGACTTTAGCTAGTACAAAGGGAAATGTAAACAAGAAGGTAAGATATATTTGTACTAACATGAGAAGGAGAGGTAAACTTGTACACCGTTGCTGCAGAAGCCGTCGCCCTCCTCTTCAAGAATCTCCAAGTTCTGTTAGTGGTTGTGTTTCTCTCCATTGCTACGAGTCCCTCTTATAAGCTTTGAAAACCCCAAAATGCACTTCCAATTGTTGGAAAGAGGGATCAAGCTAAACTAGCTTACCTATCTATGCAAAAAAATAATATATGAATAATAAGTACAAAATAGAACAAGAGAAAAGAGAACATCAGATATATGTGGTTCACCCAATTGGGCTACTTCCATGAGAAGGTAGTCTTCTATTATCTCCAGAATATCTCCTCAAGCTTACAAGAAATCAATGCCAAAAACCCCAATACAATACAAAAATATAAAGTCCGTTGTTTGGTGTGACTCTCTTGACCCTATTATATACCAAGAGATGAGGAGGAATTACTCTCACATATTACATCTGGGATAATATAATTCTCCTAAATAACATCTCTTTATATAATGATGGATATCAAGAGTATACTTTACCATAATGAATATGGGATATAATGTATTACTCTTTTACATAATATTGTGGATATCTTCCGACATAATACAAAGAAATTATTACCTTCCAAGGAATATAAAATATTCCAACACTGCCCCTTAATAATGTCTAGGAGAAAATCCCAATAAAAAAGGAAGGAAGGTGTGATTACTGCTCCCCCTTGATTACAAATTACCTCATCCCAAGTAAAGAATGAAGATGCATATACTTCGATGTTGTTAAGGATTTGGTGAAGATATCAGTCGCCTGATGCTTGATAGGACAATACTCAAGAGAAAGAATACCATCTGCGACGAGACCTCGAATGTAATGAGCATCAAGATCAAGATGCTTTGTCTTGGAGTGACATACCGGATTGTAAGCAAGTTGAATTGCACCTTGAGTATCACATTTCAACATAGTGGATGATTTCGTAACTAGACCAAGCTCAGTGAGAACATGCCGTAACCAAACTGCTTCTTTTGCTGCTTCTTTGACTGTTCTATACTCTACTTCACATGATGATAAAGAAAGAGTCTTCACCTTTTTTCTAGACCAAAAAATCAGACCTGAACCAAGTTTCAATATATAACCAATAGTTGACCTTCGATCAGAACTATCACCTGCCTAGTCAGAATCTATATAACAGAAAGTAAAATTGTAGCACTGCTCGAATAAAAAACACCATAATACAATGTCCCATGTAAATATATCAGAATTATCTTGGCTTATTGCCAATGACTTTCATGAGGCTATTGCATGAACCATGAAACCATATTGATGAAAAAAGAGAGATCTGGTCTATTGTGGGTTAAATATATCAAATCGCCGATAAGTTGACGATAAAGAGTAGCATCAACAAGAGGAGTAGTACACTCAATAGTTAGCTTTACACTGGATTGAAAAGGCATAGGAGCAGGTTTATAATCACTCATGTGGAAACAAACCAATAAATATGTAGCATACTTCGGCTGAGAGAGAAGAATACCATCTTCCATATGCCAAATTTGAAGACCCAAGTGGTAGTGCAATATACTGAGATTAATCATTTGAAACTGCTTTTGAAGTTCACTTTTCATATTTTCAATTAGAAGAAGTTGCTTTCCTGTGATAATAAGATCATCCACATATAAAACAATAACAATGATATTATCATCAACATGCTTAACATACAGGTTAGGATCAGATATACAACGCTTAAAAGCATGATTCAAGAAATAAGTAACAATTTTATCATATCAAGCCCTAGGTGTTCGTTTAAGACCATACAAAGACTTGTGTAATTT
Source organism: Pseudotsuga menziesii (assembly GCA_001517045.1). Taxonomy (NCBI): domain Eukaryota; kingdom Viridiplantae; phylum Streptophyta; class Pinopsida; order Pinales; family Pinaceae; genus Pseudotsuga; species Pseudotsuga menziesii. Next base: position 668,096 of record LPNX010220072.1, read on the forward strand.
ACATACTAAAATTGATGATTCAACATTAATAAAACTAGGAGGTTGTTGCATATAAATGTCTTCATTAAGATCGCCATTTAAAAAAGCACTTTTAACATCCATTTGGTATATTTCCCATTTATAAGATGAAGCAATAGATAAAATGGGTCTTATTGTATTCATTTTAGCAACATGAGAAAAAGTTCCATTATAATCAATACCTTCAAGTTGATTAAAACCTTTTGCAACTAATCTAGCTTTATATTTTTAAATATGTCTGTCTACAGTAAATTTAGTTTTATAAACCCATTTACAACAAACTAAATTTTTACCCGAAGGAAGAGGAACAAGAGACCAAGTCTTGTTCTTCATAAGAGAATCATACTCAACTTTCATAGCTTGTTAACAATGAGGTTTACCCTTAGATTGAGCATAAATAGTAGGATCATATGTGGATAAAACTTTGGTCATGAGAGCAAAGTTAGATCTAGTTCTACAAGTACTAGAAGGGATTCCAATATCACGTCCTGCAGATTCAAGAGTTTTTCGAGCCCAAATGGGAAGGTTAGAAGGGACATAAGTGACTTTAGGATCTTCAAGACATTTAGGTGGAATACTTGAAGAGGAGGAAGAAGGCGAGCTAATATCAGTCACAGAACTGAAAGGAGTAACCGAGATAGGAGTAACAGGTGATAAGGGAATATTCAGAGTAAAATGAGGTTCTACAGACTCAGGTGGTGTAGAGATTTCAATAAATTGAACATCTCTTCTAATTATGACACTTTGTTTAGAACGATCAAACAATCTATAAGCCTTATAATCCTCAAAATAACCAATGAATATACACTTGTGAGATTTGGGTTCTAACTTTTTCCGTTTTTCATCAGGAATATGAGCCCAACATTCACAACCAAATACTTTAAAGTTACTAATATAAGGTTTTCTACCATTCAATTTTTCCTCAGGGGTAACATGCTTAAAAACTTTTGTAGGAACTCTATTTAAAATAAAGTTAGCACAACTTATGGCTTCAGCCCAAAATTTCTTATGTAATCCTTTAGAATAAGCATACATCTAGCCATTTCAACTAAAGTTCTATTTTTCGTTTCAGCAAGTCCATTTTGTTGAGGTGTGTAAGGAACAGTCTTTTGATGTCGAATGCCAAAGTTTAGATAAAAAGATTCAACTTATTTCTTAATGAATTTCCCCCCATTATCAGTTCTTAAAGTCTTAATATTTTTACCATATTCATTTTCAACCAAGGAATTAAAAAGTTGAAATTTAAAAAAGGTTTCACTTTTATGTTTCAAAAAATAAACCCATGATTTTCTACTAAAGTCATCAATAAAGGTAAGAAAATAGATTGCATGTGATATAGAAGGAACTTCAAAAGGACCACAAATGTCACTATGAATTAATTTCAAAGGTTCTTTATCACTCCACGCTTTACCTTTATCAAACATTTCTCTATTATGTTTACCAAGAACACAACCTTCAAAAACACCGTTAGTAGATGAAATATGAGGTAAGCCATGCACCATTTTAGTTAACTTTTGCATTTTACCATAATTCAAATGACCTAATCTTTCATGCCATAATTTACTTAGTTCATCAGCATGAGAAACATAGGAATAAAAATGTTGTCTTTTAGTTGAATTAAAACCAATAAATTTATATAAACCAACAGTATGATCAACAGGACTAGAAGAAACTACTTTAAAATTATGGTTAATATCTTTAACATATTTATCAGGCCAAGATTCAAATTTATATCCTTTTTGACATGCACGATAAATAGAAAGCAAGTTGATGGGCATATTTTCAACATGAAAAACATCTTCCAATTGGTCTCCTGATGATGATCCCAGAGTAGGGATCGAAACGTTGAGATTTGCGAAATCATCCAACACAGCTCCTTCTTTTTTACAACATTAATTTTACCAGAACCAATTACGGAAAGTTATTTACCATCCCCTATAGATACTTTTTGAGATATGTGTTTATTATTGTCATAAGATGTAAATAAATAAGCATTACCAGTCATATGTTTAGAAGCACCAAAATCCATTATCCATTCCACATTAGAAGAAGAACTACTAGAAGGAACAACAGATGCACATAAAGCTACATGGGATTCATCAGAACCTTTCTTTTTAGATTTACATATTAAACGTTTCAATTTAAAGCAATTCTTTTCGGGATGGTTAGTTTTACCACAATGCTTACAAGGATCACACACTTTCTTCTTCTTACTATTTTTATGATGTGCATTAGAATTATTACCAGAATTATTAGTAGGTTTTGAAGTGTGTGAACAAGAACCTTTTGCATTATGAAAACTTTTCTTAGGATTATGAGAAATTAGAGCTTTATTAGTTGAGAGTTCTCCTGAAACAATTAACCTTTCTTGCTCATTAATCCACCCTTTACAAAAAGCATCAAAAGTGGGTTTCATAGTACTTTGAGACAATTCAAGAGCTATATTCCTAGTTTGAATGAACATGTCAAAACAAGATGGCAATTTCTATTCTACAAGAATTATAAGAGCAGTGTCTCTTTTCTTGTAATCTTTAAAACAATTGTTTAATTTTTCATTTAAGGTTTTCAATTCAGCAAGATAAAATTATACTCTGTCAAAGTTAGTAGGATCTAGCTCAAAAATCTTCTTTTCAAGGTAATACGCATAAAAATCATTGGATTTATCAAAGAGAGAAGAAAGAGTTTTCCATACTTCAACTGGGTTGTCTTCTGCCTCAATACTTACCTGAAGACTATCTGCAACTGTTTGACCAATGAGCCCTCTTTCTTGGTCACATTTGTCTTCCCATATATCCACATCCTTAGCATCAGCAGGTTTCTTGCGTTCATCATGAAGAATCCTCCATAGATTTTTTTTCTTCACTAATATATATATATATATATATATATATATATATATATAAAGAATTTTGATGGGCCTTCACCCAGTTACATCTATTCAGAAATATACAGTTCCTTGTTTCCAGAGCTTCTGATTTCAAGATTATGGAATATGATGCATCATGCTAGGTTCGTCATTCAAGCTTAGCATTCCTTGAGGAAGAAGACAACCCTGATTTTCTTTGAAATCCACCATCTTATTCAATTCATGAAGAATGTGATAAGAGGATACAAAGACACCGTCTATCAAGATAAAATGTAGCCTTTGCATAGTCACGTTCAAGCTGAGATTGTTGAACTTTGTAGCAGAGTTCAAAACTTTTATTATGATTTCTGAATTTCTGAATATTTGAAGGTTGTTATGTCCAGCTTCTTTGGCGAGTTGACAGGATTTTAGAAGAGTAAATATTTATGCTTGATTATTTTTAAGTTATCCTAATCCTCAACTAAAACTAGTTTGTAGCCTTCCTCCTGGGTAGAAAATCAATCCACCTGCTCCAGCATTCCCCGGATTTCCTTTTGACACTCCATCGAAGAAGATTGAGACTTTATTTTTCCTTTGCCACCATTCTGAAAAGTATTTTTCCAGAATTATTACCTGCCAAAATGATTTAATAACACGCCTTCCAGAGCCCAGCTGAACTTTATCCACCTGTAGCAATCCAAGCCAATTATGCTCAACTTTGAATTTAATGGCATCAATTTGATTATTTCCCACAATTTCCAATAACAGAGCCTTAGCTTTTATTGCTACAATTTATGATTTCGCGTCTTTGCTGTTAAAAATCAAATCATTTCTTGCTAACCAAATTTTCCACCAGAAAAATTTTGGAATGGCTTGCCAAATTTTCCTCCATTCATGACTTGTTGAAATAATTCCTGGATACCTAGACTACCAGTTTGCAAATAGACTAACAGGTTCAATATTTGAAGGAGCTCAGACCGGCATCCCACTCAAGAGATGCGCCCGTGATTTCTGAGTCAAAGCACAACCAACAAAAATATGCTCTGAAGTTCTGCAACTTGAAAACAAAAACATCATCTGAATGGTCCAAAAAATCTTCTTTTTCACAGGTTTTCACCTGTTAGAGCTTTCTGATGCACGAGAATCCAAGTAAAAAAAATTACTTTTGGAATATTGGGTAAGTTCCATACTATTTTCCAAAAATAAATGTCATGGGATGAAATCGAATTTTGTTGAAATGTATGAAAACCGAGAGATGCCGAGTAGTTTCCTAAAGTTCCCCATCCCCACACGTCCTTGCACGTTGAATGTATTGCTTCCAATCCTGTCAATTTACCAAAAATGATTTGAGTTGAGCGAATATCAGTGGATGTCGATGGTCATGCAGTGTTGGGAGCTCCCACGTTGCCCAATTTCCTTTACTGTCCCAAGATGTGATATCAGACCAGAGTATTTTTTAGTGGCGAATTATAGTCAAAAGGTGAATTTTAAGGATACTTTTTTAGTGTCGGCGAATATTTTATAATGTTTAATTATATTATATTTCGCTTTATTTCAAAATCTTAATATTATTTTTAGCTATATATATCCAAATCATATATTGCATAAGGAATCATACTCGCCTATTTTCAAGCGGAAAGAAAAACTTGGAGTCATATTCGCCTTTTTTTTGGGTTAAAAAAATATGGAATCATATTCGCCTATTTTGAAGCAAAGGGGCCAAATTTTCGCAATCACTATAGACAATGATTCTTTATTCCTAATGATTATTTTTAGCACGATTTAAGGTATGTGGTTTTCATATTTTTATAGTCTAATTGTGAATTTTGATTGTTTGTGTAGGTTTAAAAAATAGATAGTAATCACAGGTTAGTGTGAAATAAATATCTAAATGTTATACTTTTTCACCATTAGTGAATTCTATCTGCATTGCATGGGGTTAGAAAACCATTTTTTTTATTTGAATTCAATATCAGATCTGCATCATTTTTTTATGGAAACCCTAAAAGGTACTCCTTTTAGATTATTTTGTTGAGCTTGATCCCCTCCTGAAAAATGCTGACTTTAATCCTCTGGATTTAATGAAAATAGGCCCTTCCAATTGAATGGTGAACGAAACCTCTTGCTCCATCTAAAGTATCTCCATGGCGATGCAGTATTTTCTTGCTCCATCTGAAAGTCCTCATGTATCTCCATGGCGATGCAATACTATTTGTAGCAGGCAGAGAATCCAAAAGATGGGTTCTAGAATCTCTAGATGTAAAATTGTAATGCTCATTCCCTGAAGATATAAATGAATATGATCTTGATAAAATGGGAAATAATTCAGATAATGGGCCGTTTTCCATTATTAGGTCTCCCTTAGCACCTGTGATAGTTTCATCTCCCCTTACTTCCAATATTATACTCTTGGCATTAAGCCCATGAGCATACTTGTTAACGCCTTCAGTTTCCAAATCTAAGCCCATGCGTTGTAGTCCCGTGTCCCCCACACTCTTGAAAATCCATATTATTCATGCGTTTTTCACTATTTCTAGCTCCAGTGGCACCTAAGTCTTCCGATTTATAACTATCGTGAACAACCCCAACCATCCCATGTTCTAGACTAGGATGTATTCGGGATGCCATGGTAGGGACAAAGGGGTTTTCTAAATACACAATAATGGCTCTCTCAATGCAGTTAATATGGAATGCATGATTGCATTTGGGAAGAATCCTGAGAGCCTCATTCTCCTGAAACGCAACCAAACAAACTGCACACTCCATGTTGCCTATGAGCTTCTATGCTTTAGTGAATCTGCAAGGAATGGATTTGATCACAACTTCATCCAGGCCATATGATTGAGTAATTATCTACCATCCTTCTGGGTCTTGGAATCCTTCCAGTGAATAAGCATCAACTTGTATATTTTCTTCAGAGTCCAAACTCCTACGTCTCCTCCTAAAAAAAGGTCTCCATCGAGAAGCTTTGTAATACTTGGAAAAAACCTTGTATTAACTTACCACTAGTAAAATGTTGCCTAGAACTACAACAATGGCTATGAAGGCAGGACTGATGGTGGTGGTGGTGTAGTTGTGCTTGGAAGGTCCTTTACTTATGGTTGGTGTAGTTGTGCTTGGTGGGTCCTTTACTTATGGATGCATATGGTGAGGCTCCCATCCAAACTCATATCTATCTTGTGATTCTATGAACTAGTGGATGGATAATTCTTGTAATCTCCTATATATTGTTTGTTGTGTTGTTATGCCGCGTGTCATTTCCCACCGGAAGGCGAAAAGGAGAAAGCCCTTCTCGTCTGCCAACAACCCGAGCCCGAAAAAGCTTGAATCCCCCTTGTTCACCCCGAAAAGAAAATGCATCCAGTCAATCTTTTCTTTGCCTGTGATATGCCTCTCTAAGTATGCGTAGCTCAGCCCTCGCTAACCCTGTAGAAACATGGGTCTCTTGTCCATGGATACCTACTGAAATTTCCCTTGGACGAGATTGCTCTGGAGGCAAACTCATGGAGAATTTCTTTAACCGATCTACTTCATACTTAAATTTGTTGAAAATACATAGATGTAAAGTTACTATGTTCGTGGAGAACGAAGGATAATAAACCCACTGCAAAATCATAAATAATGCCACTACAAATTCAGAGTGAATTGATATAACTACACAAAATTGATGAGAAAAATGCAAAGCACCTCAGAGAAAGCGTCTTCAAGGTGTGCTAAGATCTGCAAATTGATGGAATAGCCTACCCATTAGGAAAATAGACTCCATGGGTACAATTTTCATTTGTTTTTGAGCTGGTTAATGTAAAACCAACACATTGAAAACTTGAAATCCAACTGATATTGAATATATTTGTTTTTGAGATGGTTAACATAAAACCAACACATTGTAAACTTGAAATCCAACTGATATTGAATATATTGAATCACAGACGCCTAGCCTTGGGACTACCAAATGTTAGGGATTTCGAGATTGATCTGGGCGATGTGATCTGATTCATATTATAGAATATGGATGGTTCCTGTTCAATGCCAGGCATGCATAATAAATATGATAAACTACCTAAAAAGATTTCCACTCTACCTTGAGGGTATAATATTAGCCTTTTGGAGTGATAGAACTTGAGGGTATAATATTAGCCTTTTGGATTGATAAAACTAACTCTCTCTATTCCAATCTATGTATGGGTCATCCTTTCTAAGAACATGAATCTCGAATAATTTGCATGTATTTGGAAAGAGGAGAATGATGCCTAATGCTATTAAATGCACGCAGGGTTCTTTTTTATTATTCCTGCTCGATAAAACTAGGATCTGTTGTATCGAGAGGGTCTACAGTTAAAGCCTTATACGTACGTTCCACTAAGTTTACTCTTAATCCCCTCATAGTTCCGACCCTAAAGAGTCGATCTGATTTCAGTTTTTTATTATAAAAACCCTATATTAGAAATCAAGTCGAACCTTAACCCAGTAATTTCCAAATTGTAGCGACAACAGAGATTTACCAAAAGTTATTTTGTTTGGTTGTCAAAATATAAGAAAAACACATAGAAGCAACAACTGGAAGATTAAACCTTGGAAAGGACGCAACTAGTATTGAATTTAAAAAAAACAACAGCTAAAAGATTAAACGTTGGAAAGGACGCAACCCGTGATCAAATTTGAAGGGTGGGTCTTAATTTCAATTGGAAGGGCATTTAATTCAAGAACCCTTCAAAGATAAAGGGTAATATAAATATTAGGACTTCAATTGACAAGTATAAATTAACTAAAGTTTTCTTTTAAAAAATGTAAAAAAATAATATTATTTTTCCAAATTTTTATAATCTTAAATAATTAAGTACTTCTTAATATCTACATGAAAAAATGATAACTTTTCAATAAAATTTAATTTGAACACATTTCTGTAACATTAATTTTACAGTTGAGTAAAATAATATCTATTTTATTGTATTTTTCCAAGTTAGAACACACTTTATTATACAAAATAACTACTTAGACTATGAAATACTAATATTGGGGCATTTAGATGATCTATGCAATAACCATATTGGGGCATACGCATGATCTTATGCATAGTACATGACATTGCAATTAGTTATAGTATAAAAAAACTAGAACCATGAGAGAGTTACTTACTCTTAACTATGTACAAAAGGAATCCAACAATAATTACATATAAAAACAACCAAAACCTTAATTCAAACCTGAGAGAGGGAATCCATCCAATCCCAAGAGATGTAAGAATGATGGGAAGTGGGTGCCTAAAAAAAAATACACAACTCATATTAAAACATTAAAAAAATCGCACATACCAAGCAGGTTAACAGTGCTAGCATCACCGAGGCCAGGACATCAATTTTTTTTGTTCACCACTTGCCATGACAACATATAGGGATGGGATGCAGGGGAAATGGAATAAAGCCTAATTCAGTTGGAGCCTTGCTACTCGCTTCATGTCTAACTCTCGACAATTTGCCTTTTAAATTGAACTAGAACACCAAAGAAGTATGTTAATGGATAGATTGGAGAAAGTTCTAGGTGTGAATAATTAAGAGCTCGAGGCTCTAAAACAAATAATGTATTTACCTCTATGTTGAATTTTGTTTTCCATGCTGATGCAAGATACTACCTTATTTCCTTACCAAAAGGCATGAGAATGAGGAAACATGTGTAAAACTATGGTCTTTACCTTCAAAGAGTGCCTTGCAATCACATTGGTAAGGAGTGATAAGAAGATCACAACAATCCAATGTGTCAAATCCGAGTTGATAGTGTCAATTAAAGACTTATATGGTAAATTTAATATAAGACTTACTTAAAGTTATATCCTACTCTTTAGGTCTTGAAACATTTGATATTTTCTTACTCTTTGGGTCTTGAAAAATTTGATATTTTATGGTTATCTTTGTTCCTTCACCCAATTGATATTATAAGGTGAGGATGTGCATGCATAATAATCCTTAGTTATGAATGTGAGATGAGGATTTAAAGAGAAGAGGATGTAAAGACAAGTAATTGTTATATGTATTTTGGTGGCAAGTGCCAAGGACAAATGTGGTGAGAAACCACAAATGTTTGGAAGGATGGAGGGATACTACATCATGATCATGCCACCCATCAAATTGAAGACTTTTCCTAAGCCAAAAATTGTTTTTTTAATTTCATTAATAACCATTGTGGTGCTTTGGTCCATTTTTTTTTTAATTCATTGTTTCTCCATATAATGTGCCCATGTCTCTATATCAATGCATAAATATGACTCTGCACGGTTTGTGATCCTAGTTGCATGCCATTGAGTGTTTGTTTATAGTTTATGTGATTATGTGGAATTCATGCAAGAAATGAAGTCTTTCAGAGGAGGACTCATCAAACCATCCATTTGAATTTAATTTTGATGAAAACGAATGGACATTGGTAGCCAGGTTCACATAGGTAGTAGGAACAAAGTTTTGTGCTCGTTTTGGGCCTAGTAGAGGTTCTCTATTCTTACAGGCATAGTGATTGACACATTGTCACACCTTTCATCATAGCTCCAAGTGTCTTGAGAGTTAGATTCACATCCCGGTGGCCAATTCCTCGTAGTCGCTAGTCATCACTTGTCATCTTGCACACTTGAGCAGTGAGTGTGACCTGAGTGAGTGAGTGCTTATAGTTTATGATATTTCCAATATTTTGAATGACGAGTCGAACTTTATAGCATAAGAATTTCAACATACTAAGAAATTTATATGGATGGGTAATTTCAAATGCTGCCCTTCTTTTCAAATTTTGATATAAATCATGTCCTTCTTAATTGGAAGGGCGAAATTCATATTTTGAAATTTTTTTGAAGAGCAATTTTAACTTTACGCTTCTAGGAAGGGCTAGAACCCTTTGGAAGGGATGAGAAGGGTAAAAGTTTTAACGCTGGATGCAACTAGCATTGAATTTTCCTCTGTGCCTGCTACCACCTATATTAACTAATGAATATCATCCATCTCAGCATTAAATAACTCTTATGTCATGTATTTCTTTAATGCTAGTCTGTTTGTGGCGTACAAAGGCACTTGTTGTTTGTTGTTTATGATGCCTCATATAATTCATGTCATGTATTTCTTTAATGTTGGTTTTTTTGGGCGTACAGAGGCACTTGTTGTTTGTTGCTTATGATGCCTCGTATAAGTCATAATTTGGAATGGAAAAAAGTATAAAGAAATCAGGTAGAGCCTTAGGCCTCGAAACTACTTGAACTGAAGAAAGGAACTACTCCCAGCGAGTGGAGTTTGGAACTGCTTGGTTCAAGACTGCCTAACAAAACTTAATGATTGAACAATTCAAGGAGAAACAAATCTATCTATATTCTTTGATAGCTTGATTAACAAGGGAGATATATTGTTTTGTAGCTTGATAACCCGGGTAGGCACCGTAGACCGGGGCATGGTAGGAACTCGGGATATAAGGACCTATGCTTTTTCATCTACAAGGATGTGAATAAACAATTATAAAAAAGTGTGTGTGTGTGTGTGTGTATATATCTATATATATATAATGAATGGATAACTAGTAGCTATGTATGGATAACAAATAGCTAATTAATGAAATAGGTGATAGTTGATAAATGGATCACGGGAAGAATGCTCGTAAGCTAAACTTATAACAAAATGAGCCCTTAAGTTTTTCTAGAGTTTTTAGTTTGTTTGATTACAATTACATGAAACATTTTTAATGAATATATTGATAATGTTTTTCTAAAATGTATAGGAATCAAATGTTTTGTTTACTCAATTATGATATTGCTCTAACAGTATTTTATATTTAATACATTGTGCAGGGAATACTTTCAATGGAAAACAAAGAGAAAAGAAAGGCAATGACTTCAAAAAAACTTATTTTCATATTTCGATAGGGTGCAAAAGCATGATTCATCTAGAGAGAGAAATGAAATTGAAGAGGAAACTGGCCGAGTTGAGTTTTTTTATTTTTGTAGACATAAAGTGGTTGATATGTCAACTACATATGTACAAGAGAAATGCATTGAAAATGAAGTAAATTTGACTAGTGATGTTGAAGGGTTGGTTGATTTAACTAAAGAATATGAAGAATTGAGACAACCTAATAAACGTAGGAGAGGGATTTGGGATTCTGGAAGGTCATTTCAATTAGAGTGGACTTCTATATTTCCATTCATGGAGCCCGTGACTTGTGAAAATGGTGATGTGATTGAATTAAAATGTGCGATTTGTAGTTGGAGATATGGTAGAGATTTTAAAATGCAGTTGAAGAAGGATACCATTGAGAAGCATTGTGGAAAAATTTATTACAAGGAAAATGTCGATGGAAAAGTGAAAAACAAGTCAAGGTGGAAGAATGCAAAAGAATGTAAGCATGTTGAGAATGTTGAAATGTACGAAAAAAAACATTAGTAATGATCATAGTAAGAAAATGAAGGGATCACTTTATAGCTTATTCAAGGAAAAGGTATCAACAAAAATGCAATCTAAAATAGTACAAATGAGCACCATTATCCATATTATAAAACTTGGAAGGCCAATGAAAGATTATGTCCATTATAAGGATTTCTTAAACTTCCTTTCAATACCCAAGTTTCCTTCATCACATTGGTCTATTAATATTGGATGGGTGTTTTTAAAACATATGGATGAAGTAGTTAGGAAAGAATTGGGAGAAAGAATAAAGAATTCTGATTTTTTTCCTTATAATTAGATGAAGTGACCGAAGTAGACACTAGTTCATGGATTTGTATGAATGTTTACACAATAAAAAATCATGTGAGAAATGTGCATTTTTTTACTTCGAGTAAAATGAAGGAGAGTGCTAGTGCAGAAAATTTATATAATATTGTGATGAATACTTTATGTTATATTAGTGGATTGGATGGAATCAACGTTGCTAGAAAGTTGGTTTGTTTTGGAGCAGATGGTGCATCTATAATGCAAGGAAATCGTAACGGTATTTATGTTCGATTACAGGTAAGCGCCACACCTTATATGATTGGTATACATTGCATGACACATCGAACAAATTTGGCTTTCAAAACTCTTAGCAAGGAAATATTGGTTAACAAAGTAGATATGCGTGTGGATGATTTGCATGGATTTTTTTGTAGAAGTTCAAAGAGGGTTATAGAATTCAAAAAGTTTACAGATGATTTGACGAGTGGGAAGAAGATGCTAAAAAATGTTGAAACAAGATGGATTTCTCTATATGAACCTGTTAAGCATGTCTACGATGAATATATTTCTTTGGTTAGATTTATGGTTGAACATTGCTTTAGTGTGGGTAAAGCCCAAGTTCTTTTGCATCAATTAACAGATGTGGAAACACTTTTGACATTGTGGGGAATCCTTCCCTTGTTGCATCAGATGTATATGTTGATTAAAATTGTGCAAACAAGAACATTATATTTAGTAGAGTATACGAAGGAAAGAAAACTGGCATGTCTACTTTTAGATAATTTATATTTAACACTAGTAGAATCCTTTGATGCAATTGAATTTACAAAATGGAAAGAGCTCATTGATATTCAAAATCCTCAAAACATTTTGAAGCTTGATGAAAATAATTGTGTATGCATTTCAGTATGTGACAATTTGGTTCCTCTTCATATTCTTCAAAAACATGGGCGTACTATAAAGGAGAAGCCAGTAACTAGAGATAAATTTCAAGTTGTCATTCAAGAAGTAAAGTCAAATATTACAAATGTTGCAAGGGTATTAACTACAGAAATTAGAGAAAGGTTTCCAAGAGATGAGTTACTAGAGGCAATGAGCATTGTTTATCCACAATTTTGGAATCATACATTGGACAAAGAAGTATTTTTTTCTTTCTGAATTTAAAAAGAATATACGGATATTGATTGGTTATTATTGTCATGCACATGTCATCAAAGGACATCATATTAATGGAATCCTTGATGCTGATAAATTGCGTTCACAATCAAAGTGTTTTGTAAACACTGATGGAGAAATTTGGAAAACTGGAAGACACTTTATCAAATGGGTCTATTACAAGATTATGGACAAATTTAGATAGGAGTGATACCTTAAAGGAACATATGTCTTAATATTTCAAATTGGTTGACTTGTGCCAAACTATGATTTTGGGATCTATAGAGGATGAAAGTATTTTCTGCTTGGTTTCTTTTTTAAAGTCCAAGTTGAGGAATAGATTGGACAATAACCCCGTCCCTTGTGTTTGTTTGTATATATCAAATTATGACATCAACAACTTTCCTTATGAGAGAGCATTAGCAATTTGGACACCAGAATGTAGTAGAAGAGGGGGAAGCAATATGATTGAATCTTTGAAATATTTTGATTCAGAAAATGAATTGGATGATGAAGATAGTATTGATAAATCTAGTAGTTTATCTTTCAACCATCTTAGCGATTTAGAAGATGAAACAAATACATGGGATTTTTAGTTTTATGAATGTGTATATATGAACACATTATATGAAGGATTTGGTTTACTACTCGTTGATGTACAATTAGGTTGGTTTTATTTTGAGCAAAATACTTGCATTGTCATTATTCAAGTCTCAAATTTATTATTAGGGATAAATACCCCTAGCCGATAATAGACAAGCACAAGAAGGGGCTTGCTTGGTTATTCAAGGAATCAAGAAAACCCATAGTCTAGTATATTGTGAAGAAAATTCTCTAAATTTAAACAAGAGATCACTAGTTATGGATTTAGTTATTTTTTGGTGGGTTCTTTGCCTCACGAGCAGAGGTATTCCCACACTAATTTCTGTGTGTTTTTCATGGGATGTCTCTTTTGGTTATTTTGAATTGAGTATATATGTATGTTATGACCTTGATAAAATTGAGATAAGTTATATAAGATTGTTGTGAGACATTAGAGTAAATCTGATTGTGACTAAAAACTAACCAACATTTACTTACACTATTTTTTGAATTGCATAATGTATAAATCTCGCATGGTTGGAATTAGAATGGATTAGCATATTTTGGTATGGTAAATCATTTCCAAAAGGAATAATAGTGTAGAAATTTATTTGCATTGGTTTCTTTCCAATATATACTCGATAATCTATATTCTTGCCTCTTCTAAGGTGAATTTGATGTGTTTTCTTAGTATTCCTTATGGGTTTATATTTATGTCAATTGTAAGACACGTTGAACTTGAATTTTTCGATCTCAAAACTATGATATCATGAAGTGGAATCACCTTCGCTTGAAAATTTTCAAATTGGGTTACAATCATTTTTTTTTGCTATTCTTTGTCTCCTCCAATATAATGACATTTGTTTTACTTCTTTGTGTTTCTTTACTTTATAATCCTACATACTTGAGCCTTTAATTATTTATTTTAGAGAGGTATTGTGATGTACTCAAACATATTTAGGGCGTTTTCTCACCACACCAATTGAATTAATTTAATAATATTGGAAATGGCACAATGTATGTAATAGTGAAAAGAAGCAAGGTACATATGTATTTCTCAAGTTTCCAAGACTTTTTGTTTTACAATTAAATTTTTAGTTATTCATTATCCATAATTTTTTCCTTATGGAGTAGTTATGGAGAAGATGAATAATCATTTAATTTTTTTATGCCATTTCCATAATGAACTTCTAGCAAACATAAATTGTTATCTTTATCACTATTTATGTCTAAATTCACCAAGACAATGCATTTCCATCAATTAGGAGTTATGTTGAAGTATTTTTTGAAATTTGCATATTTGGTAATATTATTTTTAGCAATATACATGGGTGTCCAATCTTATCTTGATATTTTTCCATTATTACATGCACATGTATGAAAATAATGAAAAACAATCACATATGAGGTGAATTATAAGAGGAATATGCATATTAGATAAACATTGATGAAATTGATATTGTGAATTTTCACCAAACACAAAAACAAATATTATAAATATTTCGTCTAATTATTTTTTTCAATAAGGGATTATTCGCAAAGTAGGTATACTTATCCTTAAAAAATGGAAAGATTCACCTACCTTAAAATAGACATTTAATACAATATTCACCTCCCTTTAGATACTCTAGGATAAATATCACATCCTTAAAGTTTTCCCTGTATCAGACAGTCATAAAAAACCTTTGTTAACCAGCCAGGCCTTGATCTCTGCAAGTGTTGAATCAAAATTTAATGGAGCATTGCCTTTGATTTTGTCGTCCCACAGTAATGCTTTCCTGCCATTTCCAGGTATGCGGTAAAGATGCTAATTAAAGAAGTATAATCCTCTTCTGCATAAATTCCATGTTATAGTACCTTTAGGAGTATTTGTGACCTGTAAATTCCTTATAGTCCCTCCTTTAAGATACTTTTCCAAAAAAATTGACTAACCAAGTGTTTTTTATTAGAGAAGAGCTACCACAGCAGCTTGTCTCCCATTGCAAGATTAGCTAATCCCATATCTCTAATTTGCAATCCACCTTCTATAATTGGTCTTTTGAACATATACCATTTAACCAAATGCATTCGACTCTGACTTCCTTTACCACCTCTCCATAGGAAATCTCTGGTCAGCTTGGATATCTATTCCATAATCTCTTTTGGAACTAGAAGAAGAGAGGATTGATAAATTGGGAGACCTGAGAGAATTGACTTAATCAAAATAAGATTCCCTACCTTTGTGAGCCAATGACCACCCCATGAGGCAATCTTTACTTTTATCTTGCTAATAATTTCCATCCAAAGAGAAGGGTTGTTTTGTCCTAGGGTTAGTGGAAGACCCAAATACTTGACCTTGTCCCATGTGTCAAATCCATCAAAGCCTAAAATTTATGAAATTTTTGCAATTGATGAGGGGTCTACATTCCATCCATACATAATACTCTTCTAGTTGTTGATAAGAGCCCCTGAAATAAGACAAAAAATTTGCATAATTTCTTTAAATATTCTTTCCAACCTCAACAAAGCCCCTCCCAAAAGCAGAGTATCATCTGCAAAGAGAGCATGGTTGATAGATTCTACTCAACTTGGTGACTTGATTCCCAGAATAATCCCATCATTTTTTCCTACAGTTCACTTTCTACTCAAAGTATCAGCCATTAGAATATATACAAACGGCGAGAGCGGACAACCCTGTTAAAGACCCCTAGATGCTTGAAAGAATTTTGTTGGTATGCCATTTACTAATGGTGCTATCCAAGGTTTATCAGTACAAGATTTTATCAAATTTATAAATGTAGAACTGAATCCAAATGACCTAAGAACTTTGTAAAGAAAGGATAGCTTTACCTTGTCAAAATCATTTGCCATATCAAGTTTTATTAACATTCCCTTCTCCTTTCTGTGAAAGTTGGAATGCATGGCTTCCTGAACTTGAATGACATTGTCCAAAATGTGTCGCCCTTTTACAAGTTGTTAGGGTACACAAGGTACTCCCAAAGGACCGAACACCAAGAGCAACCACTTTACACAAATGAATCACATATCAATACACCAATGTTTGTCATGTGGTTAAAACCCTCGAGAGGGAAACAGTCCACGGCCCCAGCCAAATAGCTACTTGGAGCAATTTATTATGCAAAAGAAAGAAAGTTACATATGAGCTTCTCATAATCGATCAACTAGCCAAGGACCCTCTATGCTCTTTAAATAGAGATCATAGACCAATCGGACGTTAAGCCACGGATCAATGGTAGGTATGATCTAAGAGAAGCTGAACCGTCGGGTCACTCTATGTCTAGAACATATCGTGATCGTCAGATTAGAATATTTACAAATGCATACTAAAGAAACACACTTTTACCTAACTGATATATTACACAAGTTGATCTTAACTAACTCCTAAGTGTCTAAATATCCTAACATCCCCCCTTAAGAACAACTTGGGATAGGATTGAATGATTTACAAAAGTGACACTATTAGGAGAAGGAAGGAGGCATTAGAGCCTATCCCCCCTTAAGGACACATTCTTGAACTCCTAACATAGACCGAAGTTTAGAAAACTTCGCTTCTGTAAGAGACTTGGTGAAGATGTCTGCAACTTGATCATCTGCAGGGCAATAAAGCACTTCAATAACATGATCATGAACACGATTTCTAATGAAGTGCATGTGTAGCTCAATGTGTTTGCTACGCTGATGTAGAACTGGACATTTGACAAGCTTGATGGTACTTTGATTGTCGCACCAAAGTGGAGTAGGCTGTTGCTGCTCGAATCCAAACTCTGAAAGGATCCGTCGAAGCCATAAAGCTTCCTGACTGGCATTAATTGCAGCTCGATATTCTGCTTCTGCTGAAGAAAGAGCAAGAGCTTGTTGTTTCTTACAAGCCCAAGTGACAGGTCCAGATCCCAAACTGAAAACATAACTTGCAGTAGACTTTCGATCATCAGGATCACCGGCCCAATCTAAATCAGCTAAACCAACCAACAAAGGTTTCCCCCCTGTACTATAATGAATCCCAAACTAAATTGTACCTCGAATATATCGAAGTGTTCTTTTTGATGCTTTCCAGTGACTTTCATGAGGATTTTGTATATAACGGGCAACATGACCAACGGCAAAGGAAAGGTCAGGACGGGAATGAGTCAAGTATAAAAGACTACCAACAAGTTGACGATACAAGGTGGCATCTACTTCAGGGGAAGTACAAGTGGCAGAAAGTTTGACTCCAGACTGGAAGGGAGAAGGGGCTAGTTTACAATCTTCCATGTGAAAGCGACGAAGAAGGTCACAAGCATACTTAGACTGGGAAAGAAAGATTCCTTCTTTGGTTTGCAAGACTTGGAGACCAAGAAAATAATGCAAATTTCCTAAGTCTGACATTTCAAAATTTTGCTTAAGACTAAATTTCACATGGGTTATAAGTTTAGGGTCACTACCAGTAAGGATAAGATCATCAACATAAAGAACAAGTATGATGAGATGGTTTCCTACTTTCTTGGTATAAACATTGGGGTCAGAATGGCATCTAGAAAAACCAGTGTCAAGGATAAAGCTATAAATTTTGGCATACCAAGCTCTAGGAGCTTGCTTAAGGCCATATAAGGATTTCTTAAGGAGACAAACAAGGCTAGAGTTATTCTGAACATATCCAGGAGGTTGTTCCATGTAAATTTCCTCATGTAAATCACCATGTAAGAAGGCATACTTGACATCCATTTAATGGACTTCCCAGTTATGTAAGGATACAAGGGAAAGAACAAGGCAAATGGAGTTCATTTTTGCTACAGGGGCAAAGGTTTCATTGTAGTCAATCCCTTCAACTTGGGAAAAACCTTTGGCAACTAACCTTGCCTTAAGTCTTTCAACACTTCCATCTGATGCATACTTAGTTCTGTAGACCCATTTACATCTGACAAGTTTTCTTCCTTTTGGAAGAGGAACAAGATCCCAAGTATCGTTCGCCATTAAGGAACGATATTCTTCATCCATAGCTACATCCCAATCTGGATTTCCTGAAGCTTCTACAAAAGTTTCTAGATCATGATTCTCAAAAACTTGAGCCAAAAGAGAAGAGGCTCGCTGAAACTGAGAACGTGTTCGACGTTGATCTCTAGGATCACCGACAATATCACCAGTTGCTTCACATGTTGAAGGGACCCATCGAGGAAGTATTGGTGCTGGTGCAATTAGAGGAACATGAGCAGACGGAGGTGGATTTTCATCCTCACTGTCATCATCAGAAACTAGAGTTGGAAACCTGTCAAGCAAGTTGGAAGAAGAGGAAGAAGAAGGCACAATCGCCGAATCAGGCTCGCAGGCCAAAGATGGCACACCTGCCAAGTTAGGCTCGCAGGCCAAGAGATTTTCATCAAATTTAACATCTCTTCTAATGATTATATCGTGAGAATGTGGCTGAAGAAGTCTATAACCTTTTACATCTTCAGAATATCCATTTCACTTTTAGGCTGCAATGCTTTCCATTTTTCATCTGGAATGTGAGCCCATGCTTCACAACCAAACACACGAAAGTGACTTACATCTGGTTTAATTTTACTCCATGCTTCTTCCGGTGTTATACCCTGTAAAACTTTAGTGGGTGTGCGATTAACTATGTAATTTGCACAATTTATGGCCTCAGCCCAATATTGAAGACTTAGTCCTTTAGATTGGATCATACAATTAGCCATTTCTTTTAAAGTGCGGTTCTTCCATTCAGCTACACCATTTTGTTGTAGTGTATATGGAACAGTGTGCTGTTGTTGGGTTCCTTGTTCAGTGCAAAAAGTAGAGAACTTGTTGTTAACATATTCTCCTCCATTGTCAGATCTTAACTTAATAATTTGATGACCAGATTGTTTTTCAACAAGGGCCTTGTAGGCCAAGAACATGTTAAATACTTCGCTCTTAAGTTTTAGGAAGTAAACCCAAGTGCGTCTGGAGTAGTCATCAATGAAAGTTAAGAAATATTTGAAATCAGAAAAGGAAGCAGATGGAAGAGGGCCACACAAGTCACTATGCACAAGCTCCAAGGGAACCGAGGCATGCCAAGAGGCACATTTGTCAAAACTGTTTCGATGATGTTTTTCGAGTACACAACTGGAACAAACACCATCCTTGCAAGATACCAGCGGAAGACCAATCACCATATTGTCTTTACATAGTTGTTGCAATGAGCGATAATTTAAGTGAC